>JAUUTY010000009.1:0-206724 GCA_030979885.1 Lolium multiflorum | reverse complement strand
TTCTTCTTCTCTTCTTCTTCAAATCTTCTTCTTCTTCTCTTCTTCTTCTTCTTCTTTCTTCTTTCTTCTTCTTCTTCTTCTTCTTCTTTCTTCTTCTTCATTATCCGGCTTGACACGCCTTTCCGGACTAATACCTCATCGATCGTAAGTTGCCTGAGTGACGAGGTCCTCGCGCGCAAACATCATCGACGAGCAAGATCCTACACAATTGTTGATGGACAGCTCTACAAACGAAGCGCGAGGGTGTTTCTCAAATGCGTCTCCAATCAAGATGGCATTGAAATCCTCCGAGAGATCCACGCAGGGGATTGCGGGCATCACGCCGCCCCCAGGTCCCTCGTTGCAAAAGCTTTTCGGGGCTAGGCTTTTATTGGCTTACAGCTAAAGAAGATGCTGACAAGATAGTCAAGACCTGCCGAGGTTGTCAGTACTACGCTACTCAACCAAACGCTCCAGCTCAAGAGCTGAAGACCATACCTATCACCTGGCCATTTGCGGTCTGGGGGCTTGATATGGTTGGTAAGTTAAAAAGATCATCTCCTGGCGGTTTTGAATACCTCTTGGTCGCTGTTGACAAATTCAGCAAGTGGATCGAGGCAAAGCCAGTGAGGAAAGCCGATGGTGCTACGGCACTAAAATTTGTCTGCAGCCTCGTGATGAGATTCGGCATCCCACACAGCATAATCACAGATAATGGCACAAACTTCGCTCAGGGAGAATTGAAGGATTATTGTGAGACAATGGGGATTCGATTGGACCTTGCATCTGTGGCTCACCCACAATCCAATGGTCAAGTTGAAAGGGCTAACGGTCTAATATTATCAGGAATCAAGCCACGCCGAGGAACCGCGACGAGCAAGCAGGAGCTCGAAGGATGAGTTGGACGCTGTCTTGTGGAGTTTACGAACTACCTTCCCTAACAAAGTCAACAAAGCGCACCATTCTTCCCGGTATACGGATCCGGGGCCGTGATTCCATCCGACATCATCCACCGCATTCGCCGCGAGTTTCCGCCATAATGAAGAAACACCGACGCAGGCTGCACAGCTATCTCGTGGACCCGATCGAGGAAGTCGCAACCTAGCTGATCGCCGCTCCGCCATCTACTAGGCAGGCTCCGACGCTATCACAACCGTTTGAGTTCGAAACGCTCCTTCATGCAGAGAGACCTGGTCCTCCACCTTCGACAGAAAGACCATAAGCTGCAATCTCCATGGGAAGGACCTTTTCGTTAGCAAAGTGCTTCACAACGGATCTACTACCTTGTCGATTTCCGCGAGCTGAGGGATAGACCTGCTAATTGGCACCGGAAACGCAAGCGTGAGGATCCGGATGACATCTACGATGAAACAGATCGCCCTTGGAATATCGCACAGCTACGTCCTTTCTACACTTAGCATATTTTTCCGAGTTACAAACTCTGTAATAGTTATACATGATCAATGAAATAAAGCTTATGGTTCACTCTTTGAGTCTTTTACCTCCTTTACTTGTTCATTTTTAGATCGTGTATGTTTTCCGACTAAAACCGCAGAGCTGGATTTTTCCGCCTAGGCGTGTATAAAAGTTGTGATTTTCAAAAATCGTCCTTTAGGACGTAAGTTTAAGTTTTCTGATTAAATTGTTATCTGTTGCGAACTCGTGGATTCCTAGTAGCGATTTCCGGCACCTATGCTTGGGGGCTTGTTTCCGCGGTTATTGACGGATTGCCATTGGGCTTCGTCGCCGCTGGCGAGCGTTTCCGGCTAAGGTCTTCCGGCTCGCGGAAGGTCAAGCGGGCAAGCCGGAAAAACGAAGTCAGCACTTGCTTTCCGACATAAAACGAAACATGCACATAACATTAACGGATAGCAGGATAAGTGTTTCCGCCCCATGCATAATCGTTTCGTTCCTAGCTACTTAAGAATTTAAGTCTTATTACAAACCCACTCCGGGGCCAAAATGATGCAATTTCTCATTGTTTTAATCAGGAACTCTACTCGGAGTCCTCCTCTTCAGATTGCTGGTAGGTGGAGCCGTCGTCGCTGTCACCAGATCCGGCTTCGGAGTCGTCACCAGAGTTTCCTCCGGAATGCTCGCCGCTTGACCCGGATCCTTCCCCGTAATACTCCGGCTCACCTGCTTCTTCCTCAGCATCGGAAAATCCTTCGGGCAGATCGTGCTTGTTATACCAGAACGAGTGATCCACTCGCCTGACGAACAGCTGTTCATAGCCTTCGGTTTCCGCGAGGAGGGCACCCATGTCGGAATCCTCGGGGGCTCCGCGTGCAACATCCGCCAGGTTGAGCGAGGGGAAGTGAGCCTTGCAGGTGGCCAGGACTAGGGAGGCGGCTCCGCGTGCTGAAGACTTTTGCCAGTCCTTGATGAAATCCGGCACCTGTCGCATAAGTTTGGTCATCGTATCGATGACTGTGGTTTTGGCCTTCTTCAGAGACAGAGCCGTGGCGATTCCGCGACAGGCTTCAATTAACTTGTCGATTCATCGTATGCCTCCGTCCTCTTAAGGTTTGACTCTTTTGACCATTCAAAGCCAAGGCTTGCTGTGGAAGAAGCAACAGTTCCGTTAGAGATAAAGCTTGCGAGATGGTCGGAGCAAAAACACGGAAAACGCTTACGGAAGATAAGTTTGTCAATGGCCTCCGCCTCCGCTTCCAGAGCTTTGTTCTTGGATATCACGGAAATCACGCGGCCCTGGCTTTTCTCCAGTTTGTCATTCAGCTCCGCCAAGTCGCGGGCATGTTTTTCGCGCAGCTCCTTCCTCGCTTGATGTTCCTGAGAGGCGGAGGCTTTGAGGGACTCGTTCTCCGCCTCAAGCACCTTGACCTTGGCGGAAAGCTCATCGAACGAGGAGTGCTTGGCAGTTTCTTCTGAAGGCAGAAAGTTGCACATATTATGCATCCTGAACAACTATGTCAGCACAAAAAGTGAAGACCCGGATCTCGTACCTTGAAGGCGGGTCTCAAGCAGCTGGATAGCCTTTCGGCTATTTTCCGCGTGTTCGCGCAGTCCCTCGATCTCCTTGATTTGCTCCAGCACGTGAATGCGCAAATCTTCGTGCAGTTTCCGCGTGGACTGAGAAGCAGCAGAGAGTTAGTCGGATATTAAAATCTGGGAGTTAGTCGGATATTAAAGTCTGGGGAGCTAGCGAAGAATCCGCCTAAAGGTACATTTTGGGAAAGCATCGGCTAATACATGTTACACGGAACTATATCACCCAATGCTTGGGGGCTAGTATTACCTGCCGCACTTCCTTGTGCTTGGCGAAAAATTCCTTCAGGCTGTCCTCCAGCTCGGCAAGATAACCCACCTCCTCGTCCGGTTTTCCCCATACCTTGTTCAGCATGGCGGAAACTTCCGCGTGACGTTGTGCAAGGGTAAGCTTTTGGAGGGACGGAGTTGGTTGGAGGTTGACTCGGGTCGCGTTGGTAACTTGGAGGAGCTTAGCCTTTTGCTCCTGTTCTTCTCCAGTGGGCCCCGCGAAAGCGGAGCTTGGCTGATCTGGCGGAGGAACGGGTGAGGAGGTCCCCTTGGCGGAGTCGCCATGATGAGCGGGATCTTCAGGAAGGTCATCAATGTTGATGATATCCTTTGGATCCGGCTTGGAGGTGGATGAAGCCTTGGGCGGAACTTCAACCTCAGGAGTAATAGGAAAAGAAGCCGGAGATGGCCTGGCTCTCTTCTTAAGGGTCTTTGGGGCCTTGGGGGGCTGGCTTCCGGAGCTTCAGTAAAAAACATACAAGTATAAGAGCGAGCGTGAAACCAGAACTTGGATCTCGGAAATAGGCGCTTACCCGGAAGGCTTGAAGAAATGCTGGATGGCAGGCTGCCCCTTGTTGCTGGTATTAATCAGTGAAAGGCGCTTCTTTTCCGCCTCCGCTTTCCGGGCGCAGTGCTGGGCACTTCGCGGGCACGCTTTGCACGAGGGCTGGAAGGTGCCGGCTTCTTCCTCTTAGCGGGGCGGGAAGCCTCGGGAGCTTCCGCCTCCGATGCGGCTTCCGGGTCCGCGTTGCTGGTGGATGGGACTCGGAGGAGAGTTCCGAGTTCATTTTCCTCAAGCGCCTCGAGCTAATGCAAACACTTAGATAAAAAGAAAAGCAAAACCAAAGTCAAGACGACGTATCAGTTCCGGATCCCTCCGTGTGGATGTCTTTGTTGCATACGTGAACATGGAGTTCACGTGAGATCTTGATGAGGACCCGGATCCTCTTGTCGATGGCGTCGGCGGAAAGATTGTCTTTGGTGGCGCGCATTGGATCGTCGCGCCCTGTGTATTCAAACATCAGGCGGTCCCTGTGTTGCAGCGGTTGGATCCGCTTGGTGAACCAGGAAAGGGTTAAGTCCTTCCCCGTCAGCCCCTCCTCCGTGAGCTTGCAGATCCGCCTGACAGCGCGGGTCAGCTGAGGCGAGTCGGAGAAGTGGGGGCAGTGCGTCCATGACGGAAGCTCGTTGGCGGGGCAGTTCTTAAAAGCCGGAAGTTTCTTTTCGCTCGCGGGGTCGGAGACGTCCTTCAGATAGAAGAAACCCCCGGACCAGTACCTCGCGGATTCGTGGCGGTCGGTGGGGGGGTAGACGCGGCCCGGGCGGAGCATAAAGGTGATGGATCCGCATGTAGCGAGTTCGGCGGATTGCCGGATCTCTCCTTTCTTGAGAGAAAAAGTATTGGAACAGAGAGATCTCGGGGGTTACCCGGAGATGGCCTTCGCAGAGGGTGACGTGGTTGCTGATGGCAAGCACGCTGTTTGGAGATATGTTGTGGGGTTGGAGTCCATACGTCTTCAGAATCTCCAGGAAGAAGTCCGAAGGCGGAAATGAAAATCCGCGCTCCACCAGTGCCTTCGTCAGCACCATCTCGTCGTCCCTCGGAGCCGGAGCTAGTTCATTTGGAACTGACCTCCAGCTTCCGGGTTGCAGGAAGCCCTCCGCCTCGAGGTTCTTCAGCTCCATCTCGGTGGTGGTACAGGGCCACCATTTTCCTTTAGCTTCGGAGTCTCGCTTCCGAGCTTTCGTTTTCTTTGTGGCCTCGTCCGCTTGGTGCTCCGTTTGACCCGCCCCGGAGGCTTTCTCCGGGTGAGCAGAGGTCCCCTCAGCCTCCTTGCCGGAATCCTTTGAAGGATCCAGCCTGACTGGAACGAAGGGAGGAGGGGCGGAGGAGATTGGGGTCGCCATGATTGGTTCCGAGGTCGGAGGCGGAGTCGTTGAAGACATCTGAAGAAAAAGGGTTTGGCGGAAACTTTCTTTAGTCGGATCCCACATCGTCTTCCCCAGGTTCACCCCTACCAACTACGGCGCGAAAGTGAAGCTCGAAGACTTACCGTAATGGCGAATGCGGTGGCCTGAGCTGCCGGCGGAGTTTTCCGCGCGGTGGCTCGCCGGAGTTAAGAACACGAAGAACACCACGGTGGCGGGTTCGCTCCGGTGATGCTCCGGTGACTTTCCGACGGGATTCCGGCGCGGCGGAGGAGGAGCTCTCGGGCGGCGCTCGGCAGAGAGGTGAGAAGGGGGTGAATGAGGGGTAAGGGCGTCGACGGCGGATATTTATAGGCTGAGGGGATAAGATTCGTGCTCCGCATCCTGTGGTCGGAATGCAAGCGTCGCACCGTTGGATGCGTGACACGTGTCCCAAACCCTAAACGATAAAAATGGCTAGGATAAGTTACCGCTCAAATCGCGCGAAAATGGCGCCAGAATTGGCGGAACCGTTTGAGTCTTTTAAGATTCCGGGTAATTGCGTGAGGATAAGTTGGCTCTCATTCGCGAGCAGGGAGTAACCCGGAAATGTTCTTTGGAACGTCGATGGATGAAGTCCCGCAGGATGGGAGCATTTTCCGACTAAAAGTTGGGAAAAGAAGAAAATGCGAAGTTGGAGCTCTTCAAGTTTCTCCGCGTTACCAACGTTTGCCGGAGATCATGATGGACCAGCAAGGCGGAAACTGCAGGTGAAACTCGGAGAACTCTGGGGGCTACTGTTGTGGGTATACTTCATGGGTGTACCATCGACAGTGCCTAGATCCGGCAAGCCCGGGTGGCCCACAGATGGTGATGAGGCATGTGGCCCATCGGGCGGCCCAGTTGCTGTTGATCATGAAGGAAGAAGTCCAGCCCAGGATCAGTAAGCCGGATCCGTACCGACATTAGGAGTAACCCGGATCCATGGAGGCCCATGAGGAACCCGGATCCAGTACGATGTATATGGAAGGCGGATCCGTGACGTGCACGGCAAGATATTGTACCGTAGTTAGGCTATCTGTAATCCGGCTAGGACTCTCCATGTAAACCCTAGATCCGTGCGCCTTTATAAGCCGGATCCCGGGAGCCCTAGAGGCACAACCACAACTCATTGTAACAACGCGAAAGCGCCCAGATAATTCCAGACAAGCAGCAGTAGGCCCTGTCATCGTGCAGGTGTTCCGAAGCTGGGTAACTCGCGTACCACCGTCCCGTGTGCACTCCGCCCTATGGCCCCTACTTCTTCTCCCCTCGTGAGGATCCCTCCTCCGAGTACCGTCGAATAGGCAAGAGAGGGAGATCATGATGATGAACACAAAGGACATGAATGAGCAACAAATGGAGTGGTGGAAGGAGGCCTCGGCGGAGATCATGGAGAGACGAAGACTAGCTCGTGAAGAGGCAAGTGGTGGTGGTTCGGTGACTCATGGAGGTGGTGGTGATGATGGTCATGGCGGGCCAACCACGGTTTGATGTCGGCGGTGAGAGGAGATGGTGAACTATGAACTATTTGCTATGATTTGTTTCATTTGATGTGTGCACTATGAACTATGCATGAGTTGTTTGCATTTGATTGTGCCATTTGCTTTGATTTGTATGCAAATTCTTTGATAAATCATGCCTTTACGGGTTCGGAAGCCGCTGACGCAGAACAGAGTCCGTAACTGTAAAACAAAATATTATGTTTTACTTACGCTTTTGTTGCTGTGCTCTGTCGCGCCAGCCATTTTTCGACCCGTAAACACGAGTTCGGTGAACTGAACTCCGGGTTTTCAGTTCGCGCTTTTACGGGATCTGCTAGAGATTCTCTAAGCCATTGGCCACCATCTACGTTGCCAGGCTCTAGGCATTTTCAGAGCTATGCACCTATGCCGAGGGCCACCATCAGCTCCTTCTTCGGCATACATCGCTGACACGTGGAGCTCGAGGCCGCCTACTGACCGTTTGACGGTGACCAATGCCGACGACAAGGCTGTCGGCATAGCTCTTTTACCCTTTCTCACGCTACTGCTTGACGATAGAGGGCTATCCTATTGGCATACCTCTTTTAGTTTTTTCCAAGTTAATACGTTAAATTCCTATGCATGATTTGGTTATGTTTGCATTTCATGTTTTTCGTTGAATGATACTTTTAGTTTCTAGTAATACATCACATAGAATGAAGGTGTAGACTGGCCCTATACACCATCGTTGGACGTATAGGGGGAACTCCCTCGTGTGGTCAACCCAAGAGAATGTTGAGAGAATATGTACTCATCCTTATTACTATATGTTCCTATGACCGAACGAAACCCAAAGGAAGGTAAAAGTCGACTGAGACACCGCCGTTGTAATCCGGTCAAAGTTATAGACTGCGCGGGCTCTTGCCATACCACCGTTTGTTATTCCGCTCAATCTCCCTATGGGCGTCCTAATACAACGCAAGAACATATTCTTGACGTTGATCATTCTAGGGCCTGAATAACCGGTAAATAATTTGAGTGTGTACATATAACCGCTTATCAATGATTTGCACCATTCTTGGGACCACAAGACGTGGGCATACGACCGAGCATCAATGACAAACTTCCTCATGAAAGTTGAGTTCCACTATTCCATGCATGAACTACCCGGGTACACCCTATTCTGCAAACATTGTATAGCTGGGAAGATGCCATGTGCATGCATGCTCTTAATTTCATGTGGCTGAAGAAGTGTGTCAAATATTCTGCCTTTGACAAGAATCGATTGTTCCTCAACGAAGTCATCAATTCATAGTAGGAAAAAGCACTGAAATAAGCGCAAAGTTGTCAGTGATGTAAACAAAATACCAACGTTTAACAACGTAGCTGCAATTGTCGAGCTATTAATTTTCTCTAGAGCCTAGGCCCAATGGGATATGGTGAGATGCACAGCTGGACTCACTTTGTAGGCTTAACGAAGCTCCCCTATTGCAAGGACCTCAAAATTCTCCATAACATCGATGTGATGCACACCAAAAAGAATGTTGCAGAGTCCCTCTTTCACACTATCTTGAACAATCCTGAGAAGACAAAAGATAAAGGTCAAGGCTATAGTAGCTCAAGAGAAGATCTATGATAGCAAAACCTAAACATGCATAGTCCCTAGGGAAATCGAAGAAATTTGTTCTAGCCAGATACTGACTTCTGCCATTTAAATCCACAAAGGAAGCATTCGGTTGGCTCAAAAACGTAGCGGGGTTCCCAGATGGTTGTTGTTGGAATATAAGTAATAGAGTCAATCTTTTAACTGGCGGAGCCAACGGGCTCAAGAATCATGACTATCACATACTAATTGAGCGGCTAATGCCGGTGATGGTTCGAGGCTATCTCCCCGAGCATGTCTGGCAATAGCTTGTGGACTTGAGTCATTTGTTCCGCATGCTTTCTGCTAAACAAATATGTGAGGCCATGATGAACAAAATGAGTGAGAAAGTACCGGAGTTTCTATGCAAGTTAGAGATTATCTTTCCATCATGCTTCTTTACTCCGATTGCACATCTCATTTTGCTTCTATCTTATAGGACAATCATGGGGGGGGGGGTGATACGTCCATTTTGCATCACTATTTTATATCATAATTTACTGTTATTCATTGATATCTTTTCATATTTAGAGATGATACTTATGTTATTTCATCTATTTTGCATGTTTCATGATCATTGGAGAATCGCGCACCGGAGTCAGGATTCTGGAAAAAGCACCGTCAGAATGCAATATTTCGGAAGATCAGCAATTGACGGGAATTATACTGAAAATCCTATTTTTCCAGAAGACGGAGGTAGCCAAAAGGAGGAGCCGAGGAGGGCCGCCATGGCCCCCCCATAGGCCGGCGCGGGCCCTGCACGCGCCGCCTAAGGAGGGGATGCTGATACGTCTCCGACGTATCGATAATTTCTTATGTTCCATGCCACATTATTGATGATATCTACATGTTTTATGCATACTTTATGTCATTATTATGCGTTTCCGGAACTAACCTATTGACGAGATGCCGAAGTGCCAGTTTTCTGCTGTTTTTGGTTTCAGAAATCCTAGTAAGGAAATATTCTCGGAATTGGACGAAATCAACGCCCAGGGTCCTATTTTTCCACAAAGCTTCCGAAGTCCGAGGGGAAACGGGGCCACGAGGTGGACACAGAGGGCGGCGCGGCCCAAGCCCTGGCCGCACCGGCCTAGTGTGTGGTCCCACCAGGACTCCACCGACCTTGCCCTTCCGCCTACTTAAAGTCTCCGTCGCGAAAACCCTATCACGTTCGACGAAACCAGAAAAACCTTCCGAGAGCCGCCGCCATCGCGAAGCCAAGATCTGGGGGACAGGAGTCTCTGTTCCGGCATGCCGGGACGGGGAAGTGCCCCCGGAAGGCTCCTCCATCAACACCACCGCCATCTCCATCAACGCTGCTGTCTCCCATGAGGAGGGAGTAGTTCTCCATCGAGGCTCGGGGCTGTACCGGTAGCTATGTGGTTCATCTCTCTCCTATGTACTTCAATACAATAATCTCATGAGCTGCCCTACATGATTGAGATTCATATGATGATGCTTGTAATCTAGATGTCATTATGCTAGTCAAGTGGGTTTTACTTATGTGATCTCCGAGACTCCTTGTCCCACGTGTGTAAAGGTGACAGTGTGTGCACCGTGTGGGTCTCTTAGGCTATATTTCACGAATACTTATTCACTGTTATGAATGGCATAGTGAAGTGCTTATTTATATCTCTTTATGATTGCAATATGTTTTGTATCACAATTTATCTGTGTGCTACTCTAGTGATGTTATTAAAGTAGTTTATTCCTCCTGCACGGTGTAATGGTGACAGTGTGTGCATCGTGTAGTACTTGGCGTAGGCTATGATTGTGATCTCTTGTAGATTATGAAGTTAACTATTGCTATGATAGTATTGATGTGATCTATTCCTCCTTTCGTAGTGTGAAGGTGACAGTGTGCATGCTATGTTAGTACTTGGTTTGGTTATGTTGATCTGTTATGCACTCTAAGGTTATTTAAATATGAACATTGAATATTGTGGAGCTTGTTAACTCCGGCATTGAGGGTTCGTGTAATCCTACACAGTTAGTGGTGTTCATCATCCAACAAGAGGGTGTAGAGTCTAGCATCTATCTATTTATTCTGTTATGTGATCAATGTTGAGAGTGTCCACTAGTGAAAGTATGATCCCTAGGCCTTGTTCCTAAATACTGCTATCGCTGCTTGTTTACTGTTTTACTGCATCTTTACTTCCTGCAATATTACTACCATCAACTGCACGCCAGCAAGCACTTTTCTGGCACCGTTACTACTGCTCATATTCATTCATACCACTTGTATTTCACCATCTCTTCGCCGAACTAGTGCACCTATTAGGTGTGTTGGGGACACAAGAGACTTCTTGCTTTGTGGTTGCAGGGTTGCATGAGAGGGATATCTTTGACCTCTTCCTCCTGAGTTCGATAAACCTTGGGTGATCCACTTAAGGGAAACTTGCTGCTGTTCTACAAACCTGCTCTTGGAGGCCCAACACTGTCTACAAGAATAGAAGCACCCGTAGACATCAAGCACTTTTCTGGCGCCATTGCCGGGGAGGAAAGGTAAACGGCACCACACCGGACCCGGCAACTAGCCACTTTTCTGGCGCCGTTGGGGAGGAAAGGTAAAAGGCTCTCATACTCCGGTCCCAGGTAAAGTACTTCTGTTGCCGTTGTGTGTGTGCTCGAAGCTATTTCCTTTAGATCCTGCAATTGCATCTTTTTGTTTCTTGTTTACACTAGTTAGGCATAATGGACAACAATGAGCTTCTTATTCTATTTCCTGATTTAAGACATGGATGGTTTGATGCGAAAATTAAAAAACCCATGGAACATATTAGTATGAACACTTTGAATACCATTGTTGCTAATGATATAGAAAGTTCTAAGCTTGGGGAAGCTGGTTCTGATGAGCATGATCTTTTTAGTCCCCCAAGCATTGAGGAGAAAATTTACTTTGATGATACTTTGCCTCCTATTTATGATGATTATAATGATAGTGGTCTTTTGGTGCCGCCTACTATGGAGGATAAAGTTTATTATGATGATACTATGCCTCCTATATTTGATGATAAGAATAATAATGATAGCTACTTTGTTGAATTTGCTCCCACTACAACTAATAAAATTGATTATGCTTATGTGGAGAGTAATAATTTTATGCATGAGACTCATGATAAGAATGTTTCATTTGATAGTTATATTGTTGAGTTTGCTCATGATGCTACTGGATATTATTATGAGAGAGGAAAATATGGTTGTAGAAATTTTCATGTTACTAAAACACCTCTCTTTTTGCTGAAAATCTTGAAGCTGCACTTGTTTTATCTTTCTATGCTTGTTGCATCATGCTTCATGAATTTGTTTATTTACAAGATTCCTATGCATAGGAAGAATGTTAGGCTTAAATTTGTTTTGAATTTGCCTTTTTATGCTCTCTTTTGCTTCAACTACTATTTCTTGCGAGTGCATCATTAAAACTGCTGAGCCCATCTTAATGGCTATAAAGAAAGAACTTCTTGGGATATAACCCATGTGTTTATTTTGTTACAGTACTTTTATTTTGTATTTGTGTCTTGGAAGTTGTTACTACTGTAGCAACCTCTCCTTATCTTAATTTTGTTGCATTGTTGTGCCAAGTAAAGTCTTTGATAGTAAGGTTCATACTAGATTTGGATTACTGCGCAGAAACAGATTTCTTGCTGTCACGAATCTGGGCCTAATTCTCTGTAGGTAACTCAGAAAATTATGCCAATTTACGTGAGTGATCCTCAGATATGTACGCAACTTTCATTCAATTTGAGAATTTTCATCTGAGCAAGTCTGGTGCCTCTTTAAAATTCGTCTTTACGGACTGTTCTGTTTTGACAGATTCTGCCTTTTATTTCGCATTGCCTCTTTTGCTGTGTTGGATGGATTTCTTTGTTCCATTAACTTCCAGTAGCTTTGAGCAATGTCCAGAAGTGTTAAGAATGATTGTGTCACCTCTGAACATGTGAGTTTTTGATTATGCACTAACCCTCTAATGAGTTTGTTTTGAGTTTGGTGTGGAGGAAGTTTTCAAGGGTCAAGAGAGGAGGATGATATACTATGATCAAGAAGAGTGAAAGCTCTAAGCTTGGGGATGCCCCGGTGGTTCACCCCTACATATTTTAAGAAGACTCAAGCGTCTAAGCTTGGGGATGCCCAAGGCATCCCCTTCTTCATCGACAAATTATCAGGTTTCTTCTCTTGAAACTATATTTTTATTCGGTCACATCTTATGTACTTTACTTGGAGCGTCTGTTTGTTTTTGTTTTTGTTTGTGTTTGAATAAATTCATGCTTGTGTGGGAGAGAGACACGCTCCGCTGGTTCATATGAACACATGTGTTCTTAGCTTTTAATGTTCATGGCGAAGGTTGAAACTGCTTCGTTAATTGTTATATGGTTGGAAACGGGAAATGCTACATGTAGTAATTGATAAAATGTCTTGGATAATTTGATACTTGGCAATTGTTGTGCTCATGTTTAAGCTCTTGCATCATATACTTTGCACCCATTAATGAAGAAATACATAGAGCTTGCTAAAATTTGGTTTGCATAATTGGTCTCTCTAAGGTCTAGATAATTTCTAGTAAAGAGTTTGAACAACAAGGAAGACGGTGTAGAGTCTTATAATGTTTACAATATGTCTTTTATGTGAGTTTTGCTGCACCGGTTCATCCTTGTGTTTGTTTCAAATAACTTTGCTAGCCTAAGCCTTGTATCGAGAGGGAATACTTCTCATGCATCCAAAATCCTTGAGCCAACCACTATGCCATTTGTGTCCACCATACCTACCTACTACATGGTATTTCTCCGCCATTTCAAAGTAAATTGCTTGAGTGCTACCTTTAAATAATTCAAAATTTATCACCTCTGATTTGTGTCAATGTTTTATAGCTCATGAGGAAGTATGTGGTGTTTATCTTTCATTCTTGTTGGGCAACTTTCACCAATGGACTAGTGGCTTCATCCGCTTATCCAATAATTTTGCAAAAAGAGCTGGCAACGGGGTTCACAGCCCCAATTAATCAACCTTCATTAATAATTCTCTTCACATGTTTTGCTCTGATTCATCAGTAAGCAACTTAATTTTGCAAATAGACACTCCTACATGGTATGTGAATGTTGGAAGGCACCCGAGGATTCGGTTAGCCATGGCTTGTGTAAGCAAAAGGTTGGGAGGAGTGTCATCCATAAATAAAACTAAAATACATGTGTAAACAAAAGAGAAGAGGGATGATCTACCTTGCTGGTAGAGATAACGTCCTTCATGGGAGCCGCTCTTTGAAGGTTTGTCTGGCAAGGGGTTAGAGTGCCCACTACCATTCGTTGACAACAATAAACACCTCTCAAAATTTTACTTTTATGCTCTCTTTATGTTTTCAAAACCAAAGCTCTAGCACAAATATAGCAATCAATGCTTCCCTCTGCGAAGGGCCATTCTTTTATCTTTATGTTGAGTCAGTTCACCTATTTCTCTCCATCTCAAGAAGCAAACACTTGTGTGAACTGTGCATTGATTCCTACATACTTGCATATTGCACTTGTTATATTACTTTGCATTGACAACTATCCATGAGATATACATGTTATAAGTTGAAAGCAACCGCTGAAACTTAATCTTCCTTTGTGTTGCTTCAATACCTTTACTATGAATTTATTGCTTTATGAGTTAACTCTTATGCAAGACTTATTGATGCTTGTCTTGAAAGTACTATTCATGAAAAGTCTTTGCTTTATGATTCAGTTGTTTACTCATGTCATTACCATTGTTTTGGTCGCTGCATTCATTACATATGCTTACAATAGTATGATCAAGGTTATGATGGCATGTCACTCCAGAAATTATCTTTGTTATCGTTTACCTGCTCGGGACGAGCAGAACTAAGCTTGGGGATGCTGATACGTCTCCGACGTATCGATAATTTCTTATGTTCCATGCCACATTATTGATGATATCTACATGTTTTATGCATACTTTATGTCATTATTATGCGTTTTCCGGAACTAACCTATTGACGAGATGTCGAAGTGCCGGTTTTCGCTGTTTTTGGTTCCAGAAATCCTAGTAAGGAAATATTCTCGGAATTGGACGAAATCAACGCCCAGGGTCCTATTTTTCCACGAAGCTTCCAGAAGACCGAAGGGAAACGAAGTGGGGCACGAGGGCGGCGCGGCCCAAGCCCTGGCCGCGCCGGCCTAGTGTGTGGTCCCACCAGGACTCCACCGACCTTGCCCTTCCGCCTACTTAAAGTCTCCGTCATGAAAACCCTATCACGTTCGACGAAACCAGAGAAAACCTTCCAGAGCCGCCGCCATCGCGAAGCCAAGATCTGGGGGACAGGAGTCTGTTCCGGCATGCCGCCGGGACGGGGAAGTGCCCCCGGAAGGCTCCTCCATCAACACCACCGCCATCTCCATCAACGCTGTTGTCTCCCATGAGGAGGGAGTAGTTCTCCATCGAGGCTCGGGGCTGTACCGGTAGCTATGTGGTTCATCTCTCCTATGTACTTCAATACAATAATCTCATGAGCTGCCCTACATGATTGAGATTCATATGATGATGCTTGTAATCTAGATGTCATTATGCTAGTCAAGTGGGTTTTACTTATGTGATCTCCGGAGACTCCTTGTCCCACGTGTGTAAAGGTGACAGTGTGTGCACCGTGTGGGTCTCTTAGGCTATATTTCACAGAATACTTATTCACTGTTATGAATGGCATAGTGAAGTGCTTATTTATATCTCTTTATGATTGCAATGTGTTTTGTATCACAATATATATGTGTGCTACTCTAGTGATGTTATTAAAGTAGTTTATTCCTCCTGCACGGTGTAATGGTGACAGTGTGTGCATCGTGAAGTACTTGGCGTAGGCTATGATTGTGGGGATTGTGATATCTTGTAGATTATGAAGTTAACTATTGCTATGATAGTATTGATGTGTGATTCGACACAAGGGGAGGTAAAGAATACTTATAAGCCTTAACAACTGAGTTGTCAATTCAGCTGCACCTGGAAAAGCACTAGTAACAGGGGTGATGTGAAAGTAGCAGTGATATGAGAGCAATAGTAACAGTAACACAGCAGCAGTAATAGTAATATGAGAGCAATGGCACCAGAAGATAGTTGATACTACTTCCAATGACATGTAGAACAGGTATATGATGATGAAAGATGGACCGGGGTTCCCAGCTATCTACACTAGTGGCAACTCTCCAATAACAAGTGTTGGGTGAACAAATTACAGTCGGGCAATTGATAGGATTGAAATAGCATTAAGACAGAATATCAAGATCATTAATCATGTAGGCATGTTTTCCAATAATAGTCGTACGTGCTCGCAATGAGAAACTTGCACAACATCTTTTGTCCTACCAGCCGGTGGCAGCCGGGCCTCAAGGGAAACTACTGGATATTAAGGTACTCCTTTTAATAGAGCACCGGAGCAAAGCATTAACACTTGGTGAAAACATGTGATCCTCACATCACCGCCATCCCCTCCGGTTGTCCCGATTTCTGTCACTTCGGGGCCTTTGGTTCCGGACAGTGACATGTGCATACAACTTGTAGATACAATCTAAGCAATAAGTATAGAGCTCAAATCTAAGATCATGGCACTCGGGCCCTAGTGACAAGCATTAAGCATAACAAGATTGCAGCAACAATAACTTCATAAACTTTGTAGATAGACAATCATAATGTAACAATCCATCGGATCCCGACAAACACAACACCGATTACATCAGATGAATCTCAATCATGTAAGGCAGCTCATGAGATCATTGTATTGAAGTACATGGGGGAGAGAATACCAACTAGCTACAGCTAGAACCCGTAGTCCATGGGGGAACTACTCACGGAGCATGATGGAGGCGATGGCGTTGATGGAGATGGCTTCCGGGGCACTTCCCCGTCCCGGAGGTGGGACAGAGACTTCGTCCCCCGAATTGGAGTTTCGCGATGGTGGCGGCGCCCGGAGTCTTTCTGGAGTTTCGTCAGTCGTCGCGCGTTTTTAGGTCGAAAGGGCTTTTGTAGGCGAAGAGGCGGCGCAGGGGGGGGGGGCGCCACACCCTAGGCCGGCGCGGCCTAGGCCTGGCCCGCGCCGCCATGTGGTGTGGTGGCCCCCTGGCCCCTCTCCGACTCTTCTTCGGTGTTCTGGAGCCTTCCGGAGAAAATAGGAGGTTTGGCGTTGATTTCGTCCAATTCCGAGAATATTGCCCGAACAGCCTTTCTGGAACCAAAAACAGCAAAACAGGAACTGGCACTGTGGCATCTTGTTAATAGGTTAGTTCCGGAAAACGCATGAAATCATCATAAAGTGCAAGCAAAACATGTAAGTATTGTCATAAAACAAGCATGGAACGACAGAAATTATGGATACGTCGGGGACGTATCAGCATCCCCAAGCTTAGTTCCTGCTCGTCCCGAGCAGGTAAACGATAAAAAATAATTTCTGTAGTGACATGCTACTTACATAACCTTGATCATACTATTACAAAGCATATGAAATGAATGAAGTGACTCAAGGCAATGATCTATAGTTGCTAACAAGTAGATAACATATAGCAAAACTTTTCATGAATAGTACTTTCAAGACAAGCATCAAAATTCTTGCACAAGAGTTAACTCATAAAGCAATAAGTTCATAGTAAAGGCATCGAAGCAACACAAAGGAGGATATAAGTTTCAGCGGTTGCTTTCAACTTTCAACATGTATATCTCATGGATATTGTCAACATAGAGTAATATGATGAATGCAAATATGCAAGTATGTAAGAATCAATGCACAGTTAACACAAGTATTTGCTTCTTGAGGTGGAGAGAAATAGGTGAACTGACTCAACATTAAAAGTAAAAGAATGGTCCTTCAAAGAGGAAAAGCATCGATTGCTATATTTGTGCTAGAGCTTTGATTTTGAAAACATATAGAGAGCATAAAAAGTAAAATTTTGAGAGGTGTTTGTTGTTGTCAACGAATGGTAATGGGTACACTAACTACCTCGCCAACCGGACTTTTAAGAGCGGCTCCCATTTTATTTTATTTTTGGGTGGCACTCCTTCCAACCTTTCTTTCACAAACCATGGCTAACCGAATCCTCGGGTGCCTGCCAACAATCTCATACCATGAAGGAGTGCCTTTTTATTTTAGTTTTATTATGATGATGACACTCCCCCAACCTTTGCTTACACAAGCCATGGCTAACCGAATCCTTCGGGTGCCGTCCAACAATCACAAACCATGGAGGAGTGTCTATTTTTGTTAATTAATTTGGGACTGGGAATCCCATTGCCAGCTCTTTTTGCAAAATTATTGGATAAGCGGATGTGCCACTAGTCCATATGAGAGTCCGTCAAAAGTAAATGACAAGGTTGAAAGCTAAACACCACATACTTCCTCATGAGCTATAAAACATTAACACAAATTGAGAAGCATTTTGAATTGTTTAAAGGTAGCACTCAAGCAATTTACTTTGGAATGGCAGGAAATACCACATAGTAGGTAGGTATGGTGGACACAATTGGCATAGTGGTTGGCTCAAGGATTTTGGATGCATGAGAAGTATTCCCTCTCGATACAAGGCTTAGGCTAGCAAGGTTATTTGAAGCAAACACAAGTATGAACCGGTACAGCAAAACTTACATAAGAACATATTGCAAGCATTATAATACTCTACACTGTCTTCCTTGTTGCTCAAACACTTTTACCAGAAAATATCTAGACCTTAAGAGAGATCAATTATGCAAACCAATTTCAACAAGCTTTACGGTAGTTCTCCACTAATAGGTTTAAACTACATGCAAAAACTTATGATCTACTTGAGAGCTCAAAACAATTGCCAAGTATCAAATTATCCACGACATATGAGGCATTTTCTGTTTTCAACCAAATATAAATAAGTGCAATAGCTTCCAACTTTTATTCATTGAACATTAAAAGTAAAACGAAGAACAAGTGTTCATATGAAAAAGCGGAGCGTGTCTCTCTCCCAAATATGGATTGCTAGGATCCGAATTTATTCAAACAAAAACAAAAATAAAAGCACACAGGCGCTCCAAGTAAAACACATAAGATGTGACTGAATAAAAATATAGTTTCAGGGGAGGAACCTGATAAGTTGATGAAGAAGGGGATGCCTTGGGCATCCCCAAGCTTAGACGCTTGAGTCTTCTTGAAATATGCAGGGATGAACCACGGGGCATCCCCAAGCTTAGACTTTTCACTCTTCTTGATCATATATCATCCTCCTCTCTTGACCCTTGAAAACTTCCTTCACACCAAACTTCTCATAAACTTCATTAGAGGGGTTAGTACTCAAAAAAATTGAATCCACCTTGGTCCTGTAGTGGCACATTGCAAGAACTCAATAAAACATTAGCTACAGCTCTCCACGTCTAGAAAACCTCGCTTAAAGTCCACAAGAGACAATGCAAAAAACAGAGACAGAATCTGCCAAAACAGAACAGCCAGTAAAGACGAATTTTAATAAAATACTTCCGTTGCTCAAATCAGAAAACTCAAAACTAATGAAAGTTGCGTACATATCTGAGGATCACTCACGTAAATTGGCATAATTTTCTGAGTTACCTACAGAGAATTTTGCCCAGATTCGTGACAGCAAAGAAATCTGTTTCTGCGCAGAAATCCAAATCTAGTATCAACCTTCGATTAGAGGCTTCACTTGGCACAACAAAACACAAAACTAAGATAAGGAGAGGTTGCTACAGTAGTAAACAACTTCCAAGACACAAATATAAAACAAAGTACTGTAGCAAAATAACACATGGGTTATCTCCCAAGAAGTTCTTTCTTTATAGCCATTAAGATGGGCTCAGCAGTTTTAATGATGCACTCGCAAGAAATAGTATTTGAAGCAAAAGAGAGCATCAAGAGGCAAATTCAAAACACATTTAAGTCTAACATGCTTCCTATGCAAAGGAATCTTGTACATAAACAAGTTCATGAAAAGAAAAGTAACAAGCATAGGAAGATAGAACAAGTGTAACTTCAAAATTTTAAGCATATAGAGAGGTGTATTAGTACCATGAAAATTTCTACCACCATATTTTCCTCTCTCATAATAATTTTCAGTAGCTTCATGAACAAACTCAACAATATAGCTATCACATGCAGCATACTTTTCATGATTTCCAAACACATAATTTTTATCAAGTTCAAGAATAGTGGAATTAAAACTTTCAAACTTACTTTTATTAATAATATAACAAGGTAGTTGATCAATCTCAATAGATATGGGACTCATAGAATAAGTCAAGAACTCTCCAATCCCATTTTCATTAGTAGTACAATTAATATTATCAAGTAACATAGGACCATCATCTAGAGCTTTATCATAAACATTTGCCAAGCAAAATTCTTTAGTACCATGCATTTCGACATCAGGCACAAACAAAGCATTATCATAAGATTTATCAAAGTAGCATGGATTATCATAAATAACAGTAGCATAATTATTTTCACAAGTTTTACTCATAGGCAATACTTCAAGAGAATCCACAGGAACATAACATTCAACCTCTTCCGGTAAGCATGGAGGACAATCAAATAGTGTAAGAGATAAAGAGTTACTCTCATTAGAAGGTTGGCATGGGTAGCTAATCCATTCTTCCTCCTTTTGTTCGTCGCTCTCCTCTTCTTTTTCATCCAATGAGCTTTCAGGTTCATCAATTTCCTCCTCTTTTTCATCCAATGAGCTTTCAGGTTCATCAATTTCTTCTTCCACAGGTTCCTGCAAATTGTGAGTGCATTCTTGTGCATTAATGTGTCTCTCTTTATAATCAAGGATATAAGGATTCCTACTGTAGCATTCTATGCAAGAATTAAGGATAGTAGAGACATAATCTTTAAGGCCCTTACAAACAACACAAGTTTCATAATTCTCAACCATGAAGGATTCTATCTCGGAGGCTCCCATAAATAAGACAAATTGTTCTACCTCTTCGAACCCATAATGAATATAGCAATTCCGATTATAGCTCTTAATTAAAAATTCCTCACTAAAGCCACATTGAAATTTAAGATGTTTAGTATCCTGTTGAGAGCAACAGTTTATATCATGGCATTCAAGCAAGATTTTAGCAATTGTATTCAATTTTTCTATCATAGCACTCATTATTTTACCAGTTCTTGATTCTCTATAATTATTATAACATTCTATAAGCTCCAAGTAGGTTGTTGGTTCTCCCATAACAGCAGTTTTTAATTTTTTGGTTTTTCAAATTTTTATGGATTTTTGGATATATAGGAAAAGTAAAACAAAACTGAAATAAACTAGACAAAAGTAAACTAAGCAAACTAATACTAGACAGAAATAAACTAAGCACAAATAAACTAGACAAAAGTAAACTAGCAAAACAAAATAAAATAAAAGTAGAGAGAGAGGTAGAGTGTACTCCCCAGGTGAACTTATGAGTAGAGCTATGCCTCCCGGCAACGGCGCCAGAAAATAGTCTTGATGACCCACAAGTATAGGGGATCGCAACAGTCTTCGAGGGAAGTAAAACCCAAATTTATTGATTCGACACAAGGAGAGTAAAGAATACTTATAAGCCTTAACAATGAGTTGTCAATTCAGCTGCACCTGGAAAAGCACTAGTAACAGGGGTGATGTGAAAGTAGCAGTGATATGAGAGCAATAGTAACAGTAACACAGCAGCAGTAATAGTAATATGAGAGCAATGGCACCGAAAGATAGTTGATACTACTTCCAATGACATGTAGAACGAGTATATGATGATGAAAGATGGACCGGGGTTCCCAGCTATCTACACTAGTGGCAACTCTCCAATAACAAGTGTTGGGTGAACAAATTACAGTGGGCAATTGATAGGATTGAAATAGCATTAAGACAGAATATCAAGATCATTAATCATGTAGGCATGTTTTCCAATAATAGTCGTACGTGCTCGCAATGAGAAACTTGCACAACATCTTTTGTCCTACCAGCCGGTGGCAGCCGGGCCTCAAGGGAAACTACTGGATATTAAGGTACTCCTTTTAATAGAGCACCGGAGCAAAGCATTAACACTTGGTGAAAACATGTGATCCTCACATCACCGCCATCCCCTCCGGTTGTCCCGATTTCTGTCACTTCGGGGCCTTTGGTTCCGGACAGTGACATGTGCATACAACTTGTAGATACAATCTAAGCAATAAGTATAGAGCTCAAATCTAAGATCATGGCACTCGGGCCCTAGTGACAAGCATTAAGCATAACAAGATTGCAGCAACAATAACTTCATAAACTTTGTAGATAGACAATCATAATGTAACAATCCATCGGATCCCGACAAACACAACACCGATTACATCAGATGAATCTCAATCATGTAAGGCAGCTCATGAGATCATTGTATTGAAGTACATGGGGGAGAGAATACCAACTAGCTACAGCTAGAACCCGTAGTCCATGGGGAACTACTCACGGAGCATGATGGAGGCGATGGCGTTGATGGAGATGGCTTCCGGGGCACTTCCCCGTCTCCGCAGGTGCCGGGACAGAGACTTCTGTCCCCGAATTGGAGTTTCGCGATGGTGGCGGCGCCCCTGGAGTCTTTCTGGAGTTTCGTCAATTGGTACTGCGTTTTTAGGTCGAAAGGGCTTTTATAGGCGAAGAGGCGGCGCAGGGGGCACCGGGGGCCACACCCTAGGCCGGCGCGGCCTAGGCCGGCCCGCGCCGCCATGTGGTGTGGTGGCCCCCTGGCCCCTCTCCGACTCTTCTTCGGTGTTCTGGAGCCTTCCGGAGAAAATAGGAGGTTTGGCGTTGATTTCGTCCAATTCCGAGAATATTGCCCGAACAGCCTTTCTGGAACCAAAAACAACAGAAAACAGGAACTGGCACTGTGGCATCTTGTTAATAGGTTAGTTCCGGAAAACGCATGAAATCATCATAAAGTGCAAGCAAAACATGTAAGTATTGTCATAAACAAGCATGGAACAAGAAATTATGGATACGTCGGGGACGTATCAATGTGATCTATTCCTCCTTTCGTAGTGTGAAGGTGACAGTGTGCATGCTATGTTAGTACTTGGTTTGGTTATGTTGATCTGTTATGCACTCTAAGGTTATTTAAATATGAACATTGAATATTGTGGAGCTTGTTAACTCCGGCATTGAGGGTTCGTGTAATCCTACACAGTTAGTGGTGTTCATCATCCAACAAGAGGGTGTAGAGTCTAGCATCTATCTATTTATTCTTATGTGATCAATGTTGAGAGTGTCCACTAGTGAAAGTATGATCCCTAGGCCTTGTTCCTAAATACTGCTATCGCTGCTTGTTTACTGTTTTACTGCATCTTTACTTCCTGCAATATTACTACCATCAACTGCACGCCAGCAAGCACTTTTTCTGGCGCCATTACTACTGCTCATATTCATTCATACCACTTGTATTTCACTATCTCTTCGCCAAACTAGTGCACCTATTAGGTGTGTTGGGACACAAGAGACTTCTTGCTTTGTGGTTGCAGGGTTGCATGAGAGGGATATCTTTGACCTCTTCCTCCCCGAGTTCGATAAACCTTGGGTGATCCACTTAAGGGGAACTTGCTGCTGTTCTACAAACCTCTGCTCTTGGAGGCCCAACACTGTCCTGAATAGAAGAAGCCATGTCAGGGGGCCCACACCCCCTCTGGCCTCCTCTCCTTCGCGTACTTCTTCGTCCCGAAAACCTAAGCTCCAGAGGATAGTCGCGAAGATTCACAGCCGCCTCTGCGGGGCGGAAAACACCAGAGAGAAAGAGCTCTCCGGCAGCTGAACTGGGAAATTCTCCTGAGGGGGAAATCGACGCCATCGTCACCGTCATTGAGCTGGACATCATCTCCATCATCATCACCATCATCTCCATCATCATCACCACCATCTCTACCGCTGCACCTTGATACGTCTCCGACGTATCGATAATTTCTTATGTTCCATGCTACATTATTGATGATATCTACATGTTTTATACACATTATATGTCATATTTATGCATTTTCCAGCACTAACCTATTAACGAGATGCCGAAGAGCCATTTGCTGTTTTTGGTTTCATAAATCCTAGTAAAGAAATATTCTCGGAATTGGACGAAATCAACGCCCAGGGTCCTATTTTTGCACGAAGCTTCTGAAGACCGAAGGGGAAAGGAAGTGGGGACACGAGGTGCCGCCACACCAGGCGGCGCGCCCAAGCCCCGGCCGCACCGGCCTAGCGTGTGGGGCCCTCGTGTGGCCCCCGTGTTGCCCTTCCGCCTACTTAAAGCCTTCGTCGCGAAACCCCCAGTACCGAGAGCCCTTACTGAGACGCCGCCGCCGCCAATCCCATCTCGGGGATTCAGGAGATCGCCTCCGGCACCCTGCCGGAGAGGGGAATCATCTCCCGGAGGACTCTTCACCGCCATGGTCGCCTCCGGAGTGATGAGTGAGTAGTTCACCCCCGGACTATGGGTCCATAGCAGTAGCTAGATGGTTGTCTTCTCCTCATTGTGCTTCATTGTCGGATCTTGTGAGCTGCCTAACATGATCAAGATCATCTATCTGTAATACTATATGTTGTGTTTGTCGGGATCCGATGGATAGAGAATACTATGTTATGTTAATTATCAATCTATTACCTATGTGTTGTTTATGATCTTGCATGCTCTCCGTTATTAGTAGAGGCTCTGGCCAAGTTTTTACTCTTAACTCCAAGAGGGAGTATTTATGCTCGATAGTGGGTTCATGCCTCCATTAAATCTGGGACAGTGACAGAAAGTTCTAAGGTTGTGGATGTGTTGTTGCCACTAGGGATAAAACATTGATGCTATGTCTAAGGATGTAGTTATTGATTACATTACGCACCATACTTAATGCAATTGTCTGTTGTTTGCAACTTAATACTGGAAGGGGTTCGGATGATAACCGAAGGTGGACTTTAGGCATAGATGCATGTTGGATAGCGGTCTATGTACTTTGTCGTAATGCCCAATTAAATCTCACTATATTTATCATATCATGTATGTGCATTGTTATGCCCTCTATTTGTCAATTGCTCGACTTAATTTGTTCACCCAACATGCTATTTATCTTATGAGAGAGACACCTCTAGTGAACTGTGGACCACGGTCCTATTCTTTACATCGCATACAATCTACTGCAATTTGTTTTACTGTTTTCAAACAATCATCTTCCACACAATACGGTTAATCCTTTGTTACAGCAAGCCGGTGAGATTGACAACCTCACTGTTTCGTTGGGGCAAAGTACTTTGGTTGTGTTGTGCAGGTTCCACGTTGGCGCCGGAATCCCTGGTGTTGCGCCGCACTACATCCCGCTGCCATCAACCTTCAACGTGCTTCTTGGCTCCTCCTGGTTCGATAAACCTTGGTTTCTTTCTGAGGGAAAACTTGCTGCTGTGCGCATCATACCTTCCTCTTGGGGTTCCCAACGAACGTGTGAGTTACACGCCATCAAGCATATTTTCGCGCCGTTGTCGGGAGATCAAGACACGCTGCAAGGGGAGTCTCCACTTCCCAATCTCTTTACTTTGTTTTTGTCTTGCTTTATTTTATTTACTACTTTGTTTGCTGCACTTAAACAAAACACAAAAAAATTAGTTGCTAGCTTTACTTTATTTACTGTCTTGCTCTCTATATCAAAAACACAAAAAATTAGTTACTTGCATTTACTTTATCTAGTTTGCTTTATTTACTACTGCTAAAATGAGTAATCCTGAAGTTGAAGTTCGTTCGTTTAAGCAACAAGGGGGAGAATGTTTAAAAGATGCTTGGTATAGAATTAGTGATGCCCATAATAGGTGCACTAAGAAACACTCCACCACTATCCTACTCAGGAATTTTTATGTTGGTATCTCTAGCTGGAATAGGTATGTTCTTGATTGTCTCGCGGGAGGTAACTTCCTAGGCGCTCCCGCTTTAGAAGCTAGTTGCATTATTGAGAGTTTATTTGGAATACCACCTGTTAATGAAGTTAAAATTGAAACCTCTCTTGAAGATGTTATGAAAAAATTGGAAACCATAGAGAAAAATTTCCCAAGTGTTGAAACTAAATTGGAAATGTTACTTGATAAAACTGATGAACTTGATAAATCCTTAGGAGGAATTGATGAAAGAATTAGTGTCCTAGGAACTTGTGTTGTCCATGATAATCAAATCAATAGGATTGGCGAACTTGAAAAAGCTATGGGAACTTTGGGTTCAACTTTTTCTTCTCTTAAGTTTAAGGAGAAAGCTTATGTGGGTAAGGAGCAAAAGTTTATGTATGTCTCTAAGGTGCCTAAACCAAAGAATTATTATAGGCCTAAAATTGATAAAACTCCTAACACCCCTGGAAATGTTGATGATCTCTTGATAATTTTTTACCGCCTAGCTGAAAGGCGTTAAAGAAAAGCGCTTATGGGAGACAACCCATATTTTTACTACAGTACTTTGTTTTATATTTGAGTCTTGGAAGTTGTTTACTACTGTAGCAACCTCTCCTTATCTTAGTTTAGTGTTTTGTTGTGCCAAGTAATGTCTTTGATAGTAAGGTTCATACTAGATTTGGATTACTGCGCAGTTACAGATTTCTTTGCTATCACGAATTTGGGCCTAATTCTCTGTAGGTAGCTCAGAAAAATATGCCAATTTACGTGCGTGATCCTCAGATAAGTACGCAACTTTCATTAAATTTGGGCATTTTCATTTGAGCAAGTCGGGTGCCATTTTAAAATTCGTCTTTACGAACTGTTCTGTTTTGACAGATTCTGCCTTTTTATTTCGCATTGCCTCTTTTGCTATGTTGGATGAATTTCTTTGATCCATTAATGTCCAGTAGCTTTATGCAATGTCCAGAAGTGTTAAGAATGATTATGTCACCTCTGAACATGTTAATTTTTATGGTGCACTAACCCTCTAATGAGTTGTTTCGAGTTTGGTGTGGAGGAAGTTTTCAAGGGTCAAGAGAGGAGTATGATGCAATATGATCAAGGAGAGTGAAAGCTCTAAGCTTGGGGATGCCCCGTGGTTCACCCCTGCATATTTTAAGAAGACTCAAGCGTCTAAGCTTGGGGATGCCCAAGGCATCCCTTCTTCATCGACAACATTATCAGGTTCCTCCCCTGAAACTATATTTTTATTCACACATCTTATGTACTTTGCTTGGAGCGTCGGTTTGTTTTCGTTTTTGTTTTTGTTTGAATAAAATGGATCCTAGCATTCACGTGTGGGAGAGAGACACGCTCCGCTGTTGCATATGGAAAAATATGTCCTTAGGCTTTACTCATAGTATTCATGGCGAAGGTTGAATCTTCTTAAATTGTTATATGGTTGGAATCGGGAAATGCTACATGTAGTAATTCTAAAATGTCTTGGATAATGTGATACTTGGCAATTGTTGTGCTCATGTTTAAGCTCTTGCATCATATACTTTGCACCTATTAATGAAGAAATACATAGAGCTTGCTAAAATTTGGTTTGCATATTTGGTCTCTCTAAAGTCTAGATAATTTCTAGTATTGAGTTTTGAACAACAAGGAAGACGGTGTAGAGTATTATAATGTTTACAATATGTCTTTTATGTGAGTTTTGCTGCACCGGTTCATCCTTGTGTTTGTTTCAAATAACCTTGCTAGCCTAAGCCTTGTATCGAGAGGGAATACTTCTCATGCATCCAAAATCCTTGAGCCAACCACTATGCCATTTGTGTCCACCATACCTACCTACTACATGGTATTTCTCCGCCATTCCAAAGTAAATTGCTTGAGTGCTACCTTTAAATTTCCATCATTCGCCTTTACAATATATAGCTCATGGGACAAAATAGCTTAAAAACTATTGTGGTATTGAATATGTACTTATGCACTTTATCTCTTATTAAGTTGCTTGTTGTGCGATAACCATGTTTCCTGGGGACGCCATCAACTCTTTGTTGAATATCATGTGAGTTGCTATGCATGTCCGTCTTGTCTGAAGTAAGAGAGATCTACCACTTTAATGGTTAGAGCATGCATATTGTTAGAGAAGAACATTGGGCCGCTAACTAAAGCCATGAATCATGGTGGAAGTTTCAGTTTTGGACATATATCCTCAATCTCATATGAGAACACTAATTGTTGCCACATGCTTATGCATTAAAGAGGAGTCCATTATCTGTTGTCCATGTTGTCTCGGTATGGATGTCTAAGTTGAGAATAATCAAAAGCGAGAAATCCAAAATGCGAGCTTTCTCCTTAGACCTTTGTACAGGCGGCATGGAGGTACCCCTTTGTGACACTTGGTTAAAACATGTGTATTGCGATGATCCGGTAGTCCAAGCTAATTAGGACAAGGTGCGGGCACTATTAGTATACTATGCATGAGGCTTGCAACTTGTAAGATATAATTTACATAACTCATATGCTTTATTACTACCGTTGACAAAATTGTTTCATGTTTTCAAAATAAAAGCTCTAGCACAAATATAGCAATCGATGCTTTCTTTGAAGGACCTTTTTTACTTTTATGTTGAGTCAGTTCACCCTATCTCTCTCCACCTCAAGAAGCAAACACTTGTGTGAACTGTGCATTGATTCCTACATACTTGCATATTGCACTTGTTATATTACTTTACATTGACACTATCCATGAGATATACATGTTATAAGTTGAAAGCAACCGCTGAAACTTAATCTTCCTTTGTGTTGCTTCAATACCTCTACTTTGATTTATTGCTTTATGAGTTAACTCTTATGCAAGACTTATTGATGCTTGTCTTGAAGTACTATTCATGAAAAGTCTTTGCTTTATGATTCATTTGTTTACTCATGTCATTACCATTGTTTTGATCGCTGCATTCATTACATATGCTTACAATAGTATGATCAAGGTTATGATGGCATGTCACTTCGAAACTATCTTTGTTATCGTTTACCTGCTCGGGACGAGTAACTAAGCTTGGGGATGCTGATACGTCTCCGACGTATCGATAATTTCTTATGTTCCATGCTACATTATTGATGATATCTACATGTTTTATACACATTATATGTCGTATTTATGCATTTTCCGGCACTAACCTATTAACGAGATGCCGAAGAGCCAGTTGCTGTTTTCTGCTGTTTTTGGTTTCATAAATCCTAGTAAAGAAATATTCTCAATTGGACAAATCAACGCCCAGGGTCCTATTGCACGAAGCTTCCAGAAGACCGAAGGGGAAAGGAAGTGGGGCCACGAGGCGCCGCCACACTAGGGCGGCGCGGCCCAAGCCCTGGCCACGCCGGCCTAGCGTGTGGGACCCTCATGTGGCCCCCGCGTTGCCCTTCCGCCTACTTAAAGCCTTCGTCGCGAAACCCCCAGTACCGAGAGCCACGATACGGAAACCTTATCGAGACGCCGCCGCCGCCAATACCATCTCGGGGTATTCGGAGATCGCCTCCCGCACCGAGAGGGGAATCATCTCCCGGAGGACTCTTCACCGCCATGGTCGCCTCCGGAGTGATGAGTGAGTAGTTCACCCCTGGACTATGGGTCCATAGCAGTAGCTAGATGGTTGTCTTCTCCTCATTGTGCTTCATTGTCGGATCTTGTGAGCTACCTAACATGATCAAGATCATCTATCTGTAATACTATATGTTGTGTTTGTCGGGATCCGATGGATAGAGAATACTATGTTATGTTAATTATCAATCTATTACCTATGTGTTGTTTATGATCTTGCATGCTCTCCGTTATTAGTAGAGGCTCGGGCCAAGTTTTTACTCTAACTCCAAGAGGAGTATTTATGCTCGATAGTGGGTTCATGCCTCCATTAAATCTGGGACAGTGACAGAAAGTTCTAAGGTTGTGGATGTGCTGTTGCCACTAGGGATAAAACATTGATGCTATGTCTAAGGATGTAGTTATTAATTACATTACGCACCATACTTAATGCAATTGTCTGTTGTTTGCAACTTAATACTGGAAGGGGTTCGGATGATAACCTCAAGGTGGACTTTTTAGGCATAGATGCATGCTGGATAGCGGTCTATGTACTTTGTCGTAATGCCCAATTAAATCTCACTATATTTATCATATCATGTATGTGCATTGTTATGCCCTCTCTATTTGTCAATTGCCCGACTGTAATTTGTTCACCCAACATGCTATTTATCTTATGGGAGAGACACCTCTAGTGAACTGTGGACCACGGTCCTATTCTTTACATCGCATACAATCTACTGCAATTGTTCTTTGTTTTCTGCAAACAATCATCTTCCACACAATACGGTTAATCCTTTGTTACAGCAAGCCGGTGAGATTGACAACCTCACTGTTTCGTTGGGGCAAAGTACTTTGGTTGTGTTGTGTGTTCCACGTTGGCGCCGGAATCTTCGGTGTTGCGCCGCACTACATCCCGCCGCCATCAACCTTCAACGTGCTTCTTGGCTCCTGGTTCGATAAACCTTGGTTTCTTTCTGAGGGAAAACTTGCTGCTGTGCGCATCATACCTTCCTCTTGGGGTTCCCAACGAACGTGTGAGTTACACGCCATCACACCTCGTCACCACTGTAACAATTAGGGTTGGATCTTGGTTGTTTGATAGGGGAAACTCTCCCGGTGTTGATTTCTACTTGTTATTGATGCTATTGAGTGAAACCATTGAACCAAGGTTTATGTTCAGATTGTTATTCATCATCATATCACCTCTGATCATGTTCCATATGATGTCTCGTGAGTAGTTCGTTTAGTTCTTGAGGACATGGGTGAAGTCTAAATGTTAGTAGTGAATTATGTTGGTTAGTATTCAATGTTATGATATTTAAGTTGTGGTGTTATTCTTCTAGTGGTGTCATGTGAACGTCGACTACATGATACTTCACCATTTATGGGCCTAGGGGAATACATCTTGTATTCGTTTGCTAATTGCGGGGTTGCCGGAGGACAGAAACTGAACCCCGTTAGTATATCAATGCAGGAGGGATAGCAGGATCTCAGAGTTTAAGGCTGTGGTTAGATTTATCTTAATTACTTTCTTGTATTTGCGGATGCTTGCATGGGGTATAATCACAAGTATGTATTAGTCCTAGGAAAGGCGGTGCATTAGCATAGGTTCACCCACACAACACTTATCAAAACAATGAAGATTAATCAGCTATATGAAGCGAAAGCACTAGACTAAATTCCCGTGTGTCCTCAAGAACGTTTGGTCATTATAAGTAAACAAACCGGCTTGTCCTTTGTGCTAAAAAGGATTGGGCCACTCGCTGCAATTATTTCTCTCGCATTTTACTTACTTATACTTTATTCATCTGCTATACTAAAACCCCCTGAATACTTGTCTGTGAGCATTTACAGTGAATCCTTCATCGAAACCGCTTGTCAACACCTTCTGCTCCTCGTTGGGTTCGACACTCTTATTTATCAGTACTACGATACACCCCCTATACTTGTGGGTTATCAAGACTATTTTCTGGCGCCGTTGCCGGGGAGTGAAGCGCTATTGGTAAGTGGAATTGGTAAGGGAAACCTTTACCGTATGTGCTGATTTTATTTCTGCCTGCTGCTATAATTCATTATGGAGGGTCTTCTCTTGAATTCCTCTTTGGAAAATCTACTACTACTGCAAAGGTAGTGGATGAGGCGCCAGGTGAGAAAGAGGTTCCATACAAAATACCTATGAAAATTATTGAACGTGTTGTGGATAACCGCTATGAAGGGGATGGAACTGTCCATCCGGTGATCATTTACTGTTTTTACATGAATTATGCGGGTTATTCAAATGTGCAGGTATTGCTATGGATGAAGTTAGGAAGAAACTATTCTCTATATCGCTGTCTGGTAAAGCAGCGCATTGGTATAAATTGCTGAAGAATAGGGATTCTCTTGATTGGGAGGACATTGTGCCTTTATTTTATTCCAAATTCTATCCTCCAAGTGAAATTCACAAAGATCGGAACCGCATATATAATTTCTGGCCTCATGATGGAGAGAGTATTGCCCAAGCTTGGGGAGATTGAAGTCTTTAATGCTCAAATGCCCCATTCATGAGCTTCCTGGTAATATTATTATTGATAATTTCTATGCAAGACTGTCTTTTCAAGATAAGACTTTGCTGGATACTTCTTGTTCTGGATCATTTACACGCAACAAAGAAGAGTTTAAAAGGGACCTTCTTGATCGGATCCAGGAGAATACTGAAGGATGGGAGAACGACAAAGATAGAGAGTCAGGTATAAACTATGATTATAAATGCATTGAAGCCTTTATGGATACTGATAAATTTCGTAATATGAGTGCTACTTATGGTCTTGATTCTCAAGTCGTTGCAAATTTTTATAAAGCTTTTGCCTCTCACTTTGAATTGCCTAGGAAGAATTTTGATAAGTATCATGAACCATATAAAGATAAAACTGATTCATCTATAAATAAATGTGCTATAATTGAAACTGTTGATCATATTCTTCCTGAAGCTTATATTGAAAAAACTCCTTTCCCTGCTAAAATGAAGGAGTATTCTGTTATAACTAGTGCGGTTAATAAAAGTGCAAAGAAACCTATAGAACCTGAAGAACAAATAAAGGTTGAACCTGCTGTTGCAATAGTTAAAGATCTTGTGACTGAAAATGTAGAAGATGGTCATATTATTTTCTGTGAAGATGCTTCTAATATTGTTTCGCATCCTAATAAGTCTAGGAAAGCTAGTGTTCCTATGCTCTCTGTTAGAATTGGTGATCATTGTTATTATGGTTTATGTGACATTGGTGCAAGTATTAGTGCCATTCCTTATGAGCTTTATACGGAGATCATGCATGAAATTGGTTCTTGTGAACTTGAAGATATTGATGTGGTTATTCGACTAGCTAATAGAGAAACTATCTCTCCTATTGGTATTGTTCGAGATGTGGAAGTTCTATGTGGTAAGATTAAATATCCTGCTGACTTTTTGGTACTTGGTTCTGCTGCTAGTAAATCTTGTCCTATTATTTTTTGTAGACCTTTCCTAAATACTTGTGGAGCTGTTATAGATTGCAAGAAGGAAAAAATTATGACTAAATTTGCTGGTGAATCTTATGAGTTTAATTTCTCTAAATTTGCCAAAACTCCTTATAAAGCTGATTTGCCTAATAATGATTTTAGAGTTGAACAGTGTGCATCTATTGCTCTTGCTCCTAATAATCCTTTGCAGCAACATTTGGAGAATAGTGAGAGTGAAGTCTTTAGGGAAGAAAGGAATGAGCTTGATGAAATTTTCCTTTGTCAACCTATTCTTAAACATGACTTGCCGGTTGAAGATTTAGGTACAACACCACCACCAAAGGAAGATCCTGTTTTTGATTTAAAACCGTTGCCTGATAATCTTAAGTATGCTCATATTGATGATAAGAAAATATATCCTGTTATTATTAGTTCTAAGCTTTCAGATATTGAGGAAGAAAGGTTATTGGAAATATTGAAGAAACACCGAGGAGCTATTGGCTACACTCTTGATGACTTGAAGGGGATTTCTCCCTCTATTTGCCAACATGCTATCAACATGGAAGATGATGCAAAGCCTGTTGTTGAACATCAACGTCGTCTAATTCCAAAGATGAAGGATGTGGTAAGGAATGAGGTATTAAAACTTCTTGAAGCTGGTATTATATATCCTATTGCTGATAGTAGATGGGTTAGTCCTGTGCATTGTGTTCCTAAGAAAGGAGGAATGACTGTTGTGCCTAATGATAATGATGAGCTCATCCCTCAAAGAGTAGTTGTAGGGTATAGAATGTGCATTGATTATCGAAAAGTTAATAAAGTTACTAAAAAAGATCATTACCCTTTACCCTTTATTGATCAAATGTTAGAAAGGTTGTCTAAAAATACTCATTTTTTCTTTCTTGATGGTTATTCTGGGTTTTCACAAATTGCTGTTAAAACTAAAGATCAAGAGAAAACCACTTTCACTTGTCCTTATGGAACTTATGCTTATAGGCGTATGCCTTTTGGTTTATGTAATGCTCGCTACTTTTCAAAGATGCATGTCTGCTATTTTCCATGGCTTTTGTGAGAATATTGTAGAGGTATTCATGGATGATTTTTCTGTCTATGGGAATTCTTTTGATAATTGCTTGTGAAACCTTGATAAAGTTTTGCAGAGATGTGAAGAAACTAACCTTGTTCTTAATTGGGAGAAGTGCCACTTTATGGTTAATGAAGGAATTGTATTGGGACATAAAATTTCCGAGAGAGGTATTGAAGTTGATAGAGCTAAAGTTGAAGCAATTGAGAAGATGCCCTATCCTAGGGATGTTAAAGGTATTCGTAGTGTTCTTGGTCATGCTGGATTTTATAGGAGATTTATTAAAGACTTTTCTAAGATTTCAAAGCCTCTTACTAATCTTCTTCAAAAAGATGTACCTTTTGTTTTTGATGATGATTGTAAGGAAGCTTTTGAAACTCTAAAGAAAGCCTTAACAACTGCTCCTGTAGTTGAACCTCCTGATTGGAATTTACCTTTTGAAATTATGTGTGATGCTAGTGATTTTGCTGTAGGCGCTGTTCTTGGACAGCGAGTGATACGTCCAAAACGTATCTCCTTTCCCGAACGCTTTTGCTATTGTTTTGCCTCTAATTTGTGTATTTTGGATACAACTAACACGGACTAACGCTGTTTTCAGCAGAATTGCTCGTGTCTCGTTTTTGTGCAAATCCAACTTTCAGAAAATCCTGAAGATTGACTGAGCCGAAGGGCAAGCTGTGGAGGCCCGAGGCCCCACACTGGCCGACGCGGCCCGGGGCGCGCCGCCCTGTTGTGTGGCCCCCTCGGCTGGCCTCCGACGCCCTCTGGACTACTTAACACCTTCGACCTAAAAACGCACGGGGTAAGAAGAAATCGCCGAAGACATCCAGTACGCCGCCACCATCGCGAAACTCCGTCTCGGGACTAGAAACTCCGTTCTGGCACTCCGCCGGGACGGGGAATTGGAGGAGATCATCGCCATCATCACCACCGACGCCTCTCCATCGACCAGCCATATTTCCCCCATCCATGTGTGAGTAATTCCCCGCTGTAGGCTGAAGGGGATGGTAGGGATTGGATGAGATTGGTCATGTAATAGCATAAGATTGTTAGGGCATAGTGCCTAGTGTCCGTAATTGGTACTTTTATGATATTGTTGCAACTTGTTATGCTTAATGCTTGTCACTAGGGCCCGAGTGCCATGATCTCAGATCTGAACATGTTATCAATTCATTATGATATTCATTGCTTTATGATCTTACCTGCAAGTTGTATACACGTATTGCTGTCCGGAACCCGAGGCCCCAAAGTGACAGAAATTGGGACAACCGAAGGGGATGGCGGTGATATGAGGATCACATGTGTTCACGGAGTGTTAATGCTTTGCTCCGGTGCTCTATTAAAAGGAGTGCCTTAATTTCCAGTAGATTCCCTAGAGGCCCGGCTGCCACCGGCTGGTAGGACAAAAGATGTTGTGCAAGTTTCTCATTGCGAGCACGTACGACTAAATATGGAACACATGCCTATTGATTGATTAGTACTTGGACACCGTTTTATTATTATCTGCAAATGCCCTGCTTTGATTGTTACATGAGTTTCTCTCATCCATGCAACGCCCGTTCATCCATCCCCTGTGCCTACATATTTAATCCTGCTATTTACTATAATCACTGCCTGTCTTTGTTACTCAACGTTATTTCACTACCTTATCGCTATAAACTTATTACCGATAAACTCTGCGAGCAAGTCTGTTTCAGTGCAGCTGAATTGACAACTCCGCTGTTAAGGCTTACAAGTATTCTTTGTCTCCCCTTGTGTCGAATCAATAAATTGGGTTTTACTTCCCTCGAAGACTGTTGCGATCCCCTATACTTGTGGGTCATCAAGACTATTTTCTCGGCGCCGTTGCCGGGGAGCATAGCTTTATTTGCAAGTTCACTTGGATTGATATTGTTCGCTGCAAATTCTCCATCATGGGTAAACCTCGCGATACTAAAGTCACCATATTACCATCCACTACAAGAAAAGGTACAACTCTGAGTACCTCTGCTGCTCTTGATTCACCATCTGTGATAGATAAACTTGTTTCACCACCACATGCTTCACATGCTGGTACTTCTGCTAGATCTGAAAATTCCTCTCATAATTTTGATGATGCTTCTGCTGTGCTTGATAATGATGGTTCATTAGGATCTTTTCTAGATGCTACAATTGCTAGGTCTAGACAAATTGAAAATACTGAAACTCCTAATGAAGATGCTGCTACACCTGTTAATTCACCTGAGTCTGTTGAATACTCTAGTGATGATCTTGATGAAGATTATGTAGAACTTGATGATGATTTTATTGATAAATGCAATGCTACTACTGATGCAAGAAAAATTAAAAAGTTGCTTGCACAACATACTGTTAGATATAAACTGTCTCCTGATCCTAAATTTGCCACATCTCCTATAAACATTAAGGATAAGGATTATGATTTTTCTCTTGATTTGTCTCATATATCTATTGTTGAGAAAACATGTAATATCCCAGGTATTGGGGTTACAAAAATAGAGGAAACAGATGTGTGCACTGCATTCATGCATAGAAAATCTGGGGAATTTTTTTAAAGTAAAACAGTCACAGTAACTGAAGTTTCACTTGACCTTGGTGGAATTGAAGTAGCTCATCAAGTCAAGCGCTATAAACCTCAATGTGACTTTGTTAAAACTTTGTTTTGGGAAGAGATGATTTGATCTAAGGGGTTAGATCAAATAGAACTAATAATCAACACAACAACACTTTACTCAAGGATCAACTACTTGATCTTATAACAGATCATAATATGGTAATCATTGCCATAACATATGAACATATATTCAATTACAAATCAAGTAACAATAAAATGGAGAAACCATTCTTCACTTATCTTTTGTCCAAGTCTTAAACAAATCCATGATCCTACCATGAACCTCATGGTATTCATTTTACTTCATTCCTGGAAACATGACAAGGAGATCAACTCTAGAAATATATATTCTTCCCTACTCCATATTATTATACATCAAATCTAGAGAGGTGAGAGTTCTGTTATAATTACTAGAGAAGCAAAAACAAACTTTGAGTTAAACCTTGGATATACATCCAAGTATTCAAATCATCATCTTTAAGAGGAACCCTAGGATATTATTCAAGACATTCCTAGAGAGAGAAACCATTTATGTTAAACATAGATATTGATGATCACATCAATCCCTATGGAGCCTAACCTTAAGTTAGTATTAAAGTCCTTTCCAAAATGAGAGAGACCAATCATACAAAACATAGCTTTATCTATTTAAGAATAAAGGACAACCATTGAACTAGAGTATTAGGAGTACACCATAACCTAGAATAATCCATTCTTATATAAGAGAGCCCAAGCTAAGGTGTTACACTCAAGAAAGTTAAAGCCAACACTTGAATGTGAGGGAGAGAACTATCCATATACCCAGATGATAATATCAACATTATTTAAGTGGAACCCTAACAGAATATCTCAGGCATTCTCCTATAAACTTATTGAGGCAACCATAGTAGTCCCATCCAAGAAAGTAAAATAGAAGTGTTATACTTAGTTGATCAAGACAATACTTAATCTTGGGAGTGAGAAACCTAATTCTTGAGAGATAACTTAGGAAGCCAAACCTTGATCACTATAAATGGTGTAGGGATCCTAAACCCTAAGAACTTGAAGTAGAGGATATAAGCATAAGAAAAGCTTAGAGTTAAAGCCTACAATTTATATGGTGAGAAACCCTTCATCATTCCAACCAAAGTTAACTATAAAAAGAAATAACTACTTTAGTTACTTTAATGATAAATTGAGGATAGCAATAGAAGTTAATTGGTAGAAGATAAAACCAATTCTCAATATCTTAGTAACTAAAGGAGAACATAAAATGTTAATTAAGCCACCACCTTATCATGGTTAGGGGAGATTAACCCTAGCACATGCAATATGGTGTCATTCCATATCTAAAACTTAGAAATATACCTCAACCCTAGTTTGTATATCACTTAGGTGATCATAATAAAAACCTAGGCAACATTTGAGTTTCAACTCATGTGTCAATAGGCAAATATAAATAGAACCCTAGTGTTGCACTCTAATTAAACCTTATGCTTCAAATATTGAACATAAGAAGCACTTGATGTTAAACTCTTTACTTAAACCCATGTGTGGTGATCAACCACTTAACCTTGTAAACAAGACCAAACCATTCTGAAACAATATCTACCATAGATAATTTCAAAGATAAGAATAGTGATAACACCGAAATAGGTTTATAATAATAATTATAAGACCCTAACAAATAGACTCACATAAAATCATATGCAAGTGACCAAATTCTTAATTAATAGATCCAACCCTAATGATAACTCCGAAAATCCTTAGAGTAGAAATACTCAACTCCAATAATTCAAACAGGTTTGATTCCACAAGAAAAAAAAAATTAAGATGAGTGCATAAAGAATCATGCTAAATAAAAATAGCCATAAAGCTTAAATATATTAAAAAAAATTGGAACAATAAAACCATGTAATTACATTGGCTGTTAATTCCCAATTAAAAATAAGTAGAAACATCTGAAAACAGAATTGAATTCAAATTTGATTTCAACAAATGAAAATTCAAAACAGAAATAAGAAATTAAAATCAAACTAAAAACAAAAAGGAAGAAAAGGTTTACCTGTCCAATGCATAGCAGCCGGAGCAGGCCAACCCAACCCAGGTGCAGCCCAACACCAGCCCAAGCAAGACCACAAACCGGTCCAGCCTGATAACTACTCAATATTACGTGGGCGTCGTCTTCAACCTCTGTCACGCATGGACGCCACCGTGATGCCGTGCTCGATTCTCCACACGATCTTGACCCTCCACGGACGCGACGACCGGACGTAAGACACTTCGGAGAATCTCGTGCTCATCCATATCGTCATCCCGCCAAGATTCATGCACGGAAACAACACCAACATCGCCGACGCATCCCGGCCCTGGCCGCCGATGAAGTGACGAATCAGTCCTTCCCTCCCTCTATAAGGCCACTCAAGGATCCGTGAAACCTTAACGCCTCGCCACCCTCTCAGACCCTCCATTATCTCTCAATCCTCCTCTATTTTCTCCACACGCCGGAGGTGACTGTGGAGAACTTTCTCAGTTCCTCATCGATTGAGCTCGCCCCCAACTCCGTCGAGTCCCTTAGGAGCTCCGTAGTACCTTTCTGAGCAACCAGGAGGAAGGAATCGAGAAGGGGCAGCCTCAGACGCTGGAAAATCGCCATCCCCTTTCACCGATGTCTCGCAGAAGGAGCCAAATTGAGCTCGCCACCGTCCACCATCAACCTCAACAAGCACCATCAACTCGGGAGCTTGCGCTTCTTTTGACACCTTAATTGCGTCATTCCGATGTCTGTAGCTACATATAGCAATTCGGCCGGAGTTCACCGCCGTGGAGCTCCGGTGATCCATTCGAAAAGCCGCCACCGCCGTTAGCCTCAGCGTGTAGAGGAGGCCCTGAAACGCCTAGACTCGCAACCCGGGAGCCCTTAAACGGCCGCCGCCCGAACGCGTGGCGTTGAGCCGCCGGCGAGGCCGACGTGCTGAGGCCAGATTCTTTGACCGGTCGCCTGCGTGGCAACCGACCGTCAAAGACCCCACCGGTCAGCCCTGAGATAGAGTTGAACCGGTATAATTAGCCTTTTCTATTTAATTAAAAATCCAGAAAATAGTTAAAGCTTTACAAATCCTTAGAAAATTCATTTTAACTCAGAAAATTACAAATGAGATATCAAAATGTTCCTAAAAATAAAATCTATCCAATAAAAATATAATATGGAATTTTTATTTTTAATAAAAATTAATTATTTTAAACTCATTAAATAAGCCTTTTCAATTATCCTAAATTCAATTAAAATTCAATAATTAGGAAAACTTTCCAAATTAAATAGAAACCAGTAAATAAATAAAGAAAACCTTAAAACTAATTTTCTTTATTTATTATCTTATTAAATCATTATTAGAGTGATTTAAACCCTAATTAATAATTACCCTAATTATTAATTGATTAAAAATGATAAATGCCAAATACAATATTATTTTTATTTCAAAGTTATTAATAACTTCAACTTTAAAATGAAGTTATTAATCATAGAACTATATGGTAAATAGTAAACCCTAGTTCCATAAGAAAGAAAACTAGGAACTCATCATTTCATGTGTAACCCTAAAACCCTAATGCCATTTAGACCCTAGTTCCATTATTACATGTGAACCCTAAATTGCTTCTAACCTAAACCCTAGGTTAGATGTGATCATGGTACCTTCTTTCAAATCATAGAACCATAGTAGCAACTAAATACTTGTCTTGGCCACATAAAATGTAGAAGACCTATCATTAATACATGGGTATCCCATGTGTCCATCCTCATCAGACCTAGATGATCAAATGGGGTTAACCAGATGTAAACCCTAGCTCGAACCCTCAGAGACATAAACCTTATTTATCCCTATTTAGCATCACACCATTGTGATGAACCCTAATAGCAACCATACCTACTATTTTACATTACATAACCCTGTTCCACTAAACCCTACTAGTGTGAGATACTTATGAACCATCCTATTTAGGAACCAACCATTCTCTACTTAGAGATCCAATAGCTAATACAAGACAATCTCAACCTTAATTGTTATACTTCTTATTATTTAAGAAGTATGTTCTTCAAAAGTTATTCTTTTGAAGTAAATAAATAATCATCATCAACCCTGCTTATAAGGACCTATAAACCCTAGCTAGCTATCACCAGCAAGATGAACCAACCTTGATAGCAACCTTATAAATAATTGCTTAGGATGCCTAGGCTTAACTCAACCTTAACACTACAAGAAAGTTCTGATAGACAACGTCTCAAAATCGTCCGCTAAGGGGTATTTTTCGTCGCCTATGGGCCTAACCCGACGATATGGGTTCTGTTGTGGAAACTGCGTCAGGCAAAGTCCTACGATTTTTTCGGTCCGTCGCGCTTGGGCGCCCTTCCGCCACGGAAAATGTTGCCCAAGTGTTTCCGGGAGATGCCACGTCATGCAAACTGACACATACAGACGCGTTAATCGGCAAGACGGCGTTAACCCGCCGAAACCCCGTGGTAGATGGTAGGCCCACACGAGGCTCTGCCACGTCTTAAGCGGGCCGGCCCATTAAGTTTACGGGCCGCCAGCTGACTTAGTTTGACCGGTCAACTATATAGCTGGGCTGGTCCATTAGTTACGTGGGCCGGCCTAACCTCAAAGTTGATCTGGTCAAAACTTTAATGGGGCGGCCCACTAAGCATGCGGGCCGGGCCAAATGCACTCTTTGACCCAACAGCAAAAGGGCTGGCCCACAAGACATGAGGGACCCACTTTCTGTTATCGGGCCGGCCCATTTAACAAGTGGGGTCCGCCTTAAAGCAAGTGGGCGGCCAAAAATTATTGGGCCGGCCCCCAGCATGGGTCCACTTTCTCGCTATCGGTCCCATTTAGTACGTGGGGTCCACTAGATCAATCAGCTAGCCTAATGATACATCCCGACGTATCCATAATTTCTGTTGTTCCATGCTTGTTTTATGACAATACTTACATGTTTTGCTTGCACTTTATGATGATTTCATGCATTTTCCGGAACTAACCTATTAACAAGATGCCACAGTGCCAGCTGTTTCTGTTTTTTGGTTCCAGAAAGGCTGTTCGGGCAATATTCTCGGAATTTGACGAAACGAAGACCAAACCTCCTATTTTTCCCTAAGCACCAACACCGAAGAAGAGCGGAGAGGGGCGAGGGCCACCACACCATAGGCGGCGCGCCTGGCCTGGGGCCCGCGCCCTCAGGCGGAGCCCAGTGCCCCCGCGCCGCCTCTTCGCCTATAAAACCCCTTTCGACCTAAAAACACCGTAACTCTTGACGAAACTGAAAGACTCAGGGGCGCCGCCACCATCGCGAAACTCAATTCGGGGACGAACTGTCTGCCTCGCGTGAGCGGGAAGTGCCCCTGGCCATCTCCATCAACGCCATCGCCTCCATCATGCTCCGTGAGTAGTTCCCCCATGGACTACGGGTTCTAGCTGTAGCTAGTTGGTATTCTCTCCCCATGTACTTCAATACAATGATCTCATGAGCTGCCTTACATGATTGAGATTCATCTGATGTAATCGTTGTGTTTGTTGGGATCCGATGGATTGTTACGTTATGATTGTCTATCTATAAAGTTTGTGAAGTTATTGTTGCTGCAATCTTGTTATGCTTAATGCTTGTCACTAGGCCCGAGTGCCATGATCTTAGATTTAAGCTCTATACTTATTGCTTAGATTGTATCTACAAGTTGTATGCACATGTCACTGTCCGGAACCAATGGCCCCGAAGTGACAGAAATCGGGACAACCGGAGGGGATGGCGGTGATGTGAGGGACACATGTTTTCACGGAGTGTTAATGCTTTGCTCCTATATTAAAAGGAGTACCTTAATATCCAGTAGTTTCCCTTGAGGCCGGCCCACCGGCTGGTAGGACAAAGATGTTGTGCAAGTTTCTCATTGCGAGCATGTACGACTATTATTGGAAAACATGCCTACATGATTAATGATCTTGATATTCTGTCTTAATGCTATTTCAATCCTATCAATTGCCCTGTAATTTGTTCACCCAACACTTGTTATTGGAGAGTTACCACTAGTGTAGATAGCTGGGAACCCCGGTCCATCTTTCATCATCACTCGTTCTACATGTCAACATTTCTGGTGTGCTCTCATATTACTATTACTGCTACTGTGTTACTGTTACTATTGCTCTCATACCACTGCTACTTTCACATCACCCATGTTGCTAGTACTTTTCCAGGTGCAGCTGAATTGATAACTCAGTTGTTAAGGCTTATAAGTATTCTTTACCTCCCCTTGTGTCGAATCAATAAATTTGGGTTTTACTTCCCTCGAAGACTGCGATCCCCTATACTTGTGGGTCATCAAGACTATTTTCTGGCGCCGTTGGGGAGGCATAGCTCTACTCATAAGTTCACCTGGGGAGTACACTCTACATCTCTCTCTCTTTTATTTTATTTTGCTTTGCTTAGTTTACTTTTGTCTAGTTTATTTGTGCTTAGTTTATTTTTGTCTAGTATTATTTTGCTTAGTTTACTTTTGCCTAGTTACTTTTTGTCTTGTTTTATTTTCCTCATATACCCAAAAATCCATAAAAATTTGAAAAACCTAAAAATTAAAAATTGCTGTTATGGGAGAACCTACAACTTACTTGGAGCTTATAGAATGTTATAATAATTATAGAGAATCAAGAACTGGTAAAATAATGAGTGCTATGATAGAAAAACTGAATACAATTGCTAAAATCTTGCTTGAATGCCATGATATAAACTGTTGCTCTCAACAGGATACTAAACATCTTAAATTTCAATGTGGCTTTAGTGAGGAATTTTTAATTAAGAGCTATAATCGGAATTGCTATATTCATTATGGGTTCGAAGAGGTAGAACAATTTGTCTTATTTATGGGAGCCTCCGAGATAGAATCCTTCATGGTTGAGAATTATGAAACTTGTGTTGTTTGTAAGGGCCTTAAAGATTATGTCTCTACTATCCTTAATTCTTGCATAGAATGCTACAGTAGGAATCCTTATATCCTTGATTATAAAGAGAGACACATTAATGCACAAGAATGCACTCACAATTTGCAGGAACCGGTGGAAGAAGAAATTGATGAACCTGAAAGCTCATTGGATGAAAAAGAGGAGGAAATTGATGAACCTGAAAGCTCATTGGATGAAAAAGAAGAGGAGAGCGACGAACAAAAGGAGGAAGAATGGATTAGCTACCCATGTCAACCTTCTAATGAGAGTAACTCTTTATCTCTTACACTATTTGATTGTCCTCCATGCTTACCGAAAGAGGTTGAATGTTATGTTCCTGTGGATTCTCTTGAAATAGTACCTATGAGTAATACTTGTGAGAATGATTATGCTACTGTTATCTATGATAATCCATGCTACTTTGATAAATCTTATGATAATGCTTTGTTTGTGCCTGATGTCGAAATGCATGGTACTAAAGAATTTTGTTTGGCAAATGTCTATGATAAAGCTCTAGATGATGGTCATATGTTACTTGATAATATTAATTGTACTACTAATGAAAATGGGATTGGAGAGTTCTTGACTTATTCTATGAGTCCCATATCTATTGAGATTGATCACCTACCTTGTTATATTATTAATAAAAGTAAGTTTGAAAGTTTTAATTCCACTATTCTTGAACTTGATAAAAATTATGTGTTTGGAAATCATGAAAAGTATGCTGCATGTGATAGTTATATTGTTGAGTTTGTTCATGAAGCTACTGAAAATTATTATGAGAGAGGAAAATATGGTTGTAGAAATTTTCATGGTACTAAAACACCTCTCTATATGCTCAAAATTTTGAAGCTACACTTGTTTTATCTTCCTGTGCTTGTTACTTTGCTCTTCATGAACTTGTTTATTTACAAGATCCCTATGCATAGGAAGCATGTGAGACTTAAATGTGTTTTGAATTTGCTTTTTGATGCTCTCTTTTGCTTCAAATACTATTTCTTGCGAGTGCATCATTAAAACTGCCGAGCCCATCTTAATGGCTATAAAGAAAGAACTTCTTGGGAGATAACCCATGTGTTATTTTGCTACAGTACTTTGTTTTATATTTGTGTCTTGGAAGTTGTTTACTACTGTAGCAACCTCTCCTTATCTTAGTTTTGTGTTTTGTTGTGCCAAGTGAAGCCTCTAATCGAAGGTTGATACTAGATTTGGATTACTGCGCAGAAACAGATTTCTTTGCTGTCACGAATCTGGGTCTAATTCTCTGTAGGTAACTCAGAAAATTATGCCAATTTACGTGAGTGATCCTCAGATATGTATGCAACTTTCATTAGTTTTGAGTTTTCTGATTTGAGCAACGGAAGTATTTTATTAAAATTCGTCTTTACTGGCTGTTCTGTTTTGGCAGATTCTGTCTCTGTTTTTTGCATTGTCTCTTGTGGACTTTAAGCGAGGTTTTCTAGACGTAGAGGGCTGTAGCTAATGTTTTATTGAGTTCTTGCAATGTGCCACTACAGGACCAAGGTGGATTCAAATTTTTGAGTACTAACCCCTCTAATGAAGTTTATGAGAAGTTTGGTGTGAAGGAAGTTTTCAAGGGTCAAGAGAGGAGGATGATATATGATCAAGAAGAGTGAAAAGTCTAAGCCCCCGTGGTTCATCCCTGCATATTTCAAGAAGACTCAAGCGTTTAAGCTTGGGGATGCCCAAGGCATCCCCTTCTTCATCAACTTATCAGGTTCCTCCCCGAAACTATATTTTTATTCGGTCACATCTTATGTGCTTTACTTGGAGCGTCTGTGTGTTTATTTTTCGTTTTGTTTATGTTTGAATAAATTCGGATCCTAGCAATCCATGTTTGGGAGAGAGACACGCTCCGCTTTTTCATATGAACACTTGTTCTTCGTTTTACTTTTAATGTTCAATGATAAAAGTTGGAAGCTATTGCACTTATTTATATTTGGTTGGAAACAGAAAATGCCTCATATGTCTTGGATAATTTGACACTTGGCAATTGTTTTGAGCTCTCAAGTAGATCATGATTAAGTTTTTTTTTTCATGTAGTCTAAGCCTATTAGTGGAGAACTACTGTAGAGCTTGTTAAAATTGGTTTGCATAATTGATCTCTCTTAAGGTCTAGATATTTTCTGGTAAAAGTGTTTGAGCAACAAGGAAGACAGTATAGAGTATTATAATGCTTGCAATATGTTCTTATGTAAGTTTTGCTGTACCAGTTCATACTTGTGTTTGCTTCAAACAACCTTTCTAGCCTAAGCCTTGTACTGAGAGGGAATACTTCGTGCATCCAAAACCTTGAGCCAAAAACTATGCCATCTGTGTCCACCATACCTACCTACTATGTGGTATTTCCTGCCATTCCAAAGTAAATTGCTTGAGTGCTACCTTTAAACAATTCAAAATTTATCATCTCTGATTTGTGTCAATGTTTTATAGCTCATGAGGAAGTATGTGGTGTTTATCTTTCAATCTTGTTGGGCAACTTTCACCAATGGACTAGTGGCTTCATCCGCTTATCCAATAATTTTGCAAAAAGAGCTGGCAATGGGATTCCCAGTCCCAAATTAATTAACCAAAATAGACACTCCTCCATGGTATGTGATTGTTGGATGGCACCCGAGGATTCGGTTAGCCATGGCTTGTGTAAGCAAAGGTTGGGGGGAGTGTCATCATAATAAAACTAAAATAAAAGGGCACTCCTTCATGGTATGAGATTGTTAGGCACCCGAGGATTCGGTTAGCCATGGTTTGTGAAATAAAGGTTGGAAGGAGTGCCATCCAAAAATAAAAATAATGCATGGGAGCCGCTCTTGAAGGTTTGTCTAGCAAGGGGGTTAGAGTGCCCATTACCATTCGTTGACAACAACAAACACCTCTCAAAACTTTACTTTTATGCTCTCTTTATGTTTTCAAAACCAAAGCTCTAGCACAAATATAGCAATCGATGCTTTCCTCTTTGAAGGGCCATTCTTTTACTTTATGTTGAGTCAGTTTACCTACTTCCTTCCACCTTAGAAGCAAACACTTGTGTCAACTGTGCATTGATTCTTACATACTTGCATATTTGCATTCATCATATTACTTTGTGTTGACAATTATCCATGAGATATGCATGTTACAAGTTGAAAGCAACCGCTGAAACTTATATCTTCCTTTGTGTTGCTTCGATGCCTTTACTTTGAACTTATTGCTTTATGAGTTAACTCTTATGCAAGACTTTTGATGCTTGTCTTGAAAGTACTCTTCATGAAAAGTTTTGCTATATGTTATCTACTTGTTAGCAACTATAGATCATTGCCTTGAGTCACTTCATTCATTTCATATGCTTTGTAATAGTATGATCAAGGTTATGTAAGTAGCATGTCACTACAGAAATTATTCTTTTTATCGTTTACCTGCTCGGGACGAGCAGGAACTAAGCTTGGGGATGCTGATACGTCCCCGACGTATCCATAATTTCTGTTGTTCCATGCTTGTTTTATGACAATACTTACATGTTTTGCTTGCACTTTATGATGATTTCATGCATTTTCCGGAACTAACCTATTAACAAGATGCCAAGTGCCAGTTCCTGTTTTCTGTTGTTTTTGTTTCCAAAGGCTGTTCGGGCAATATTCTCGGAATTCGACGAAACGAAGACCAAACCTCCTATTTTTCCCGGAAGCACCAGAACACCGAAGAAGAGTCGGAGAGGGGCCAGAGGGCCACCACACCATAGGCGGCGCGGCCTGGCCTGGCCCGTGCCGGCCTGTGGTGGGGAGCCCCTAGGTGCCCCCCTGCGCCGCCTCTTCGCCTATAAAACCCCTTTCGACCTAAAAACACCGTAACTCTTGACGAAACTCCAGAAAGACTCCAGGACGCCGCCACCATCGCAACTCCAATTCGGGGACAGAACTCTCCCGCACTGGGGAAGTGCCCCAGCCATCTCCATCAACGCCATCGCCTCCATCATGCTCCGTGAGTAGTTCCCCCATGGACTACGGGTTCTAGCTGTAGCTAGTTGGTATTCTCCCCCATGTACTTCAATACAATGATCTCATGAGCTGCCTTACATGATTGAGATTCATCTGATGTAATCGGTGTTGTGTTTGTCGGGATCCGATGGATTGTTACGTTATGATTGTCTATCTATAAAGTTTGTGAAGTTATTGTTGCTGCAATCTTGTTATGCTTAATGCTTGTCACTAGGGCCCGAGTGCCATGATCTTAGATTTAAGCTCTATACTTATTGCTTAGATTGTATCTACAAGTTGTATGCACATGTCACTGTCCGGAACCAATGGCCCCGAAGTGACAGAAATCGGGACAACCGGAGGGGATGGCGGTGATGTGAGGGACACATGTTTTCACGGAGTGTTAATGCTTTGCTCCGGTACTCTATTAAAAGGAGTACCTTAATATCCAGTAGTTTCCTTGAGGCCCGGCTGCCACCGGCTGGTAGGACAAAAGATGTTGTGCAAGTTTCTCATTGCGAGCACGTACGACTATTATTGGAAAACATGCCTACATGATTAATGATCTTGATATTCTGTCTTAATGCTATTTCAATCCTATCAATTGCCCGACTGTAATTTGTTCACCCAACACTTGTTATTGGAGAGTTACCACTAGTGTAGATAGCTGGGAACCCCGGTCCATCTTTCATCATCATATACTCGTTCTACATGTCAACTATTTTCTGGTGCTATTGCTCATATTATTACTATTACTGTGCTGTTACTATTGCTCTCATACCACTGCTACTTTCACATCACCCCCTGTTTACTTTCCTGTGCAGCTGAATTGACAACTCAGTTGTTAAGGCTTATAAGTATTCTTTACCTCCCTTGTGTCGAATCAATAAATTTGGGTTTTACTTCCCTCGAAGACTGTTGCGATCCCCTATACTTGTGGGTCATCACCCAACAAGCCAGTGGGCCGGGCCAAAGCACAGGTGGGTCCCACTTTCCTGTTAAAGGGCCAGCCCATTTAGTATGTGGGGTTGATGACCCACAAGTATAGGGGGTGTATCGTAGTATCTTCGATAAGTAAGAATGTCGATCCCAACGAGGAGCAGAAGGTGTTGACAAGCAGTTTCAATGAAGGATTCACTGTAAATGCTCACAGACAAGTATTCAGGGGGTTTTGATGTAACATATGAATAAAGTACGAGTAAGTAAAATGCGAGAGAAATAATTGCAGCGAGTGGCCCAATCCTTTTTAGCACAAAGGACAAGCCGGTTTGTTTACTTATAATGACCAAACGTTCTCGAGGACACATGGGATTTTAGTCTAGTGCTTTCGCTACATACAGCTGATTAATCTTCATTGTTTTGATAAGTGTTGTGTGGGTGAACCTATGCTAATGTACCGCCCTTCCTAGGACTAATACATACTTGTGATTATACCCCTTGCAAGCATCCGCAACTACAAGAAAGTAATTAAGATAAATCTAACCACAGCCTTAAACTCTGAGATCCTGCGATCCCTCCTGCATCGATATACCAACGGGGGTTTAGGTTTCTGTCACTCCGGCAACCCCGCAATTGGCAAACGAATACAAGATGCATTCCCCTAGGCCCATAAAGGTGAAGTGTCGTGTAGTCGACGTTCACACGACACCACTAGAAGAATGACACCACAACTTAAATATCATAACATTGAATATTACTCAACCATAGTTCACTACTAACATTTAGACTTCACCCATGTCCTCAAGAACTAAACGAACTACTCACGAGACATCATATGGAACATGATCAGAGGTGATATGATGATGAATAACAATCTGAACATAAACCTTGGTTCAATGGTTTCACTCAATAGCATCAATAACAAGTATAAATCAGTACCGGGAGAGTTTCCCCTATCAAACAATCAAGATTCTACATTGTGACGATGTCCAGCGGTGGAGACGGTGTGATGTGGAGATGATGATGATGGTGATGGAGATGATGTCCAGCTCGATGATGACGATGACGATTTCCCCTCCGGGAGGGAATTTCCCCGGCGGATTCCTGCCGCCGGAGAGCTCTTTTCTCTCTGTTCTCCCCCGCAGAGGCGGTAACCCTTCGTGAGGATTCCTCTGGCTTAGGTTTTCGGGACGAAGTTTCGCGAAGAAAAGGAGGCGAGGAGGCTGTGTGGGCCCCACACCACATGGTGGCGCGGCCAGGCCATGGGCCGCGCCGCCCTATGGTGTGGGCCCACCTGGGTCCAGCTGGCTCCCCCTTCTGGCTTCCTTCGTCATCTGGAAAAATAGGATTTTTGGTAAAATTTCCTTCCACAGTTGATCTTCCGAAATATTGCATCCTGACGGTGCTTTTTCCAGCAGAATCCTGGCTCCGGTGCACGATCTCCAAATAATCATGAAACATGCAAAATAGATGAAATAACATAAGTATTGTGTCCCAATATGAAATATATCAATGAATAACAGCAAATTATGATATAAAATAGTGATGCAAATTGGACGTATCAGGGGTCCACAATATAGCAAGTGGGCCGGCCCAACAAGATAGTGGGCCAGGCCAAAACACATGTGGGTCCCACTTTCCAGTTAAAGGGCCCATTTAGTATGTGGGGTCCACCATATAGCAATTGGGCCGGCCCAACAAGATAGTGGCCAAAAACACAGGTGGGTCCCACTTTCCTGTTAAAGGGCCGGCCCATTTAGTATGTGGGGTCCACAATATAGCAAGTGGGCCGGCCCAACACGCTAGTGGGCCGGGCCAAAAACAGGTGGGTCCCACTTTCCTCTTAAAGGGCCGGCCCGTTTAGTATGTGGGGTCCACCATATAGCAAGTGGGGCCCAACAAGATAGTGGGCCGGGCCAAAACACAGGTGGGTCCCACTTTCGTCTTAAAGGGCCGGCCCATTTAGTATGTGGGGTCCACCACAAAAGCAATTGGGCTGGCCCAACTAGTTAGTGGGCCGCCCAGTGGGTGGGGTCCACCTTAAAGCAAGTGGGCCGGCCCAATTAGAGTGTGGGGTCCACCGTAAATCAAGTGGGCTGGCCCAATAAGTAAGTGGGCCAGCCCGTTTAGTTGTTGTTTATATGCCGGCGTAATAGGCGCTTTAGGATTTTGCGGGCCGGCACATATGTGATTTCGCTTAATTGGGCCGTTTAAGGGATGGGAATTCGTGATTTAGATACTGAGAATATTTACGCAGCATTGATTTCTGTCGGATAGCCTCACTTACCACAAGCACCAAAGAAAAAATGCGCGAAAGAACTATAAAAACTAACTAAATATTACATCAGCTGCAAGGCTTTGAAAAAATATTACAGAACCCAGAGAAATTGAATGGTAATTAAACCTAGCAATACAATGAAGCGATCCGGCAATCTTTTAAGTTGTCCATGCAGCACCTATATCTGAAACAAAGACATTACAAGTTAAGACAGCAACAATGGAAAGGCAAAGACACTACAATATTGTTTGCCAAAGAATTTGGAACTCATCATTTCGTCGTTATAACAAGATCATTGTAATGCGCACAATAAGCAAACAAAGAGTGCATGCCGCATACCAACAACCAATATAACAGAGCATGTTAGAATGAAACAGCAGACTTACTACTGTCGAGTCCCATGCAAACCAACATGTTCAGGGAGTACAAAATTGGCATGAACAACATAGTAGCAGGCTATAAATTTTGTAACAACGACTGAGCAAGATGAAGTTATGATGGCTACATCTACAGAGCAGGGAATGTAAACCAAAAATAGAAGTTACGATGGCAAAAGCTAAAGAGGAGGGAATGTGAACCAACATGTGCCAAGTGCAATTACTTCATTTTGGTCGTGAACTAAATAATACTCCTGAACTTATAGTGAAGGGGATGCAAATCAAGATGTTTCGGGATATAAACTTGTAATGAGCAACACATAGAGGATAGTTAATGCTGGAGCTTAGGATGGACCAGATACAGAATATAGTGGGATCACCTGTGAACTTGTATAAGAGGGAATGCAAACCAATATGTTCAGCTTTCCATATGTGAGCGTCATGCCAAGTCAGAGAAACAAGTCAATAATGCAGCTTTTGAAGAACAAGATGGCACGCAAAATTATTATCTAGTAGTATGAAAAGTTTATTTGTACTACAGGCTAGATAGCAGAGTGATAGCATGCCAAACTAAGTCCTTACTTTGTTAGCTTACAATGAACTAGATACAAAACAATGGCATCACCTGTAGTACAGGGAATGCAAGCCAACATGTTCATGGAGTAAAAAATTGGCACAAACAACATAGTAGCAGGCCATAATTTTTGTAACAACGACTGAGCAAGATAAAGTTATGATGGCTAGATCTACAGAGCAGGGAATGTAAACCAAATATAGAAGTTACGATGCCAAAAGCTATAGAGCAGGGAATGCGAACCAACATGTGCAATTACTTAAAATTGGCCATGAACTAAATAATAGCAGGATGTTACTATAATACCTATAATTTTTGTAACAACGACTGAGCAAGATAGAAGTTATGATGGCTACATCTACAGAGCAGGGAATGCAAACCAAAATGTTCAATCGCTTAAAGTTAGCAATGAAGTAGAAAATAGCAACGTGTTACGGTCATAGCTAGGAATGAACTAAAAGAGCTTCAGACAAACAAGCATCTGAACCCAGAACATGGCGCTAAAACAAGGGACTTACATTAGGAGAAGCACTCTGTGGGAGTCACAGCAGATCTTCCTGGGGTTGATAGATCCGGTGATGAAGTACGCTACATGTGCTACTTGGGGTTGGAGAGACGGCCATTACACTTCATGATTACTCATCTCATCTGCAAAAACGTAACGGCGCGTCGTTAGCACAAACAGGTTCCCCCAAGATTAAACAAGAACTTGCAGGCAAGCAATAGAAAAGCGACAGTAGAAGAGTTTAGATCATGCAAGGCGCCGGTGAAGCAGATCCGGTTCATGCACAGCGGTGTCGGTGAGCTAGATCCGATGCGGTGGACGACGGATCCGGCGAAGCGGCTCCGGTGGGGTGGACGATACCGCAGCTGAAGCGACTGCGGTAGACTGCTGGATGAGTATATGGTTTCGAGGTTCGGCGGGGATGATCCGGTCCGGTTGATGACGGCGTCGATGAAGCGGCTCCGGCAGGCAGCCGGATGACGAGGATCGCGAGGGCTCGGGTAGGCCAGGGAAGTCCGGCGGGGATGTTCCGGTGCGGTGGTCGTGGAGGGAGAGAGAGGGACTTGGGAAGTTCCGGTGGGTGGTCTCAGAGGAGAGAGTGAGGGAAATGAATTTTTTTTCGGGGAGTTTCGGAGCTAGGGAGGTGGTGATCGAAAAAAATGACGGGTAGACCCCCCACCAACCGACTTATGCATGGACATTGTTGTCATCTTTACGAGGGTAGAATGGGAAGTTAGAGGCGTGTGAAATATTTGTATTTTTCGGGCGGGAAGTTTTGCCGCTGGAATGAGATTTCGAATTTGGCTACAGTCCAAGTAATACAAAAATATGAGACCGTACTAGTACGGCCAAGTGTCACATCAAGTCATCATCACGTTGAAAATCGGTTACCACGATCATAATCATGATATATCTTGAAAATCAATTTTGAAAAGCCCTTCTGAAATATTTCGGGATTGGTACTAGGAGATTTTGCAGCTTGACTAAGAATTGATTTTGAATAAGGCTATGGTCTAAGTAATTTTTTTCTTCGAAAAGGGGATATGACCCCAGCCTCTGCATCGTGGTGATGCACACGGCCTTTATTAATAATCCAGTCGCAACAAATGTATGTTTTTTTTTTGCAAGGAGCAACAAAAGTATGTTGTACAGATGGTCCAAGTAATATACTCGTGATTGTAATATAAGGCCAGGGGTAGACCGGAACCATATCCTCTAACGTAGAGATGACAAGTCAGGTAAGCACAGTGCTTAAGTAGTGCAAAACGTAGAAGAAAAATCAGGAAAATGTAACAAATACTGTACGTATTTACTGTAGCAATCACTGTATATTTTTACTGTATAAAAAATCGTATAAATATTAAAAAAGATAGTCATAATTTTGATTGTTACTAATTATCGTAAATGCATATGGCTTACATATATTATGGAAGTTAATTTAGATCAAATTAGACTTAATCATGTAGATGTGGAGAAGGAAAATTAGAGAGGTGTAGCTTACCCGACTTGTCTGTTGCACGTTAGAGGATCTACTTCCGGGGTAGACCATGCTACTTAGACTACTCATAGTGGGAGTAACTAAGGAGTATTAACATAGAGCTGGTTGTGGTAACTAGCTATGTTACCATAACACTTTTCAAGATAGAATGAGTCTACATACTAACTAAAACAATCATGCATGATAGTACTACATCTAAGTTACTATGCATTATGAAGGTAGTAACATAGAGTAGTGTCATATGCATGCGGAAATTCAATTTGGCTCCCGGGTGCATATGCTCCCTCTACCAAAAAAATCATATTTTAAAATGTCGAAAATATTAGCAAAAAATTTTACATGTACATATTCATAATATATGTTCGTTCGTCAAGTTTCACGAAAAACCAATATTTTTTGTGGTCTATGTCAAAAAGAGAAAACTTATCTTGTGAAAAGCATTATTTTTAGTACTGTATTTTATCTTTTTACACACGTCACATGACAAGTCGCAACTTTGTAAGGGCGTAGCACGAGAAGATGTACATGCGAATTTTTTGTTTCATTTTTTTTGAAATTCAAAATATGTGTAAGATGCATTTCAAAATGGAGGGAGCATATGCTCCTATGTTTCAAAACACCACTCCCGCATGCGCATGACACTACTATACGGTCACATCAAGTCATAATCACAACCAAAATCAGTTCCCATGTACTATCTCCTAAAAAAACTTAAATTTAAAAACGCGTAGCGAATATTTTGGATTTTATTGGCGGGAGATTGTAGCGCTTGACAGATATTTTCAATTTAGCTGGCGCTAAAAAAATACTGTACTAGAAAAATTGGTAGCTTACTGTAGTACTGCCTCCTTTCAGGGATACAAGGACAAGGACCCATCAACTAAAATAATGTATGAAAATGGTCACCAATGGGCCAACTAATAGTTATACTTTTCCCATGCAGCGCAATATAAAAAATACTACAAATCAGATTAAACCTTGATTAAATATTGGTGCATCCAATCCATTCAGTTTTCATTTAATCCACATCACCAAGGAAACAACCACCAGGTACATAACAAGTGCAGATAGAAGCACCAACAAAATAGTTCAGCATCACAAACCCTTTCACACAACCAAGGGACACCTTTGACTGTCAGTGTTCACTGTGGTATTCAGCATCTCCCACACTTTCTCAGGATGTTGCCCAGGTGGGCTTGACTTGCTTCTAATCCTGCAGTTATACGGTGGATGACTACTCTTTGTGCAGCCACTATTGCTCGTTCCTCTTTGAGTAGTTCCTCGAGAACATAAAAAGACAATGACTTGGACCTCAACCTGCGCTTGGGCTTTGACTTGGACTTGGACCTCGACAAATTAGTTGTGAACCCAGCATTACGCAGGAATGTGTTGTTGGCTATACCATGACATTGTAGTACCTTGGAAAATGAATTCAGACATTCTTCCTGGGTTTTTTCTATACCATCTTTCTTTGGTTTTGCCAGCTCCACTTTCATGTCAGACTGAGGAGTTTTCAGTTGTTACACATGTGTAAGAGAAGAGATTATAATGTGAAGACATGTGTATGAACTACCTCTAATAATCCTACAAACTGGCATGGCTGATTACCGCATATACATTTTAGTAAGAGCATGTTACATCATATTGACATGTCTTCTATTGCTAACACGTAATAGCAGGACTATAAAAATATGCATGGATCCATGTGTAGAATTCGTAATGTGCATGATATTGCTGAGAAGTATATAAGTGAATTGTACTAGCCCTTTCCACCAGTTCGGACATTTGGTTGTGTTGGCTAGTGCATGAAGCTTGACAAATATGACAAGATATTTCTGCATACAATTGAAAACCATAACTGACATTAGTAGAGAATACTTACAATAACACTCTGTGCAAAATGTCCAGTCAAACCATTTCTGCTCGTCTGGCACACCTTGAATTGCTCAAGTAGACTCATCTCTCTGTCTGTACTCTCACAGTATGCTTGCCTTGCCTTCTGATATTTTCGCAAGAGAAAATATAAATTAGTTTCACAACCACGTCACATGCCGACATGCGACAATTGAAAGTTTTCAAAAAAATATAAATAAAACAGAGACATCAATTTACGATGTATATTGTGCATCTATAAATTCTAAATGATTTACTAATTTAAATATAGTTGTACAGATAACATTCCTTACCATACAGTAGAGGTGTCCAATCAAGCTACGAGATCCTGTACGCTGTTGTAAACGTACATTATTACGAGCACGCATGTTACTTCGAGCGATGAACTACAAATGAAGACTTGTGAGACACATGCTTAAAAAGGAATCAGTAATGTGATCTTGTCTCACTGTCTTCACAGAACATACCAAATTCTTTTGAGCAGACCAATACTCAACAAGATCACACCATTGATCATCAGTCATCTGTAGTATAGGAGAGGTTGTTGGAATATCGCTAGGAGTCCTCCCAGCAAAGTATCTCATCTTTAGCCTATGGCGCTCCTGGCGCAACGCTGAAGAGAATATGCTCCTGATAACAGTGATTACATTCTTCATGTCATCATCAAACTCAAGACATGTCTGTTTACAACAATGGGAACCGTTCATGTGTTAGATAGCTAGCCAACAGAAAGCTAGAGGGAATGTGAACGAGCAACATGGTATTGTTTACGAAAATGACTTACATGTAACATGTGCAGTAAACCTTCAAAATGGGAAGGGGTGTTTACGTGTTGTTTCCATGATGGAAAGATAGGAATTTGAGTCCTGACAAAAACGCCTGTGATCGATGCTATATTAGATGATTCTTGTGGATCCAGTGGCCTTCTGATACCTGCTATAACTGATGTGATGGGAAATCTTGTTCCCATTCGGGCAATCTTATTTTTAAGTGATTTCAAAGTCGTTGGCCCCCTTCGTTTTCTTGGTCGTGGTGGAACTGCAAATTTAAGCATTACATCAAGCTATCAAGGTATTTATGTAACGGAGCATGTAAGGGAACACGTACCTAATTCGGCCCCACCATCATCTTTAAGGAAGAAGTTGTCTCTGGCAGGACTAAATGTCAGCGGGCGATCGTGATTAGTTAGGTGTTGAGAACCTGCTGTTGAAACTGGGTCTGCTGTGAATTGTTCTTGGGTAACTGGATTGGCAACAGGTGGCTGGGGAACATGTGGTTTGGTATTTGCTCCGTCTACAGCTTTTAGACCAACCGATGTGGGGTTAGGTCGAAGCTTTTTATGTTGGTGTTTCGCATTACAATATTTTTTTGCCTGGTCATCATTTTCAACTAGATTAGAGTGACTCTGAGTCTGAGACCTTGTTTTTACTCTGTTCACTGCATTTGTTTGTGATCTGACATGACCAGCTTGAACCCTTTTTATTTTTAGGTGAGCTGTCAGATATTGATCTTCCTGTTGAACTATGTTCTTCACCTTGTTGGTATTTGAAACGTCCTTACGTGAAGTCCCTGATGCCTGCCAGAGATAAACGGTACTTCAATCAACAAAATCATATACATGCTTGATACGATTATGGAACATAAGAACAGCAAGCCAAGACATGATGAAACATATGTTATTATTATGTGTTAACTGAGCAGATGATAATGCTATAACTTGGGCTGGGTTGGACAGATACATCACAGTTATTGAAGATGCAACAATAATGCCAATGAAAAGAGCGAGCAATCACCTTGGGGGGTGGAGTAGGGTGCTTGACAAGGGCATCCTCTTTACTCAGGTCTCCCTCAGACTCTTGTTCAGTAGGATCAAGTTCTGAATAAGAAAATTGATTGTTATCGATGGAGACAGGAGAGGTGTTTGATTGTTCACTGGTGATGCCTATATTTTCTCTCCGGCCCTCTTTGTACTCTACTACAGTATCTTTAGCATGCATTAGAAAAAAATGCTAACGAGATTTATCATGGAACTTTGAGTAGAGCAGTAGAAGGGCAAATTAGTAGTAGCAAGTAGATGATAGCTCAAAAAGGAATAAAGCGTAGATCAAAAATAAATGATTTCCCTGTGCATGCCAATTGATGATTACAAGATTTATAAACATGCAGTTTAATAATGTCGACTAATCACTCTGCAGGCTTGACTTCTACTACAGTCATACCATAGGCATGTCACCGATGAACAGTGCCGTAACATGCACTTTCGGCCGTTGGATCGAAAATGAGTAGACAAGATCAAGCACTGTAGTGATGTACTGTAGATGACCCTGTAGCAGATGTACTGTATCGATGCACTGTAGATTTGTCCCTGTAGCGATGCACTGTGGATTGTCCCTGTAGCGTCTACTGTTCATGTTGATCTGGCCCTCCATTTTCAGTCCAACGATCAGAACATGGTCGCATGTCACAACACTGTTCTCAGGTGACATGCCTATTGCATGTCACCTGATCTCTGTCCAGTGTTTTAGTGGGGATTAGTGGGGATAATACTCTAGAGTATTGGGTGACAGCAGAATTCACCCAATACCCACAAAACCCCATCCCCAATCCACTAGGTAGGGGTAGAGTATTGGGGATTGAAAAAATACACTAAATTTTGCGGAAAAGTAGGGACAAGTGGGGATTAAACTCGCTCATACTCTAGCACCAAACATGCATTGGGGATAAGTGGGGATTTAAAGTTTGGAGCGGATTATCCCTGCTAATCCCAGTAAAACTCTAGTACCAAACAAGCCCTAAAACAGATCGCACGAAACTGATGTTCGGAAATGAAATGCATAACGGAAGCGGCTAAACACCAACCTTCGCATGGGGAGTGGACGGCTTTACGCTTTGGTTTCGCGCGGTGGACCGGTTGGGCGCGGGGTCTACCCATTTCACCGTGCGGTAGACCAGGGAGTCGGGAAGCAGATCCGACGCAGCGGCGGAGGTGGACGGCGTCCCTGAGCAGGATCCGGCGCGGTGGGCGTCGGCTACGGTGGAGCACAAATGGTGCGGTGTGCGCCTTCGTCGGGGAAGCGGCTCCGGCTTGCTTGACAACGTCTTCTCGGACACTACAGCGGCTGGTCAGGAGGCTGTGGTGGCGAGGTGGGACGGTGGTGCACTGCCGTCGTCGGGCGAGATGCTCCGATTCGGTGGGTGACGCGTGAGAGATGTGGGATTCGGCGCCTGTGCCGGTGGTATGTTTTAATGGCTGGGGTGAGATTGGCCTTGGCCCGAATAAGAGAAGAACCGCTGGGGACGTTTTTGATGAAAGGATAAGATGGGAAATTCGAACATTTGAAAATTGGAGGCGGCAACCCGAGCTATTTTCGCCGGTGTTTTGGCGCTTCGTTGAAATGGTTTGGTGGATGCGCGAAAAAAAATGGACGCGGTCCGACCCCATCAAGGTCTCATTTGTAAGCATGGGCGGTACGGCAGCCATCCTACCTTGATTTTTAGTGAATATCCATTCATATATATGTGTTTTTTTCTGAACATTTGAGTACTTAAAACGGACTTCATATGACAAAGTTGCGCCTATTTTAGTGAACACTGCGTGGAGCCGATTTCGAAAACAAAACATGGACTAGGTACCAAAAAACATATATAGACTCGTTCTCCGCATTAAAAAGATTGATGTATCATGGATCTTAGTATATGTAAAATAACCTTGAGCTATTCATTATCATACGCGTAGAATTGAAGACTTCAGATATTTCTTTATATTTGAAAGAAACGCCATGTTTCATCCGACAACATTTATCATCTCATTGAGTTGGCGCTGATTTTATATGTGGTGACGAAAACAACTGAGGCTCCTTTGATTTATAGGATTTAGATCCTACGGGAATTATTCTACACTATTGGTTATATTCATAGGGAACATATCCCATATGAATCTTGTACTACAAATCCTATATGAACAAAACATTAGGTCATCCCTCAGGGAAAAATCCCTTTGGTACAATCAAAGAAACTCATATTCCCATAGGATTCAAATAGACAAGATGTACATACGTTTTTCCTATCCTATGACTTAAAGGACTCCTGAAATGGCTCGACAACAAAGATCATAAATTCCGAGTTGTGCATCGAGCAAAAGATATTGAAAAAATTCTTGATCGATCGAATTACAAAATGATTTTCAAAAGAACTAAAGTTTTGCCATTGATCACATAATTGGTATGTATATAGGTTCTACTTATAATAAAATATGTTTTGGTTTATTGGGATTGCGTTAGAATTACATGCATCACAATGTCTCGGGACTATTTCGGTATTTACCTCTTCTTTTAGAGTTCGCCCTATCTAAGATTATTTCCGACATTCGCCAATGTTTGCAAGGAATGGCATGCAGTCGATTCCCACCCTGTTTTGGAAAAAATGAAGAAAAAAAAGTGAACTTGTGGCTATAAAATGATAAGCTTGAATTTTGATATGTTTTAAAAAAAACTAGCTTCAAAATATGGCCTACCATTTTATATAAAAAACCATGGGTCTTAACGAAAATGCCCAAGGTAAAATGTGCATTACCATTTTGGGGAAAGGTGCAATAAGATTTCATTTTATTGTGGGAAACAAATTGTTGTTGTTTTTTTGCCTTTTCTGAATAGCTAAAAAGGTGTCATCTTTTTTCCATACATTCCATAATGTCATAGAACATAAGCATCCGGTGTCCAGATATAGCAACAATTCAGTATAAGACAATACTAACATAGTTTCCATAAAGTACTGCTAACACATAAGAAAACAAAAGATCTAGATGATGACCCAAGAAACAACATCCTTGTATATAATAACAATCTATTGACCATATGGCGGCTTTTGCATCACCCTATCAAAATCATCTGCCTTCAAGCACGAGAGCAGAATGTCGACACGTGCTTCAACATGTTCCAAGATCCTCTTGATGATCTCATGGATATCTGCATCAGCCGAATAGGAATCAAAGTTGTCAGCCACTAGCTTCTGATGAAAAAGAAACATCAGTGTTGAAGGCGTCGATCTTAGGAGTCCCCACATTTCATTACTTGCAAGACCAAGATGATCAAATTCCCTTTACTTCATAAGAATGTCTGGATCGCTGACACGATCGAAATCTTTGCTAGTACCCTCCTTTGGCCGAATTCAAATTTGCATCAGATCTTGGTGCCCATGCCTTTGGTACATGCGGGTAATTTTTTGCCAATATGTCGTGCATTGCACATAGCGTCCTACTGTACAGGGGTACTTCTACATATCTTCTTCCAAATATAATTTAATTTATTTCGGGTTGGATTCAATTTGTTTCAAAATTGTCTGATATACCATTTGTATTGGTAGGAGATGCAGCTTTGAATTTTAATCATTGTTTCTAGGTGCCACACTTGCAGGGTACAGTCAAGGATTTTATCCAATGTTTCATGTCTTGACAAATCCTTTTCGTAATGGAAGTTGAGACCCCCAGCCTCTGCATCAAAATGATGCACATGGAATTTTTTAGTATGGTATTCAACAAAATATGATAAGATGCAAAAATCAAACCTTGGACAAATATGACACATGCTCACTTGGGTAGAAAGCCAATCAAACTGATACAAATTACATTGCAGAGTCCTTGCATGTTAAACTATATATTGCCAAACACCACATATATTAAGGGATACATATTAATTTCGATACTACTACTTTTATGATAGAAGATTTGTAACTACAAACGTTGTGGGTTGTGGCTGCCCTCCTCAATCTACTCACTTGTCTCATCGGCAACCGTCTCCACCTCTCTACATGCACATATGGGTACAACTTCTTCACACCCGAAGAAGATTACTTGTTTCCTGTCATGCTCCGCCACTTGTAGTAGGTGTGCTCCTTTTTCAGAGATGAATTCTCTTTTAGGATGGAGATGTTCTCCTTTTTCAGAGATGAGTTCTCTTTTAGGATGGAGATGTTCTCCTTCGTTAGAGACCCGTTCTGATTTACCATGGAGAGGTTCTCCTTCGATAGAGATGAGTTCTCCTTTGATAGAGATGAGTGCTCATTCAAGAGTACGGCATACTCATTCCATAGCTTCATAGCACGGTTTACCAGATGTGCGTTCACATCTCGGAGCTTGGACGCATGGTCAATCAACTCGCGCGACTCATCCAGGAGCGACCGCCGGATTACTTGCAGAGACGCTTCATGTTGTCGTCCTTCATTAGATGGTAGATTCACAGAGCGACCCTGTGTGACACATGATATTATACTAATAAAGTGCAAGAGTGTAACTTCAATAGTAAAAATATAGTACTCCGAAAGTTTGCAGGACTTAAACTTCAATACTCATAGTAATATGTACAAGACTAACTTCAATAGTAATTGTAATATGTATAAATTTCAATTGCAATACTGTAGTAATATGAGTACTCCGGAGCTTGGAGTAATAAAGTTTCAAACTAAGAACGAAACATGAACTAGTAATAAAGTTTGCCCTATGCATCAATCGATGGAGAGGCTGGATCTCAAGTTCGAAAGGGGGAAAAAGACTGCAGTGAAGTTTCAAGTTTGCATTGAAGTTCGAAAGTGGTAATGCAGCTAGTATTAGTGCAGTAGAAATCCCTTGTGCCTTGTTTGGTTGACGTGTTTTCACATGGTTCAGTGAGTAATATCTGGGTCTTTCTTAATAAGAACACATTTTATCTGTTTGGCAGAAGAGTATTGGACAGGATCAGAGTCGCGGGGATCCTCAGGAAACACTTCCGCGCACGTCGGGTGGACGTGGAACCGCAACACCTCTATGCTCTCGCGTTTCTGGTCGTTCCACATACGTGCTCCGATTGCTGCTTCTCCTTCCAGGCATCCACCCCGTTCTAGCATGGATCAGGCTGAGGGATTGATTCCAATGCAAAATTACAAGTCCTGAGGCCTGCTGGCATGGATTACGTGAATAGAAATTGGACGCTTCACTAATAAGGCCCGAGGAACCCCTAAAAAAAACTAATAATGCCCCAGGACAGGCTATCTCTCAGGTTGTCCTGATCTGCCGCAAATACTCACGCCAAAACATGGTGAATGAAGTATTTTGCATCAAATCCCCTCCGAATAATACTCAGTAGGGGGCTAACTAGTTTTAAACCAATGATTAAACTACATTAACCACTGACCTCGAAGCTCTCCTCCTTGGAGAGGACCGACTCCCCGGCGACGGCGAGGTTGTCTTGCAGCTGCAGCAGGACTGTCACGTCTGAGCCCACGGAGAGGTCGTTGATCCGCTGCCGCTTGGTGGGCACATCAGACTCAACGGCGAGGCCGCCATGCGCCTGCTGCAGCAGCTGTAGGGGGGCGTGCGAGTTGGCGGCGAGGTCCTGTAGTTGCTGCTGGGGGATTACGACGGTGGGCCGCACACCTAACAGGCCCCCTTGTCCACTCGTGGGATTCATCGCCGGAAGATGGGGGTGCAGGGAGGCGCTAATACAGAGGTACAGGTTGGGGCTATAGGATTTTGAAGATGAATGGGGAGAGGCGGCAGGGGCCTATAAATCGAGAGGAGTGAGGTAGCGAGAAGTGAAGTGAATGGGGAGAGGCGGCAGGGGCCTATAAATCGAGAGGGCTATAGGTTGGGACATGATTTTTTCGCAATATTTAAATTTAGATTTAAGCCGCATGTCACCAGGTGACATGCGAAAGGTGCATGTCACCTGATCTCTATCCGTGAAGGACACAGGTCACTCGCAACACTGTCCATGGTGTACTGTAGGGACGCGAAACAGTATTGTTCACTGTTCGTAGTGTTTTTCATTTTTCTGATTTTTTTGAATTTTATGCCCATTTGAATCTTTTGGTCAAATCCTAGGTTTGACAAAGATTTAAACAAGTTTAAAATATATGAAAAGGTAAGCATGGATCCTTCATAGTCACTCTAAAATGAAGCTTTTGGGATGTTCTTGAAATTTCCATGCTTGACTTCATAAGACAGAGTTTAGGGTTAGGGGTAGATATATACATGATTTGTTTGGTTTGAATATGTCTAGACCTTGTTTATCAACTTTAATTCTTACTATATGACATAAGAAAACTATTTGCTTTGGTTTTTCATTTTTCTGATTTTTTTGAATTTTGATGCCCATTTGAATCTTGTCAAATCCTAGGTTTGACCAAGATAATTTAAACAAGTTTAAAACATGGAAATGAAAAGGGAAGCATGTATCCTTCTTAGTCACTCTAAAATGAAGTTTTTGGGAGGTTTTTGAAATTTCCATGTTTGAAACCCAAAACCACTTCTCTTCATGCTTTACTTCATAAGACAGAGTTCAGGGGTTAGGGGGTAGATACATGGTTTGTCTAGTTTGAAACGTTGAATATGTCTAGACCTTTTTATCAACTTGAATATTCTTACTATATGACATAAGAAGACTATGTACTTTGGTTTTTCATTTTTCTGATTTTTTTAATTTTCTGCGCATTTGAATCTTGGTAAAATCCTAAATTTGACCAAGATTTAGACAAGTTTAACACGTGAAAACGAATAAGTAAGCCTGGATCCTTCTTAGTCACTCTAAAATGAAGCTTTTGGGAGGTTCTTGAAATTTCCATGTTTGAAACACAAAACCACTTCTCTTCATGATTGACTTCATAAGATCGACAGATTAGTTTAGGGTTAGGGGTAGATATATACATGATTTTTCTGGTTTGAATATGTCTAGACCTTGTTTATCAACTTGAATGCTTATTATATGACATAAGAAAACTATTTGCTTTTGTTTTTCATTTTTCTGATTTTTTTGAATTTTGATGCCCATTTGAATCTTGTCAAATCCTAGGTTTGACCAAGATATTTTAAACAAGTTTAAAACATGAATATGAAAAGGGAAGCATGTATACTTCTTAGTCACTCTAAAATGAAGTTTTTGGGAGGTTTTTGAAAATTCCATGTTTGAAACCCAAAGCCACTTCTCTTCATGCCTGACTTCATAAGATAGAGTTTAGGGGTCAGGGGGTGTAGATACATGTGGTTTGTCTAGTTTGAATATGTCCAGACCTTGTTTAACAACTTTAATGCTAACTATATGACATAAGAAGACTATGTGCTTTGGTTTTTCATTTTTCTGATTTTTTTGAATTTTATGCCCATAAATCTTGGTCAAATCCTAGGTAGAAAAATCGATATACGAATCTATAATTAAATAGGTTAAACTAGGGTTTTGCCCTGTACTACAGATCAAGGTTCAAAAAAATCCAACTACGGGGTTCGAACAACACGATTCTAATCCAAGAACTTTTTAGACCTCATCCAAATGGCCTCAAACTATAGAGTTAGGGGTTATAGATACATGATTTGTCTGGTTTGGATATATCTAGACCCTGTTTATCAACTTGAATGCTTACAATATGACATAAGAAGACTATGTGATTTGGTTTTTCATTTTTCTGATTTTTAGGAATATTGTGCCCACCCATTTGTATCTTCATGAAATCCTAGGTTTGACACAGATAATTTAAACAAGTTTAAAACATGAAAATGAAAAGTGATGGGGATATGCCCATAGGGGGTGGGTCGCCAGTCCCACTCGCCGTGAAGACGGAGGCCCAGGCGGACCGCCAGTCGCCCAAGCGACTGGGCCCAAAGGCGACTGGGCCGTGATCCCAAGGAGGAGATCTGTGCACTGGATTAGAAGATTACTTGCAAGAGGGTTAACGAATCCCGGATTAATAGCAACGAATATGATTTGGAGTTATCGCCATGTAACCCTAGATCGGGGGTGTCTATATAAACCCCCGAGCTTAAACCCTAGAGGACACCTGATCTGAGATCTAATCTCTCTTTGTAAGCTCTCGGCGTAGCCGCCGACTGAGCCCCCCATTGTAATTCTCCACTGAGCAATAAAGATCTAGCAGGACGTAGGCCTTTTACTCTCCGGAGGGGCTGAACCTGGGTAAAACCCTTGCGTCTCTTGCACCTCGACCCGTAGATGGCGATGTTCCCTTCCCCTCGCATCAACGAAGTGCTACCCCCTGTAGCATCTGCCGTGGTCACATCCACGACAGTGGCGCCCACCGTGGGGCATGGGACATCAAGCCTCCGAGCTACGGCGAGGCCCTACTCGCCAGTGCGGCGGCCGGTTGCTTCCGGCAGGATGATCGCCACCGGCAATTTCTTCCACATCCAGCCAAGCACCTACCGGCCCGCCTCGTCGCCTCTCAAGCACGCCTGGATGGTGCCGATCGGCTCCATCAACCTCTTCGTTGGGCTCGCCGGCGTCAGCGATCCCTCTGAGCCTCGCCCCAGTCGCTCGCACGACCCCTTCGCGCCAGGGCAGCTCCTCACTGCTACTCGCCCGGTCACCGGCGAGGTATACGCGGAGGCTGAGGCGGCCCTGGAAGACGATGCCGAGTCGGCGGTCGTGGCACCGACCGCTAACTCCACCGTTGCCTCGGCAGCCACCGACTCCGCCGACACCGCTCCAGTCGCCGATTCCGCCGACACCATCCCGGCCATCAAATCCATCATCGCTGCGATCGACGCCGACTTCACCGACATCATCGCTATAACGTCGGTTGCGGGATCCACCGCTGCGTCCCCGACTGCCCGCTCCATCGCCACAGCATCAACCAAGGACTCTATCTCCCTGGTCTCCCACCCGAGCGACTTCGAAGGTGGCTTCGAGGACGACTCCATCCTCTCCCTCTTCGGCAGCGACTCCGACTCGGACTCCGTCGAGGCCCCGCGCTACCGCTACCCGACCGCAGTCTTCATGGCAGGGGGTGAAGAAGAGCACCAGTCGACGCCTTCACCACTCCCCTCCCTGCAACCGCCACCGCAACCGAGATCGAGGCGCACCGGGCGGCCCTCGAGGAGCAGAGGAAAAAGGAGCTCGCCGAAAGGCAGAAATTCCGCCTCGAGCAAGATGAAGTGAGGGCCGTATCCCACTATCGTCAGCAGCGAAACCGCCGGCGCATGGAGCGCGCCCGTGCGAACGACTTTCCCAGCGCACGCCTTAACTTCGACGACCCAGACGGAGAAATCCGGGTCGCCCGAATCCAAAACCCTGACATCCCGGAAGGAAGTCGGGCTGCTGCAGATAGAGCGGCGCGCGGAGCACCTCCGCCACCCCCACCACCACCACCCGAAGTTCCTCGGGCAGAGGTCGACGCCAACGGCCTACCACTGCACTCGTCTCCAGCCGACAACGTGGCAGCTGCGCAGGCCGTCCTCGCAAGAATCCCCGAAACGGGAGACGGCGCAATCCTCGTCCAGCACGCCAAGGCTTTGGTAGCCAAGGCATTGGAGCAGCAACACGCCGCAGCCGACTCGCAAGGGCGACTCTATTCGCGCACATCCGCCAGTCGCGCGGCGTCGTCAGACGCGGCAAACCGCGCAATCGTCAACGCCAACAACGGCCCGCCGCCAGCACCGCGCGCGGCCCACTCGTCTAACAACCGAGTCGAGCCGCGCCCCGCGCGGGTGATGGTCGCCGCCAACGGGCAGCCAGTCGACGCCCGAACCCACATCGTCAACGACCAAGAATGGCGGGCGCGCAACCGATTGAACGACCGCCACGCCGATGAAGCCCCGCGCCAGAGCGCGTTCACCCGAATCGGCCCCGCTTGCTTCGGGCCGATGATCAGAGGCGAGCCGTACCCTGTGGGGTTCAAAGGACCCCGCGACATCGAGAAGTACGACACACACATCGACCCTACCGTCTGGATCGACTCGTACGCCATGGCAATGGGGATCCAGGGCCACTCCGAGCTACTCGCAGCACGCTACCTGCCTCTCATGATGGACGGCGTCAATCGCCACTGGTTCAACACCCTCACCGTCAACAGCATCGACTCCTGGGAAGAAGCCCGCGCCGCATTCATCCAGCACTTCGCCAGCGCATACACCCGTGCCACAACCATAGAAGACCTGGATCGCTGCGTCCAAGGCCCGCGCGAGTCGACCCGCCGGTGGGTGCAGCGCTGGCAGGACATGTGGACGACCTCCAGCGGCATCAGCACGGACACGGCAATCTACTGCTTCCGACGCTGCTGCCGGTATGAACCACTAAGCGCCAAGCTCCGTCGCGTCAGCAGGGATAATATCTCAATCTCCGAACTCTTCGACATCGCCACCCGCTACGCCGACGAAGACCCTACAGTCGACTCGGACGACGAGTACGGTCAACGACGCAATCGCCGCCCTGCGCACACGGAGCCCCGGCGTGGCGACTACCGATTCGCCGGCCGGTCCAACAACGGCAAGCGCCGCGGAGAGGGAGGACACAACGAGCTGGTCGCCACCACCGATTACGAGCAGCGCGAGCCAAAATCGTTTCGGCGCGACACTCGTGCACCTCGGGAGGATCGGCCTCAGCCCAAGCGCTTCGACGCCCGCAGCCTCCTAGACGCACCATGCATCTATCACAGCAAGGAGGGCAAGCCCGCCAATCACACGACGGGAAATTGCTACTCCCTGAAGCAGATAGAAAGAGCTCGCCGCGCCAAGGAAAACGACGGCGGTAACCAGCACAAAGACCGCGCCAAAGACCAAGACCAGCACAAGGGAGAGGGCTTCGGTCGCAGCGCCGGCTCGCTCCACACCTTCACCGGGGTCGGCGACCGGCGGGACAGGAAGGTCCTCGCAAGGGCAGTGGCGGTACACGCAGTCATACTTTCTGACGTGCCCCGGTGGCTTAACTGGTCCGAGCAAAGCATCACCTGGAGCCGCGAAGACCACGCCCCCCGCATCGAGTACCCCGGGCGAGTGGCGCTAGTCGTCAGGCCCAAGGTCGCCGACTACTGGCTACCAAAAACCCTGATGGACGGGGGAAGCTCCATCAACATTATGTACTACGAAACCTTCCAGCGGCTTGGCCTACCAGACTCACGCCTCGAGAACACCAAGGTTACGTTCCACGGCATCGTCCCTGGGCGGAAGGCCTTCCCGATCGGCAAGGTGACGTTGCCAGTCACCTTCGGCACGCCCGTGAACTACCGTACCGAGCGGATAACGTTCGAGGTGGTGAACTTCCGCAGCTCCTACCACTGCGTACTCGGCCGACAGGCGTTCGCCCGCTTCATGGCGACCCCACACTACGCATACAACATGATGAAGATGCCAGGGCCTCGAGGCGTCATCACCGTCCACGGCGATCCGGAGATGGCGCTGGAATGCGAGGATGACAGCGCCAAGCTCGCCGACGCCGTCATCGCCGACGAACAAGACAACTCCGCCGAGCTCGCCAAGTACCCAGTCGACCGCAACGACCCCGCCATCCTGGAGAAGCCAACCGAGCTCGACTCGTCCGCAACAACCTTCAAGGCCGCAGCAGGCACTCGCCAAGTAGATCTTGTAGAAAACGATCCAAGTAGGCAAGTTACCATTGGGACGGGCCTGTCCGCCCAATAGGAAAGCGCGCTCATCAAGTTCCTCCGTGAGAATCGAGATATCTTTGCATGGAAACCGTCTGACATGCCAGGTGTCCCGAGAGAACTTGCTGAGCACAAATTACATGTCGATCCCACCGCGCGACCCGTTAGGCAGGCAATGCGCCCTGTGGGAGAAGAACGGCGACGCGCAATCGCCGAAGAAGTAAACCGGCTACTCGCTGCCGGCTTCATCATAGAAATCAAGCACCCAAAATGGCTGGCAAACCCAGTCCTAGTGCTAAAGAAAAACAAGACGTGGCGAATGTGTATCGACTACACAAGCCTCAACAGCGCGTGTCCCAAGGACCCATTCGTCCTACCGCGAATCGACCAGATTATCGACGCGGTCGCCGGGTCCGAGTCGCTATGCTTCCTTGATGCATACTCCGGGTACAATCAAATAAAGATGGCCAAGGAAGACCAAGAGAAGACAGCATTCATCACGCCCCTAGGCGCCTACTGCTACACGTCCATGACCTTCGGCCTCAAGAACGCCGGAGCAACATACCAGCGGTGCATGAACAGCTGCCTGGAAAGCCAGATCGGCCGCAATGTGCATGTCTACATCGACGACGTGGTGGTCAAATCGACTCGACAGACCGACCTCGTCAGCGACCTCGCCGAGACATTCGCCAACTTACGGCGGTACAAGATCAAGCTCAACCCTCTGAAGTGCACCTTCGGGGTTCCATCAGGACAACTGCTAGGCTACGTCGTCTCCAAGCGAGGCATCGAGCCCAACCCGGAGAAGACACTGGCGGTCATGCGCACCAAGCAGCCGACTTGCCTAGTCGACGCGCAGAAACTCGCCGGTCGAGTCGCCGCCCTCAGTCGCTTCATACCCCGGCTCGGAGACAAGGCCATGCCACTCTACCGCTTGCTCAAGAAGTCGGAATCATTCAGGTGGACAGACGAGGCGCAGCGGGCCCTGGAAGAACTCCAGCACGCTCTCTCGAATGCCCCTATCCTCGCGGCCCCGCTGCCAAAAGAAACCATGCTCCTATACGTCGCCGCGTCGAACCGCGCTATAAGCGCGGTCATGGTCGTCGAACGGAAGGAAGAAGGAAGGGAGCAACTGGTACAACGCCCGGTCTACTACATCAGCGAAGCCTTAATCGAATCCAAGCAGCGGTATCCACACTACCAAAAGCTGGTGTACGCAGTCCTCAGGGCCCAGCGGCGACTGGCCCCTTACTTCCACGAGCACCCCATCAAGGTAGTCGCCTCAACACCACTCGCCGACATCATCCGCAACCGCGACGCAACCGGCCGGATCGCCAAGTGGGCAGTCGAGCTCGGCGTCCACAACATCACCTACGAGTCGCGCCATGCCATCAAATCTCAGGCACTCGCCGACTTCCTCGCCGATTGGGAAGAGGCCCAGCAGCCAAGCTCCCCCGCGGACCTTAAACACTGGACACTGCACTTCGACGGTTCTAAAAACCTCGAGGGGCGGGCGCGGGAGTCGTCCTCACATCACCAAAGGGCGACACAGTGAAGTACGTCCTGCAACTTAGATTCGAGCCCTGCACCAACAACATGGCCGAGTACGAGGCGCTCCTACACGGCATGCGAGTCGCAAAAGAGATGGGCGCAACACGGCTGCGCTGCCTCGGCGATTCCGACCTAGTCGCCAGCCAGACCCGGCACCTGCGACGCCACCGACGCCAACATGATCGCATACAAGCGCGCCGTCGACCAAGCCGGCGCTAGCTTCGCCGGCCACGTCGTCGAATGGGTCGACAGGCGCAAGAACGAAGAAGCCGACGCGCTAGCCAGAATCGGGTCCAAGCGACTCCAACCCCTCTCGGGCGTCGTCCTGGACATCCTCAGCCACCCCTCGGTGCGCGCACCACGCGAGCTGGACATTGCCGAGCCACCTGCTCCCGACTCCACCTTAGTCGCACTCGCCGCCGACAGCATCGATTGGACCGAGCCATACATAAGCTACCTCGAGCCAGGCACTGCCAATGGATGAAGCCAAAGCACGGGCCATCGTGCGCAGATGCAAGTCCTTCACCATTATCAACAATGAGCTATACAAGCGCAGTGTCTCGGGAGTGTTCCAACGATGCGTCGCTACTACGGAAGGGCGCAACATCCTGCGCGACATCCACGCAGGGGACTGCGGCCACCATGCAGGCGCGCGTTCAATCGTCGCCAAGGCCTTTCGTCACGGCTTCTACTGGCCAACAGCCCACGAAGATGCAATCGCCCTCGTCCGTTCGTGCGCCGGGTGCCAAAAGTATGCAAGCCAGTCGCACATGCCAGGGTCGGCATTGAAGACCATCCCCCTCACCTGGCCCTTCGCCGTCTGGGGCATGGACATGGTGGGAAAATTCAAAACGGCCCCCGGCGGATATACTCACCTCCTGGTTGCGGTGGACAAGTTCACCAAATGGGTAGAAGCAAAGCCCATAAAGAAGTGCGACGGGAAGACAGCCACAAAGTTCCTACGCGAGCTTATCTATCGGTATGGCTACCCTCACAGTATCATAACCGACAACGGCACAAACTTCGCCAAAGGGGAGATGGCTGACTTCTGCGAAGAGAAGGGCATCCGACTCGATCTCGCCTCAGTCGCCCACCCCGAGTCGAACGGCCAAGCAGAAAGGGCAAACCAGAGCATCCTTCACGGACTCAAACCGCGCCTGGTCGTGCCCCTAGAGCGCGCAGCCGGTTGCTGGGCAGAGGAGCTCTCTTCAGTACTATGGGGCATCCGCACAACGCCTAACAGGTCAACCGGCTTCACGCCTTTCTTCCTGGTGTATGGCGCCGAAGCCGTTATGCCTACGGACATCGCCTACGACTCGCCTCGGGTCGCCAACTACGCCGAAGAAGACAACGAGCGAGCTCGCCAAGATGACGTCGACCTCCTCGACGAGGCCAGAGACCTCGCACTCTCCAGAACCGCCATCTACCAGCAGGACCTCCGTCGCTACCACAGTCGCCGTGTTCGGAGTCGCTCCTTCCAAGTCGGCGACCTGGTACTCCGGCTAATCCAGGACAAGAAAGGGATGCACAAGCTGTCCCCGCCCTGGGAAGGACCGTTCGCCGTCAGCCGCGTACTCGGCAACGACTCCTACTACCTCATCGACGTCCGCAAGGACGACAAAGGCGAGCCACTCACCAAAGAGGTGGAGCGTCCCTGGAACATCAACCTCCTCCGACGGTTTTATACCTAAGGACAAAAATGTAGCCCGAAAATTCAGAGGTTAATAAAAATCGCCGACCATTTTGATCTCCAGCTCCGACTGCCTCTCCTCACCCGCCAAATATCCCCATCTCTCATCCCGGACATAGTCGCCGCGACAAGCGACTCGGTACTGAGAGACCTCCGGTCGCCGCTGCTGGAAGAGCGAAGTCCACGATCGGCCAAGTAGCCGGGCTAACAAGGGCGTGGCGGCGTGACCGGACGCAACACCAGGTCCGGCCACCCACCACCCCTTACGCCGTCGGGTGAAAACGGCGACTGGAACCCACAGCAGGGCCGCATGCTCGGCCAGCCCCACGGGCCACGGCGACCGCCTCGTGCTACGTTATAAAGCACACCAATGCCCTCCTCTACCTTAGGTTGGCGAATTGCGTGGCTAAGTACTTCGACTAGGGACCCCGCAAAACGGACCCGCGGCTCGCCAAGGAAAATACGCCCGCAATGACCCCCTTTGGAGTCGCCTAGCGACTGGCTCACCGAGCCACGACGAGTGGCGCGCTACATCCGAACAGCGCAAACTACAACTCACCGCTACTCCACCCATGAGGCTGCTATTCGTACTATAATGACTACGTACTGCGACTGGGGACGCCCAGCTCGAAAAGGAAAACAGTCAAGTCGATAGCCTTCATCGGGGTCGCGAGGCGACTGGCCCGAAGGCCATGGATAGTCGGAACCAACTCCAACGCATCGCCAACAAAAAACGCGAAATTCAAAAGCAACCACCAATTATATTTAAGCAAAAGTTATCACTGTATTTACAACTGACACCCGCTCGCGGGAATCCAAGCTCCTTCTTACACAGGGACTCAGGAAGCTACGAGGACGACCCCGGAGCCCCCTCTACGACAGGCTCGACGCCGTCATCGCCGTGACGAAATTTCGGCGTGTACACCACGACCGGATATGTAGACAGCGAGCCGGCGGCAGCAGCATGGAAGAGGCGCTCCGCGGGGTAGTCCACCGGGCCCGGCTCCTTCTCCGCGTCCCCAGGCGCCGCTTGGCTGGGGATGTGAGTCTCCAAGTCCGCGGTCGCCAGTACTCGGTCGGCAAGGGGCGCACCGCATCCATCAGCCGCAGCACTTCGGCAACATCGAACTCGCCAGTCTCCGAGGGGAAGCCAGCGGTGACCTCCTCCACGTCGAACCCCTCAGAGTAGTGCGCCAGCACCATGCTCAGAGCCATGGTAATGCCAACGCGGCAGGAGGAGCGGCGAAGCCAGTCAACAACAGCCGGAATGTTGGACACGGCCTTGAAGACGGACGGCGTGTCCCGCGGAATCACCTCCCGCGGACTCAGGTACTGGAGCGCGGCCAGTATCTCCCCCGCACAGGCGATGATACGCGCGGTCGCGGTCGACAGGCATTCCGCGGAGTCGCCGTCTCCACGAAGTCGCACGTACCTGCAATCAACAACACAAAGGAAAAAATGAGAACTCCCCTTCAACGCCGACTCGCCATGCTCGGGGACTGGCTCTCGAAGCCGACTCGCCATGCTCGGGGACTGGCCCCCGACGCCGACTCGCCATGCTCGGGGACTGGCCCCCGAAGCCGACTCGCCATGCTCGGGGACTGGCCCCCGAAGCCGACTCGCCATGCTCGGGGACTGCCCCCCGCCGACTCGCCATGCTCGGGGACTGGCCCCCGAAGCCGACTCGCCATGCTCGGGGACTGGCCCCCGAAGCCGACTCGCCATGCTCGGGGACTGGCCCCCGAAGCCGACTCGCCATGCTCGGGGACTGGCCCCCGAAGCCGACTCGCCATGCTCGGGGACTGGCCCCCGACGCCGACTCGCCATGCTCGGGGACTGGCCCCCGAAGCCGACTCGCCATGCTCGGGGACTGGCCCCCGAAGCCGACTCGCCATGCTCGGGGACTGGCCCCCGACGCCGACTCGCCATGCTCGGGGACTGGCCCCCGAGCCGACTCGCCATGCTCGGGGACTGGCCCCCGAAGCCGACTCGCCATGCTCGGGGACTGGCCCGAAGCCGACTCGCCATGCTCGGGGACTGGCCCCCGAAGCCGACTCGCCATGCTCGGGGACTGGCCCCCGACGCCGACTCGCCATGCCCGGGGACTGGCCCCCGGAGCCAAGTCGCCACGCTCGGAGACTCGATGCCCCGGCAAGTAAACAGCAAGCGCGAAGATAGGAGCTTACCGAGAATCTGCCGCGACATCTCCCGGACGAAAGCCTCGGTTGGTCTTCTCGGCCTGCACCGCCAGGACGATGCCTTCGGACGCCTCCTTTTCCGCAGCCAACTCCTTGGCGTGCTGCTGCTTCAAGGCCGCAACCTCCTCCCGCAGAGACGCGGCAGCCCCACGCGCGGAGTCCCGCGCGCGGCCGCCAGCTTTCCCTTGTACTCGGTGATGACGTCTTCCAGCTCCCGGCCCTTCTGCTCCAGGACCTTCGTCAATTCCGCCACCTCCGCTTTCGCCCTTTTCCGGGCCTCTTCGGCCTGCTGCGCCCGGAATTCGGCTTCGCGGTAGAAAGATTCCTTGACGAATCCTTCCCGAGCCTCGGCAAGAGCCTTTGCCTGCGCCTCTGCTACAAGAAAAGGAAGATGGTGAGAACGAACGCCCGGGCCAGTGACACTGAATGAGGACGGCGAGTGGGCATGACTTACTGCCCAGAGCAATCAACTTCCGGTTCTTTTGCGCCGCCTCCTCCACGAGCGCGGTCAATCGCTTAACCTCCGCCTACAAAAATCCAAAAACAATGCCAAAGGTCAACAAAGGAAACCAGACGGACAAAGGAGACTCGACTCGCCCTTTCAGACCAAGTCGACCCTCGGGGACTGGGGGGACTACGAGTTGTTCAGACACTCACCGCGTGTGCTTCACCAAGCGCCGTGTGGAGCTCGGTGAAGGTCAAGGAAGAAGGCGGCGGATGACGCGACCCGGCTCGCATCACCGCCTCAGTCGACGGAACCTCGCCCGTCCGCGTGCGTCACTGGGCGGGGCGCGGTCCCTGGCGGCCTTGGACCGGCGCTCTTTCAGTGGCTCCGACAGGCCGCCCTCCTCGACGATGTCCTCTTCAACTTCGGGCGCCTTCTGCCCCTCGGTCGATCCAATGTCAGTCGACTCCTCCTCCACCACAGGCGGAGCAACGTCCGGACCCGTCGCCGCACTCGCCATGCCCCCGCGAGCCATGCTGGGTAGAGGAAAAACGTTGGCGGTGGGCTCGACGTGGCTAGTGCTCTCCTTCTCCGCTTGACTCCCGGCGGCGGGCTCTTCTGGAGCCGACCCCGCACCCCCAAGGTCGGACGGCGCCGCCTTCCTCTCCGCGGCTTTCTTCTTTGCCTCGGCCGCCCTCGTGGCCGCCACCCCGGCCGCGGGCGGCTTCGCCAAGGTCTTCTTCTTGGACCTACAGAGAGGCGAGGTGAGTCGACACTCAGTCCAGTCGCAGGAAGGATAAATTCGACAAGAAATACTTACTTCACCGTGGGAATCGCTTTTACGCCCGGACCGGCCCGAGCTCCCGCATCGATCGCGTCCTTCAAGGGACGCTGAAGCCTCATGGACCCTTCCAGGAGAGTGGGGCGCAGTCGCTTCGATAGCGGCTCGGCCCCTTCCTTGGAGGGCTCCGCCTTGTCCTCCGGACGGGAGGTCGCCTCCTCTTCAGCCGCGCCCTGGGACGAGGACTCGGCACCCCTCTTCGACCCGCGCGGGAGTCTGATGAAGTCCCGCGCCTCGGAGTCCGACTCGGTGCGCTCCTCCTCCTCGTCGACCTCTTCCTCCTCGCCCTCGGTCATCTCCGGTGGTTCCTTTCCGGCGAGAGGAGGGAGGTGGTCCGCGATCTTCTGCCAACGCTGCAGTCGAATCGAAGAAACAAGTCAGAAAGGAAGAAACCGGCCAAGCTGTGCGGAGTCGCCATACGAAGCATTACCTGAGGCGCCAGGGTATCTTCGGAATAGGGCTGCAGGCCGTCCTCGAAGGAGGTAAAGGTGGCCGTGGTGATCTTGGCGAGCGCCTTCCGGTACTCGCTCTCGTCCCACTCAGTCGCTGTCGACCGGGTGCAGTCGTTTTGCCCCCGGTATTCCCACATGGGGTGAGCTCGGCACCGCAGGGGGATCAGCCGCCGGCCAAGCCAACAGTTGTACATGTCGACCGCCGTCAGGCCGTCATCTTTTAGCGCCTGGATCGCTTGGCGCATCTCCTTCACCACCTGCTCCTGCTCGCGCGGCAGCGACCGGACATTGAGGCGCCGCGGGACGCTCGGCTCGGGACTGTACTGGGGAATGCATACCTCGCCCGGGGGAGTGTACTCCTTGGCGTAAAACCAGAAGCGGCGCCACAGCGACTGCGCCTTCTTGGGGAGCGCCATGTCGATGAAGCTTTCCCCGGACTTCACCTGGAAGGTGATCCCCCCGTTCGGGATGAGTGCTTCGCTGTTCTTGCTGGCCCGAGTCGCCCGCCCGTGGAAGATGGACACCCACAGCGGGAAGTAGGGCGGACAGCCCAAGTAGCATTCGCACAGCGCCACGAACAGAGAAATCTGCTGGACGCTGTGCGGCCCGAGGTCGGAAACCTTGATGCTGTAGAAGGCCAGCAACTGCCGGAGGAAATCGGAGGTGGGGAGAGCGAACCCGCGATCGAGGAAGCTCATGAAGATCACGAACTCCCCGGGCCGCGGGAGGGGCTCCACCTCGTTCGCCGGCGGAACCCGCCATCGCTCTTGGTTGAACTCCGGGATGACTCCGGAGGCGACGTACGGGAGGAGAGACTCCCGCGTGACCTTCGACTTGCCCCAACCCTTCGCCGCCATGGATGCGTGTGGAGTGTGGAATGAAGATGAGATGAAGAGAAGATGGGGGATGAATGCGGAGGAGTGTTGAACCCTAATCCTAGGGGCGACCCTTTATACCGCCCGCACTCGCTCAGATTGAGGATGAGATCTGTTCGTTAATTGTCCCGGAATCGCCGCCCCGCAATCAACGGTCGAGATCTGCGCCGTCACCGGCTGAATAGCCGTTAAACTAGCCGTTAGCGGTCACGTCAGGCCCAACGGTCAACAACATGCAAACGGTTCATGCCTCGGTCAACGTGAAATCTAGCCGTTGGCTCTCCACGTGTCTCTATGGTGACTACGCGTCGACTGGCAAACGGCGACTGGCTAGAGCCGACTGTCACACGCCGACTGACTGATCAAATTATGGCGATTGAGACTGCCACCGAACCCGCAACTTTATCTTTGGAAGCCCGGAGGCGACTCATCTTGATCCACACTGCGCCTCTCCAAGACTTGCCAGATCCGCGCTTCATCACCACCGCGCTCGGGGACTACTGATGGGGATATGCCCATAGGGGGTGGGTCGCCAGTCCCACTCGCCGTGAAGACGGAGGCCCAGGCGGACCGCCAGTCGCCCAAGCGACTGGGCCCTAAGGCGACTGGGCCGTGATCCCAAGGAGGAGATCTGCGCGACTGGATAAGAAGATTACTTGCAAGAGGGTTAACGAATCCCGGATTAGTAGCAACAGATACGATTCGGAGTTATCGCCATGTAACCCTAGATCGGGGGTGTCTATATAAACCCCCGAGCTTAAACCCTAGAGGACACCTGATCCGAGATCTAATCTCCCATTGTAAGCTCTCGGCATAGCCGCCGACTGAGCCCCCCCATTGTAATTCTCCACTGAGCAATAAAGATCTAGCAGGACGTAGGCCTTTTACTCTCCGGAGGGGCTGAACCTGGGTAAAACCCTTGCGTCTCTTGCACCTCGACCCGTAGATGGCGATGTTCCCTTCCCCTCGCATCAACGAAGTGCTACCCCCTGTAGCATCTGCCGTGGCCACATCCACGACAGTGGCGCCCACCGTGGGGCATGGGACATCAAGCCTTTGGGAGGTTCTGAAATTTCCATGTTTGAAAGACAAAACCACTTCTCTTCATGCTTGACTTCATAAGACAGAGTTTAGGGTTTTAGGGGTAGATATATACATGATTTGTCTGGTTTGAATATATATGTCTAGACCTGGTTTATCAACTTGAATGCTTACTATACATATGACATAAGAATGCTATGTGCTTTGGTTTTTCATTCTTTTGATTTTTTTTCTAAATTTTTAGGCCCCCATTTGAATCTTGGTCAAATCTTTGGTTTGACAAGAATTTAAACAAGTTTAAAACATGAAAATGAAAAGGGAAGTCTGTATCCTTCTTAGTCACTCTAAAATGGAAGCTTTTGGGATGTTCTTGAAATTTCCATGTTTGAAACCGAAAATGACTTCCTTCATGCTAGACTTCATAAGATCGAGGGGGTAGATACATGATTTGTCTCGTTTGGATATATCTAGACCTTGTTTATCAACTTGAATGCTTACGATATGACATAAGAAGACAATGTGATTTGGTTTTTCATTTTTCTGATTTTTTGAATATTGTGCCCACCCATTTGTATCTTCATGAAATCCTAGGTTTGACCAAGATAATTTAAACAAGTTTAAAACTTGAAAATGAAAAGGGAAGCATGTAACCTTCTCAGTCACTTTAAAATGAAGTTTTTGGGAGGTTTTTGAAATTTCCATGTTTGAAACCCAAAGCCACTTCTCTTCACATGCCTGACTTCATAAGATAGAGTTTAGGGGTCAGGGGGTGTAGATACATGTGGTTTGTCTAGTTTGAATATGTCCAGACCTTGTTTAACAACTTTAATGCTAACTATATGACATAAGAAGACAATGTGATTTGGTTTTTCATTTTTCTGATTTTTTTGAATATTGTGCCCACCCATTTGTATCTTCATCAAATCCTAGGTTTGACCAGGATTTAAACAAGTTTAAAACATGAAATGAAAAGATAAGCCTGGATCCTTCTTAGTCACTCTAAAATGAAGCTTTCGGGAGGTTCTTGAAATTTCCATGTTTGAAACCCAAAACCACTTCTCTTCATGATTGACTTCATAAGACAGAGTTTAGGGTTTTAGGGGTAGATATATACATGATTTTTCTGGTTTGAATATATATGTCTAGACCTGGTTTATCAACTTGAATGCTTACTATACATATGACATAAGAATGCTATGTGCTTTGGTTTTTCATTCTCTTTTGATTTTTTTTCTAAATTTTTAGGCCCCCATTTGAATCTTGGTCAAATCTTTGGTTTGACAAGAATTTAAACAAGTTTAAAACATGAAAATGAAAAGGGAAGTATGTATCCTTCTTAGTCACTCTAAAATGGAAGCTTTTGGGATGTTCTTGAAATTTCCATGTTTGAAACCGAAAATGACTTCCCTTCATGCTAGACTTCATAAGATCGATAGGGGGTAGATACATGATTTGTCTGGTTTGGATATATCTAGACCTTGTTTATCAACTTGAATGCTTACGATATGACATAAGAAGACAATGTGATTTGGTTTTTCATTTTTCTGATTTTTTTGAATATTGTGCCCACCCATTTGTATCTTCATCAAATCCTAGGTTTGACCAAGATAATTTAAACAAGTTTAAAACATGAAAATGAAAAGGGAAGCATGTAACCTTCTCAGTCACTTTAAAATGAAGTTTTTGGGAGGTTTTTGAAATTTCCATGTTTGAAACCCAAAACCACTTCTCTTCATGCTTGACTTCGATCATAAGACAAAGTTTAGGGTTAGGGGTATAGATACATGATTTGTATGGTTTGAATATGTCCAGACCTTGTTTATCAACTTTAATGCGCTTACTATATATATGACATAAGAAGACTATGTACTTTGGTTTTTCATTTTTCCGATTTTTTTAATTTTCTGCGCATTTGAATCATATCTTGGTCAAATCCTAGGTTTGACCAAGATTTAGACAAGTTTAACACGTGAAAACGAATAAGTAAGCCTGGATCCTTCTTAGTCGTCACTCTAAAATGAAGCTTTTGGGAGGTTCTTGAAATTTCCATGTTTGAAACCCAAAACCACTTCTCTTCATGATTGACTGAGTTCAATTTGGGTTTTAGGGGTAGATATATACATGATTTTTCTGGTTTGAATATATATGTCTAGACCTGGTTTATCAACATGAATGCTTACTATACATATGACATAAGAATGCTATGTGCTTTGGTTTTTCATTCTTTTGATTTTTTTCTGAATTTTTAGGGCCATTTGAATCTTGGTCAAATCCTTGGTTTGACCAAGATTTAAACATGTTTAAAACATGAAAATTAAAAGGGAAGTCTGTATCCTTCTTATTTACTCTAAAATGAAGCTTTTGGGATGTTCTTGAAATTTCCATGTTTGAAACCCAAAACGACTTCCCTTCATGCTAGACTTCATAAGATCGACAGGGGGTAGATACATGATTTGTCTGGTTTGGATATATCTAGACCTTGTTTATCAACTTGAATGCTTACGATATGACATAAGAAGACAATGTGATTTGGTTTTTCATTTTTCTGATTTTTTTGAATATTGTGCCCACCCATTTGTATCTTCATGAAATCCTAGGTTTGACCAAGATAATTAAAACAAGTTTAAAACATGAAAATGAAAAGGGGAGCATGTATCCTTCTCAGTCACTCTAAAATGAAGTTTTTGGGAGGTTTTTGAAATTTCCATGTTTGAAACCCAAAACCACTTCTCTTCATGCTTGACTTCATAAGACAAAGTTTAGGGTTAGGGGTATAGATACATGATTTGTATGGTTTGAATATGTCCAAACCTTGTTTATCAACTTGAATATGCTTACTATATGACATAAGAAGAATAATGTCATGTAAATGAGTTAACTTGGATTTCCTACCCTTGAATCCATAGGAAACTTTGTTCTAATGCACTATAATAATCAACCGAGTTTTTACACCAACAGGTCTGTCACTTACGTGTGGTGCCCACGCGTGAGGTCCCACATTTCAGTGAGCACAAGTCACATGCAATAGGTACGCAAACTCCCAGCCATCTTCTTTGTCAAGAGAAGACGCATCAGGATGCGTATTGGAAGCCTGTGGGTCCTTCTGGATCCTTCGGTTGTCCCTCTCAAAAAAACAAATCTCTCTCATTCTCGGCCTCGCTCGACTCGCTCGCTCGCTCGCTCGCACCTCCTGCTCACTGACAAACCCTGCACAAAAGTCAACATCATCACCCGAAAAGGGGAGACACCATAATGCTCTCCCTTCTTCTCTCCTTCCGAGTGATCCCTCTTCCTCCGAGTTTCACTCGACGGGCAAACACACATGTGCTGCATAGTATAATAATAAAAAGGTAGAAAAATCAACCTACGAATCTATAATTAAATAGGTTAAACTAGGGTTTTGCCCAGTACTACAGATCAAGGTTCAAACCTTGTTTATCAACTTGAATATGCTTACTATATGACATAAGAAGACTATGTACTTTGGTTTTCATTTTTCTGATTTTTTTAATTTTCTGCGCATTTGAATCATATCTTGGTCAAATCCTAGGTTTGACCAAGATTTAGACAAGTTTAACACGTGAAAACGAATAAGTAAGCCTGGATCCTTCTTAGTCACTCTAAAATGAAGCTTTTGGGATGTTCTTGAAATTTCCATGTTTGAAACCCAAAACGACCTCTCTTCATGCTAGACTTCATAAGATCGACTGAGTTTAGGGTTAGGGGTAGATACATGATTTGTATGGTTTGAATATGTCCAAACCTTGTTAATTTATCAACTTGAATGCTTACTATATGACATAAGAAGACTATATGCTTTTGTTTTTCATTTTTCTGATTTTTTTGAATTTTATGCCCATATATTTGAATCTTGGTCAAATCCTAGGTTTGACACAGATTAAACAAGTTTAAATTATGAAAATGAAAAGGTAAGCATGGATCCTTATTAGTCACTCAAAAATAAATCTTTTGGGAGGTTTTTGAAATTTCCATGTTTAAAACCCAAAACCACTTCTCTTCATGATTGACTTCATAAGACAGAGTTTAGGGTTTTAGGGGTAGATATATACATGATTTTTCTGGTTTGAATATATATGTCTAGACCTGGTTTATCAACTTGAATGCTTACTATACATATGACATAAGAATGCTATGTGCTTTGGTTTTTCATTCTCTTTTGATTTTTTTTCTAAATTTTTAGGCCCCCATTTGAATCTTGGTCAAATCTTTGGTTTGACAAGGATTTAAACAAGTTTAAAACATGAAAATGAAAAGGGAAGTCTGTATCCTTCTTAGTCACTCTAAAATGGAAGCTTTTGGGATGTTCTTGAAATTTCCATGTTTGAAACCGAAAATGACTTCCCTTCATGCTAGACTTCATAAGATCGACAGGGGGTAGATACATGATTTGTCTCGTTTGGATATATCTAGACCTTGTTTATCAACTTGAATGCTTACGATATGACATAAGAAGACAATGTGATTTGGTTTTTCATTTTTCTGATTTTTTTGAATATTGTGCCCACCCATTTGTATCTTCATGAAATCCTAGGTTTGACCAAGATAATTTAAACAAGTTTAAAACATGAAAATGAAAAGGGAAGCATGTAACCTTCTCAGTCACTTTAAAATGAAGTTTTTGGGAGGTTTTTGAAATTTCCATGTTTGAAACCCAAAACCACTTCTCTTCATGCTTGACTTCATAAGACAAAGTTTAGGGTTAGGGGGTATAGATACATGATTTGTATGGTTTGAATATGATGTACTTTGGTTTTTCATTTTTCTGGTTTTTTTAATTTTCTGCGCATTTGAATCATATCTTGGTCAAATCCTAGGTTTGACCAAGATTTAGACAAGTTTAACACGTGAAAACGAATAATTAAGCCTGGATCCTTCTTCGTCACTCTAAAATGAAGCTTTTGGGAGGTTCTTGAAATTTCCATGTTTGAAACCCAAAACCACTTCTCTTCATGATTGACTGAGTTTAATTTGGGTTTTAGGGGTAGATATATACATGATTTTTCTGGTTTGAATATATATGTCTATACCTTGTTTATCAACATGAATGCTTACTATACATATGACATAAGAATGCTATGTGCTTTGGTTTTTCATTCTTTTGATTTTTTTCTGAATTTTTAGGGCCATTTGAATCTTGGTCAAATCCTTGGTTTGACCAAGATTTAAACATGTTTAAAACATGAAAATTAAAAGGGAAGTCTGTATCCTTCTTATTTACTCTAAAATGAAGCTTTTGGGATGTTCTTGAAATTTCCATGTTTGAAACCCAAAACGACTTCTCTTCATGCTAGACTTCATAAGATCGACAGGGGGTAGATACATGATTTGTCTGGTTTGGATATATCTAGACCTTGTTTATCAACTTGAATGCTTACGATATGACATAAGAAGACAATGTGATTTGGTTTTTCATTTTTCTGATTTTTTTGAATATTGTGCCCACCCATTTGTATCTTCATGAAATCCTAGGTTTGACCAGGATTTAAACAAGTTTAAAACATGAAATGAAAAGATAAGCCTGGATCCTTCTTAGTCACTCTAAAATGAAGCTTTCGGGAGGTTCTTGAAATTTCCATGTTTGAAACCCAAAACCACTTCTCTTCATGATTGACTTCATAAGACAAAGTTTAGGGTTAGGGGGTATAGATACATGATTTGTATGGTTTGAATATATATGTCTAGACCTGGTTTATCAACTTGAATGCTTACTATACATATGACATAAGAATGCTATGTGCTTTGGTTTTTCATTCTCTTTTGATTTTTTTTCTAAATTTTTAGGCCCCCATTTGAATCTTGGTCAAATCTTTGGTTTGACAAGAATTTAAACAAGTTTAAAACATGAAAATGAAAAGGGAAGTCTGTATCCTTCTTAGTCACTCTAAAATGGAAGCTTTTGGGATGTTCTTGAAATTTCCATGTTTGAAACCGAAAATGACTTCCCTTCATGCTAGACTTCATAAGATCGACAGGGGGTAGATACATGATTTGTCTCGTTTGGATATATCTAGACCTTGTTTATCAACTTGAATGCTTACGATATGACATAAGAAGACAATGTGATTTGGTTTTTCATTTTTCTAATTTTTTTGAATATTGTGCCCACCCATTTGTATCTTCATGAAATCCTAGGTTTGACCAGGATAATTTAAACAAGTTTAAAACATGAAAATGAAAAGGGAAGCATGTAACCTTCTCAGTCACTTTAAAATGAAGTTTTTGGGAGGTTTTTGAAATTTCCATGTTTGAAACCCAAAACCACTTCTCTTCATGCTTGACTTCATAAGACAAAGTTTATAGGGGGTAGATACATGATTTGTCTGGTTTGGATATATCTAGACCTTGTTTATCAACTTGAATGCTTACGATATGACATAAGAAGACAATGTGATTTGGTTTTTCATTTTTCTGATTTTTTTGAATATTGTGCCCACCCATTTGTATCTTCATGAAATCCTAGGTTTGACCAGGATTTAAACAAGTTTAAAACATGAAATGAAAAGATAAGCCTGGATCCTTCTTAGTCACTCTAAAATGAAGCTTTCGGGAGGTTCTTGAAATTTCCATGTTTGAAACCCAAAACCACTTCTCTTCATGATTGACTTCATAAGACAAAGTTTAGGGTTAGGGGGTATAGATACATGATTTGTATGGTTTGAATATATATGTCTAGACCTGGTTTATCAACTTGAATGCTTACTATACATATGACATAAGAATGCTATGTGCTTTGGTTTTTCATTCTCTTTTGATTTTTTTCTAAATTTTTAGGCCCCCATTTGAATCTTGGTCAAATCTTTGGTTTGACAAGAATTTAAACAAGTTTAAAACATGAAAATGAAAAGGGAAGTCTGTATCCTTCTTAGTCACTCTAAAATGGAAGCTTTTGGGATGTTCTTGAAATTTCCATGTTTGAAACCGAAAATGACTTCCCTTCATGCTAGACTTCATAAGATCGACAGGGGGTAGATACATGATTTGTCTCGTTTGGATATATCTAGACCTTGTTTATCAACTTGAATGCTTACGATATGACATAAGAAGACAATGTGATTTGGTTTTTCATTTTTATGATTTTTTTGAATATTGTGCCCACCCATTTGTATCTTCATGAAATCCTAGGTTTGACCAGGATAATTTAAACAAGTTTAAAACATGAAAATGAAAAGGGAAGCATGTAACCTTCTCAGTCACTTTAAAATGAAGTTTTTGGGAGGTTTTTGAAATTTCCATGTTTGAAACCCAAAACCACTTCTCTTCATGCTTGACTTCATAAGACAAAGTTTAGGGTTAGGGGGTATAGATACATGATTTGTATGGTTTGAATATGATGTACTTTGGTTTTTCATTTTTCTGGTTTTTTTAATTTTCTGCGCATTTGAATCATATCTTGGTCAAATCCTAGGTTTGACCAAGATTTAGACAAGTTTAACACGTGAAAACGAATAAGTAAGCCTGGATCCTTCTTCGTCACTCTAAAATGAAGCTTTTGGGAGGTTCTTGAAATTTCCATGTTTGAAACCCAAAACCACTTCTCTTCATGATTGACTGAGTTTAATTTGGGTTTTAGGGGTAGATATATACATGATTTTTCTGGTTTGAATATATATGTCTAGACCTTGTTTATCAACATGAATGCTTACTATACATATGACATAAGAATGCTATGTGCTTTGGTTTTTCATTCTTTTGATTTTTTCTGAATTTTTAGGGCCATTTGAATCTTGGTCAAATCCTTGGTTTGACCAAGATTTAAACAAGTTTAAAACATGAAAATGAAAAGGGAAGTCTGTATCCTTCTTATTTACTCTAAAATGAAGCTTTTGGGATGTTCTTGAAATTTCCATATTTGAAACCCAAAACGACTTCCCTTCATGCTAGACTTCATAAGATCGACAGGGGTAGATACATGATTTGTCTGGTTTGGATATATTTAGACCTTGTTTATCAACTTGAATGCTTACGATATGACATAAGAAGACTATGTGATTTGGTTTTCCATTTTTCTGATTTTTTTGAATTTTGTGCCCACCCATTTGTATCTTCGTCAAATCCTAGGTTTGACCAAGATAATTAAAACAAGTTTAAAACATGAAAATGAAAAGGGAAGCATGTATCCTTCTTAGGCACTATAAAATGAAGCTTTTGGGAGGTTTTTGAAATTTCCATGTTTGAAACCCAAAACCACATCTCTTCACATGCTTGACTTCATAAGACATAGTTTAGGGGTTAGGGGTATAGATACATGATTTGTCTGGTTTGAATATGTCTAGACATTGTTTATCAACTTTAATGCTTACTATATGACATAAGAAAAATAATGTCATGTAAATGAGTTAACTTGGATTTCCTACCCTTGAATCCGTAGGAAACTTTGTTCTAATGCACTATAATAATCAACCGAGTTTTTACACCAACAGGTCTGTCACTTATGTGTGGTGCCCACGCGTGAGGTCCCACACTTCAGTGAGCACAAGTCACGTGCAATAGGTACGCAAACTCCCAGCCATCTTCTTTGTCAAGAGAAGACGCATCAGGATGCGTATTGGAAGTCTGTGGGTCCTTCTGGATCCTTCGGTTGTCCCTCTCACAAAAAAAAACAAATCTCTCTCATTCTCGGCTCGACTCGCCTCGCTCGCTCGCACCTCCTGCTCACTGACAAACCCTGCACAAAAGTCAACATCATCACCCGAAAAAGGGGAGACACCATAATGCTCTCCCTTCTTCTCTCCTTCCGAGTGATCCTTCTTCCTCCGAGTTTCACTCGACGGGCAAACACACATGTGCTGCATAGTAATAATAAAAGGTAGAAAAATCAACCTACGAATCTATAATTAAATAGGTTAAACTAGGGTTTTGCCCAGTACTACAGATCAAGGTTCAAACCTTGTTTATCAACTTGAATATGCTTACTCTATGACATAAGAAGACTATGTACTTTGGTTTTCATTTTTCTGATTTTTTAATTTTCTGCGCATTTGAATCTTGGTCAAATCCTAGGTTTGACCAAGATTTAGACAAGTTTAACACGTGAAAACGAATAAGTAAGCCTGGATCCTTCTTAGTCACTCTAAAATGAAGCTTTTGGGATGTTCTTGAAATTTCCATGTTTGAAACCCAAAACGACTTCTCTTCATGCTAGACTTCATAAGAGTTATCGAGTTTAGGGTTAGGGGGTAGATACATGATTTGTATGGTTTGAATATGTCCAAACCTTGTTAATTTATCAACTTGAATGCTTACTATATGACATAAGAAGACTATATGCTTTTGTTTTTCATTTTTCTGATTTTTTTTAATTTTATGCCCATATATTTGAATCTTGGTCAAATCCTAGGTTTGACAAAGATTTAAACAAGTTTAAATTATGAAAATGAAAAGGTAAGCATGGATCCTTATTAGTCACTCTAAAATAAATCTTTTGGGAGGTTCTTGAAATTTCCATGTTTGAAACCCAAAACCACTTCTCTTCATGATTGACTTCATAAGACAGAGTTTAGGGTTTTAGGGGTAGATATATACATGATTTTTCTGGTTTGAATATGTCTAGACCTTGTTTATCAACTTGAATGCTTACTATACATATGACATAAGAATGCTATGTGCTTTGTTTTTTCATTCTCTTTTGATTTTTTTCTAAATTTTTAGGCCCATTTGAATCTTGGTCAAATCCTTGGTTTGACCAAGATTTAAACAAGTTTAAAACATGAAAATAAAAAGGAAGTATGTATCCTTCTTAGTCACTCTAAAATGGAAGCTTTTGGGATGTTCTTGAAATTTCCATGTTTGAAACCGAAAACGACTTCCCTTCATGCTAGACTTCATAAGATCGACAGGGGGTAGATACATGATTTGTCTCGTTTGGATATATCTAGACCTTTTTATCAACTTGAATGCTTACAATATGTCATAAGAAGACAATGTGATTTGGTTTTTCATTTTTCTGATTTTTTTGAATATTGTGCCCACCCATTTGTATCTTCATCAAATCCTAGGTTTTACCAGGATTTAAACAAGTTTAAAACATGAAATGAAAAGATAAGCCTGGATCCTTCTTAGTCACTCTAAAATGAAGCTTTTGGGAGGTTCTTGAAATTTCCATGTTTGAAACCCAAAACCACTTCTCTTCATGATTGACTTCATAAGACAGAGTTTAGGGTTTTAGGGGTAGATATATACATGATTTTTCTGGTTTGAATATATATGTCTAGACCTTGTTTATCAACTTGAATGCTTACTATATATATGACATAAGAATGCTATATATGTGCTTTGGTTTTTCATTCTTTTGATTTTTTCTGAATTTTTAGGCCCATTTGAATCTTGGTCAAATCCTAGGTTTGACCATGATTTAAACAAGTTTAAAACATGAAAATGAAAAGGTAAGCATGGATCCTTCTTAGTCACTCTAAAATGAAGCTTTTGGGATGTTCTTGAAATTTACATGTTTGAAACCCAAAACGACTTCGATCTCTTTATGCTAGATTTCATAAGACTGAGTTTTAGGGGTTAGGGGGTAGATACATGATTTGTCTAGTTTGAATATGTTCATAGTACTCCCTCTATAGGAACTTGGAGAAAGCAACTGTTGTGCCACACAATTTTGTTGTTTTCCTATTTTTCTTTCATGAAGCTTTACGATGTGGTTCGTGTGTGGGGATCAAGCTCGTAATCTCGTCTCAATTACACAACCAACTACTCTGCTCATCCTTGCATGTAATTAACCAATATAGGAATTTGATTCCACGGAACTTTTTCAGTACATAAGTCTCCTCCTTAACTCCTCTAGTCTCTACCAAGCCGGCCGCCTCGCTACTTCCCTAGCTTCCTCCCTACAGCACACCTCGCCCCCGTACGCGAGCTAGGTCCAGCCGGAGATGGGGCACAGCCGCCCCCGCTGGAAGAATGCTCAGAGGAAGTCCGGGCAGGAGGACAAGGGTGACGCCATCCCGGATGAACTTCTCGGGCTGGTGTTCCTGCGCCTCACCTCGCCTCTGGATCTCGTCCGCGCCGCGTTCGCCTGCAGGAGCTGGCGCAAGGTCATCGCGGCGGAGGACTTCCGTGTCCTCTCCGCTCGCCACGGCGCGCCATCCTCCATAGTCGCCGGCCACTACCACATCAGCTTCTCCCATTGTCACTATCGGCCGTCTGGCTTGCTGCCCCACTTCGTTCCCTCTTCCTCGTCATGTTGGGCCGGGGTCGCCGCAAATAATCTCGCGCTCGACTTCCTCCCACGGGCGCCAAACGGCGACCTCAGTTTGGAGCTCGCCGACTCTCGGGGCGGCCTCCTACTCCTTGCGGACTTCGACCACACCGAACACGGAAAGCCTTTCGAGCAGCCTTCACGTCTCGTCGTCTGCGATCCCCTGGCAGGTCAGTACGTGACGGTCCCTCCACCCCCTGCTGTTTCGCACACAACATTCGTAAGCTTGTTCCTGGGCGCCGCCCTCCATGGCGAGGACGCTGCGGCGCGCATCAGTCTGTCAAATTACAGGGTGACGTGCCTGATCTATCATGACGGCATCTGCAAGACCTGCGTGTTCTCGCCTGGCCCTGGTGGCCACGCTTGGACCTCCTCCGGCGCCATCGTGCCTCTCCACGCCACGCACACAGGCCGGTCGGATATCCTCTTTGTGGGGTGCAACGCCCGTTTCTTCCAGTGGTACGTGTTCGGTGGGCTCGGAAACTTCATTCTTGCTCTCGACAGAGAATCCGGCGAGCTCTCACGCTTCGAGAGAGCTCGAGACGAGGACTGGCTTCACACCGTGCCGATTGAGATGCTGGGCGGGCCCTCGCGCGTGCTGAATTGGTACGTGCTAGAGCTTCCGTGGCCACCTACCTTCCGAGCTTGCTTATCCTAGGATTCTGGCTTCCTGGGTTGGATTAGTGTCGGCCATGGTGCTGTCGACACGGTCTGGAGGTTGAAGACGAAGGGCATCTCAAGGATTTTGTTGTAATTTCGTTTTTGTTCAGGTGTTTTGTACTATTTGATGTTTCTCTTAATGCCAGAGGGTTTATTTGCACTAGTCATACTTGACATAGCTGTACGTTTTGAAGATTACATTTAACTTGTTCATCATGATCCGAACTTCTAACATACTCTTAATGCCAGAGGGTTTATTTGCACTAGTCATACTTGACATAACTTCTAACTTGTTTTGAGTAATACGTAGTATGGTATACTAGAATAGGAGGAGTAACACTTTTCGCATTTGGGCCACACTACCTCCATTTCAAGGAATAAGGCGCACGCGTACTCCAAGACGTATCTTTTGGTCAGATTACCTTGACCATTGAATTGACAAGACAATACACAGAGCATTGGGGCGTGCTCGATGGTGCTAGCTGCGGCTATACAGACATGTGATAGGCATCGCGGAAGCGTCGCAAATAGAAAACAAATCATATTTTTTGGGGGAGGATGTTTTGGCTCCTGGTTGCGTATGCTCCCTTTAGTTTGAACTGCAACATCTATATATTTTGAAATGTAAAAAAATTCCAAACAAAAAATTAATCTTTTCATCTTCACATGCTAAGAGCGCATAAAGTCTTTCCATAAAAAACTAAATTGTCGTTTGGGCTATGTAAAAAAGATAAAATTTATTGCTAAAAATAAAGCTGTTTGTAATACGGAGTACTTGCTTTTGTCTTCTTACATCAACCACAAAAAATATCGGCTTTTCACGAAACTACACGAACACACATAGATTATCGAGAAGTACATGCGGATTTTTTTGTTAGAATTTTTTGAAAATTAAAAATATGTTTTTTTGGGTCGAGGTAGCATATCCGCCCAATAGCCGAATTAAATTTCCGATTTTATTGGACTGACAATTTCATCGGGAAGACATGGATGCGCGCAGACGGCGTGCAAGGCAAGGCATCGATTTGACCGGACGTACTTAGGGCAGGTCAGGCTGCCAGCGTACTTATTTCGGGCAGGTGAGGTACTAGAACTCAAAGTCCTCCTCAGCGTCTCTCTCTCTCTCTCTGTCTTTATTGAGTGTACTAGCGCGCAGGGACTCAAAGTCAGGGAAATGTTTGAGATGCAAAGTAAGAGAATATTTACCAGTATAATTGGTTGATTAGAAGATTAAGTGGTGAAATCACAACAGATTGGAGCAGTACATGGTGGAAACCGCAAAATATCCTTCCAAATGGTGTTTTTGTGCAACATACGAAGTATGAGGTGGTGGAACTTGAGGCCAGTGACTTTACTTACTCCAAAATGCAACTTTACGTACATGAGCCATCGGATCAAGATCCAACGGACACAGTTGATCCAGAATTTGTAGTCACATTTTAAGTTGCTCGAAAAAAATCGAAAACATTACAGTAAGATATATATCTTTCTTAAGTATTCTGGTAAAGTTTTACTTCATTTGAAAATTGAGTTTAATTTTAAGTTTAAAATTTGGATCAACCATGTGCGTTGGATCTTGATCGAATGACTCACGTACAAGTCGCCAGTGAAGTCACTGGATCTCGTTCCTTGGTGGAATCTGCAATTCCCTCGCCTATATATACTATACAAGTCGAAGACTACGACCCTCTATCCCTATCTCCTTCACATCCTCTAAATTCATATTCCCATTTAGAATCGTTGGGCATGGAGGTTCCCCCTGGTAGCTTTAGAGCTTTTGTCGACGATGCTAAATTGAGAAGACTGCTCACCTGCGGTTTGTGCTCTCAATCCGCACAACCTCCATTTTGGCGGGTTAGTACTTTCTTCACTAGGTTCATCAAGATGTATTTTAATTTGGGCTAACAGTCGTGTTAATTTCCTTGTATTAAGCAGTGCTGTTCGTGCAAGAAGGTTGCATGCGACAGCTGCGCTAGGAACCTGCCCGGTGGCGCGTGCCCGGGATGCCAGGGCGTCTTCCAAGGTGAAAGTCCTCCATCTGAAAGCATGGACTTTTCCCGTGAATGTGTTATGGAAAAGAATGTGGTGAGAAGAACGTTCATCTGCGGTTTGTGCTCTCAAATCGCACGACGTCCACTATACCGGGTTAGTACTTTCTTCACTAGGTTCTACCCAGCTGTATTTTTCTTTGGGCCAACAGTCATGTAAATTTCCTTGTATTAAGCAGTGCATTCGCATGGGGGAGGGACATCACATTGCATGCGGAAGCTGCTTAAGAAACCTGCCCAGTCTCGTGTGCCCGAACTGCGACGACATCTACGAAGAGGATGAGGATTTAAGTAGATTTGCCTCCTTGTTTAAGGTGGATTGCAGCAACGATGGTTGCGACATGAGCGGCGACTTGCTCGAATACTTTCAACATGAGGCGACGTGCCCGCATGCGCCAACGAGACGGTAGGTGGTTGATCTTGCCGGTCTCGATGGAGAAGATGATCGCGCTTTGAGGCTAATCTGAGCTCGGTGGAGAAGGACCGGATGGAGTTTCCTTTTCTAGAACTAGAGTTCTTTTTGTACTTTTGGATGTCTTGTCTGTAGTTTCCTTTTACTTGGAGGGTCCTCCTAGCTTGCAGTCTGTAATCCCACCGTCATCATAATATAAAAGCAGTGTCGCGAGGTCCTTCGGGACATTTCTGTGTTCAAAAAATGTATGATTTTAGACATGTCGTCTATTTATGTGTGCGATGTTGTATCATCTATTACCATGATTAGTTTGAACGTGTCCATGTCCTAGAACAAAACTTCGGCATGATGTGTCTTTGATTGTGGCAAAGGAACTTTTCCATGATGTATTAGCTAATGGTTTTTTCCTATAAGATTTGCACTACAAGATTCCTATATGAATAGTTCCTATGAATCAAATGACTTGTATAGGAATTTTTCCCATAAGAACCAAATCCAACATAATTCCTATGACAATCATATGAATCAAAGGAGCACGATTCCCATAGGATTCAAGTAGACATGACATCCCAATTCTATGATTTTCCTTTTCCTATACTTTCCATTTCCTATGAACCAAAGGAGGCCTAACTAGTTGGCCATACTGAAACAATTGCCAAATAAATGCCGTGCATCCTATGGCCCCCGTGAGTTTGACCTAAATTTGAAATCATGGTAAAAGGTGCTTAAAATAGGCAAATAAAAGCATGTAGTCAATTTTTTTTGGATGTACTACCTAGGGAAAATACCAAACATGCCATAATGCAAACTGTGTTTTAGAGAGTAGCCCTTCAAAAAAGTTGGCATCCACTTGTTGATTTTGCTATCGACATGACAAAATAACTGATCAGATGACCAAGTGGTAAAAATTGCAACAGATTAGACCACCACATGGTGGAAACTGCTAAAAATCATGAAAACTGCGAAGAAAAAGTTAAAGTGGTGGTTTGTGCAGCATATGGAGGATTGAGTAGTAGAAGTTGGATGTGCACTACCGTGTGCCCGTGGTAATGTTCGCCTATTATGATTATGGCAAGAAAAAACTCTGCTGAAACTGTCCCGAGCTGATTTGACGAGACAAAATACAGCTACACGGCGTGCAAGGGACGGCTATACAGTACATTAGCTTCTTCTCGGGTCACACGCCTGCACCACAGGTGCAGTAAGTGCAGCAGAGACCAGAGAGAGAAGGAACGCCCGTATTATATTTGATTTCAATTCATATTGTTTTTTTCCTTGCCTCTCCGTCTTCTTCACCGCCATCTTCTCGGTGTTTTCAAGAGTGATTATCAAGTGGAGAGACAATTGCATTGGGAAAGTCTCTCCACTTGATAATCTCTGTTGAAAAACTCGCACGTCTTGTGAAATGTGAAGGCTGCACGCGTGGGGAAGGGAGACGCAAACGCCGCACCGCATCATTAGTAGTAGTATACCTTTCTCTCCTCAGGCACCCCGGCTGGCCGCCCGCCGCAATAGTTCCTTGCATAGCGCTTGCCGTCTCCTCCAAAAACCCCCAGCGCACTTGCATCCGCCATCCACCTAAATCCACCGCCGAGTACCTTTCTGTCCTCACCACCGCCGCTGCGCCTATTCCCCTGTCCAGCAGATCCGCTCCGCTACCTGCTACACACTTCGAGCAGACGACTGCGGCGTTGCGTGTGTCGCCGCCGTGTCAGATGGAGGCGGAGCCGCTCAACTCCCGAAGGCGGGTCGAGCCAGATCGGGAAGAGCCTCCGTCGAGCCTCGACCTCATCAGCCGCCTCCCCGACGAGATGCTGCACATCATCATCTCCCTCCTGCCCATGATATCCGCTGTAAGGACAACATTGCTCTCCAAACGGTGGCGCCACCTCTGGCGCTCCGTCCCACTTAACCTCCTCGTCGGCGACAACGACCTCATCAGCCGCCTACCGGACCAGATTCTCCACATCATCATCTCCCACCTGCCCACTATATCCGCTGTAAGCACAACCTTGGTCTCCAAACGGTGGCGCCACCTCTGGCACTCCGTCCCACTTAACCTCGAGATCGACGACCAACTCGCCAAGCAAAACCACAAACGCATCGCCGCGGTCTCCAGTATCCTCGCCGCTCACCCTGGCCCCGCCAGAAGCGTGTCAATCGACCCCTTCAGAACCACTTGCAAGGTCGACACCACGCTCGACAGCTGGTTCCGGTCCAGCACCCTATCTTGCGTCGAGAACCTCAGATTCGATGCTGGAACAGTGATGCGCTCCTTCCCGCTGTCCGCGTTCCGCTGCGCGCCCACGCTGCGCATTGTCAGCATTTCTACTTGCTATTTGCCCGAGATTCATGCCAACTCCATGCTTCTTTTCCCCCAACTCAAAAGGCTCTTGCTCTATGACGTCTACATCTGTAAGGCGACGAACATCGACCGCCTGTTCACCCGCTGTATTGTGCTCGAGGCACTTCACCTTGAGGGGGTCCACGGGTTCACCCAACTCAACATTCAAATGCCAAATCTTCGTACAATTAGTGTGGCTAGCTATTGGAAACGCAACACCACCGAACTTATTCAGTTAGACACGGTGCAAATTATGGATGCATCTTGCCTCGAGAGATTGGTCATATGCGTTGATGATGTTCCACTACTAATCCAGGTCGCCAACGCACCAAAGTTGATGGTGTTGGGCTTTGCGTCGTACCCTGGCTGCCAACTTGTTATTGGACGCATAAACTTTTTGGTAGAACAGCCTTCTTCTTGTTGAATTAACTCACATTTTTGTTATTTTTTTTGACATATGTACCATTGTCCTGTAGAGGATGATGCCCATAAGCTTGGAAAATTCTCTGTGCACAGTGAAGAACTTGGTTCTAAAATCTGACGGCCCTCGTCTGGATCAACTACTTGCATTTCTTAGATGCTTTCCCTGCACGGAGAAGCTATATATCCAGGTAAATTCGTTGTTGTTAACTGTTTACCACTATGAGCAAAAACTGTAGAGTTACATGGAGTTAACCTGTTATTAGCCTAGATCAGTTGAACAATTGTACTAGAAGAACATCCACAATGGAGTTATATTATGTTGGTTCAAAACTAAACTTCTTGTCATACAATGTGTTGTATCTTGTGCATCTGTGAAGTTTCATATAAACACATGATAATATGTGATCTGTGTAAAAAAGAGAAGACATATGTAAATAGTGTGACTTACTATTTACACATCATTTGTTCTTTTTTTGTGTAGATCACATATTATCATATTTTTGGATGAAACTTCACAGAAGCACATGATAGAACACAATGTATGTCCAGACTTTTAGTTTACATTTTTTTTGGAAACTTGGAAGTGTCAAAAGAAAAATGGGGTGCACCCGCAACTAGTTGCGGATTGGAGTTTCCCATGTTGGTAACCTTTCCCCAACTTTACAATGACAATAACAGATGTAAAAAAGTGCATCTATCAAATTGGAACGTGTCAGGGGATTATGTTGTTCCACGGTCCTCAATTAACACATGATTCAACTCACCTGAGATATTCATTAGTTGATAGCTATGAAGTACTTTGTTATTGTACTGACTACTTAATTTGACTTCTTTGCAGTTTTATAGAACCGGCAATAAGGTTCATGTGCTGCATAATGAGCCAGCCTGTCCCATTGAATGCCTTGATCTCCACCTCAAAGAAATTTCGATTTCTGACTACCGAGGAAGGAGAAATGATGTTATTGTCTCCAGGTTCTTTATACAGAACACTAGAATGCTCAAAGTAATGAATTTTGGTGTAAGATATCATCACAAGAAGATCTGGTGGGATACCCAGTTCAAGCAGCTAGACCTGAAGAACACCGCTTATAGAGATGTTGATTTTCAGTTTGGATATTTACCATCCTTAGATAAGTTCAGCTCGGACGGTGTTCTTAGCTGGTTGGTACATGACTTGTCAGTGGCTGATCCCTTTGCTAGAGGGATATATGCAAGAGATGGGCCAATTTCTGCATAGTGTTAGTTTAACTCCCTATATTTTGTACTGGTCTGAACAATATATTTTATCACTCTGTTAATGTAGTTCAGACTTGATGTTATTCTTGTGAACATGGTCTAATATTCTAATGCTTTCGCGATGTATGTACTACTAGTGATATATACAGAAGCTAGCAATTGGTTGACAAAATTTACTAAAAAAAGCCTTGTTCACATTCAGTTCGTCAATGCTAGTGTTCACAGAGGAAAGGTTTATTGTTCACAGAGGCTGACATGTGGGGCCCATGAGCCAGCAGAGTCCTCAACGTTTCAAAGGCGGCAGGGGATCAAAAAAAAAGGAAGTAGCCACAAATTAGGGTAAAAAATAACTCCAAGAAAGGAAACTTTTTTTGTAAATAGAGGACGACATGCGGGTCCCATTTTGCACGGGATCGAAAGAAAAAAGGCAAGTGACCAAATATCAGGAGCCAAAAATAATCCACGAAAAGAAACTTTTATTGTACATAGAGGATGACATGTGGGTCCCATTTTGCAATAGCGGTCTCATAGTTTCCAGGCGGCACAGGATCAAAAGAAAAAGGAAGTAGCCAGAAATCAGGGTGTCAAAAAATCCATGAAAAGAAAGATTTCAATTGGGCTGCATCTGGACATCTGGGCCTTCGAACTATCGTGCTGGAAGCCTTTTGACTCGTACAATTTAAGCCCACTCCAAAACAGGAAAGTCCAATGCTTGGCAAAAACAAAAAACAAGGAGATTCAACATATAAGTTTGTTTATGTAAAAACAAAGATTTAATTTATCCCTTTGCAATAGCTCAGAGCGAAATTGTTTATTGTCTGCAAAATAATCAAGATATCACATGTTTCTTGTACGGGAGGCTGACATCGGGGACCCATGAGCCAGCAGGCGTCAACGTTTTAAAGGAGGAGATCGAAAGAAAAATAAGCCAAAAATCAGTAAACAAAACCAAGAAAAGAAACATTTACCTTTCGAGGGGATGACATGCGGGACCCATGAGGCAGCAGCATCCTCAACTATTCCAAGGCGGCAGGGGATCAAAAGAAAAAGGAAATAGCCAGAAATTAAGTAGGGTAAAAAATAAATCCAACAAAGGAAACTTTTATTGTTCATAGAGGATGACATGCGGGACCCATGAGCCAGACCTCAACGTTTCAAAGTCGGCATGAGATTGAAAGAAAAAGGCAAGTGACCAAATATGAGCCAAAGATAATCCAAGAAAAGAAACTTTATTGTACATAGAGGATGACATGCGGGTCCCATTTAGCAGCAGTATCAACGTTTGAGAGGCGGCAGGCGATCGAAAGAAAAAGGCAAGTGACCAAATATGAGGTGCCAAAAAATCCAAGAAAAGAAAGTTTTATAGTACATAGAGGATGACATGCGGGTCCCATTTAGCATCAGCGGTATCACCGTTTGAGAAGCGGCAGGGGATCAAAAGAAAAAAAGGAAATAGCCAGAAATTAATTAGGGGTCAAAAATAAATCCACCAAAGGAAACTTTTATTGTTCATAGAGGATGACATGTGGGACCGACCTGCCAACAGCGTCCTCATCGTTTCAAAGGGGCAGGGGATCACAAGAAAAAGGCAAATAGCCAGAAATTAGGGTCAAAAATAACTCCAAGAAAGGAAACTTTTATTGTTCGTAGAGGATGACATGCGGGACCCATGAGCCAGCAGTTACTCAACGTTTCAGAGGTGGCATGAGATCGAAAGAAAAAGGCAAGTGACCAAATATCAGGAGCCAAAGATAATCCAAGAAAAGAAACTTTATTGTTCATAGAGGCTGACATGTGGGACCCATGAGCCAGCAGATTCCTCAACGTTTCAAAGGCGGTGATCAAAAGAAAAAGGCAAGTGACCAAATATCAGGAGCCAAAAATAATCCAAGATTTATTGTACATAGAGGATGACATGCGGGTCCCATTTTGCAGCAGCGGTCTCAATGTTTCAAATGCGTCTTGAGATCAAAAGAAAAAGAAAGTAGCTAGAAATTAGGGGCTCAAAAAATCCAAGAAAAGAAAGTTGATGGACATAGAGGATGACATGCGGGTCCCATGAGCCAGCAGCTTACTCAACGTTTCCAAGGCGGCAGGGATGAAAAGAAAAAGGAAATAGCCAAAAATCAGAGGGTGAAAAAAATCCAAGAAAATAAACTTTTATAACACATAGAGGATGACATGCGGGTCCCATTTAGCAGCAGGTTCCTCAACGTTTCAAACGTGGCATGAGATCGAAAGAAAAAGGCAAGTGACCAAATATCAAGAGCCAAAAATAATCCAAGAAAAGAAACTTGAATGTACATAGAGGATGACATGCGGGTCCCATTTAGCAGAGTTGTATCAACGTTTGAGAGAGAGCGATCGAAAGAAAAAGGCAAGTGACCAAATATGAGGTGCCAAAAAAATCCAAGAAAAGAAAGTTTTATAGTACATAGAGGATGACATGCGGGTCCCATTTTGTAGCAGCGGTCTCAACGCTTCCAAGGCGGCACAGGACCAAAAGAAAAATGAAGTAGCCAGAAATCAGGGGTTGAAAAAATCCAAGAAAAGAAAGATTTCAATTGGGCTGCATCTGGACATCTGGGCCTTCGAACTATCTTGTTGGGCCTTTTGACTCGTACAATTTCAGTCCACTCCAAAACAGGAAAGTTCGGATTTTACAAAAAAAAACAGGAAAGTCCTATGCTTCAAAAACAAAAAACAAGGAGATTCAACATATAAGTTTGTTTATGTAAATATAAAGATTTAATTTATCAGTTTGCAATAGCTCAGAGCGAAATACAATGTTTATTGTCTGCAAAATAAGATATCACATGTTTCTTGTACGGGGAGGTGACATCGGGGACCCATGAGCCAGCAGCGTCATCAACGTTTCAAAGGCGGCGGGATCGAAAATAAAAAAAACCAAAAATAAGTTGGTAAAAAAATCCAAGAAAAGAAAACATTTATCATTCTGAGAGGATGACCTGCGGGACCCATGAGGCAGCAGCATCCTCAACGTTTATTGTTTATAGAGGCTGACATGTGGGACCCGTGAGCCAGCAGCGTCGTCAACGTTTTAAAGGCGGCAGGAGATCGAAAGAGAAAAAAAGCCAAAAATCAGTTGGTAAACAAAATCCAAGAAAAGAAACATTAACCTTTCTGAGAGGATGACATGCGGGACCCATGAGGCAGCAGCATCCTTAACGATTCCAAGGCGCCAGGGGTTCAAAAGAATAAAAGGAAATAGCCAGAAATTAATTAGGGGTCAAAAATAAATCCACCAAAGGAAACTTTTATTGTTCATAGAGGATGACATGTGGGACCGACCTGCCAACAGCGTCCTCATCGTTTCAAAGGGGGCAGGGGATGAAAAGAAAAAGGAAAATAGCCAGAAATTAGGGGTCAAAAATAACTCCAAGAAAGGAAACTTTTATTGTTCGTAGAGGATGACATGCGGGACCCATGAGCCAGCAGCTTACTCAACGTTTCAAAGGCGGCATGAGATCGAAAGAAAAAGGCAAGTGACCCAATATCAGGAGCCAAAAATAATCCAAGATTTATTGCACATAGAGGATGACATGTGGGTCCAATTTTGCAGCAGCGGTCTCAATGTTTGAAATGCGGCTTGAGATCAAAAGAAAAAGAAAGTAGCTAGTAATTAGGGGGTCAAAAAATCCAAGAAAAGAAAGTTGATGGACATAGAGGATGACATGCGGGTCCCTTGAGCCAGCAGCTTACTCAACGTTTCAAAGGGCAGAGGGGATCAAAAGAAAAAAAGCCAAAAATCAGAGGAAAAAAAATCCAACAAAGGAAAGTTTTATAGCACATAGAGGATGACATGCGGGTCCCATGAGCCAGCAGGTTCCTCAACGTTTCAAACGTGGCATGAGATCGAAAGAAAAAGGCAAGTGACCAAATATCAGGAGCCAAAAATAATCCAAGAAAAGAAACTTGATTGTACATACAGGATGACATGCGGGTCCCATTGTGCGGCAGTGGTCCCAACGTTTCAAATGCGGCTTGAGATCAAGAAAATGAAAGTAGCCAGAAATTAGGGGGTCAAAAAAACTCCAAGAAAGGAAAGCTTTATCGTTCATACAGGCTGACATGTGGGACCTATGAGCCAGCAGCTTACTAAACGTTTCAAAGGCGGCAGGGGATCAAAAGAAAAAGGAAATAGCCAAAAATCCAAGAAATCAAACTTTTATTGTACATAGAGGATGACATGCGGGTCCCATGAGCCAGCAGATTCCTCAACGTTTCAAACGTGGCATGAGATCGAAAGAAAAAGGCAAGTGACCAAATATCAGAGCCAAAAATAATCCAAGAAAAGAAACTTTATTGTACATAGAGGATGACATGCGGGTCCCATTTTGCAGCAGCGGTCTCAACGTTTCCAAGGCGGCACAGGACCAAAAGAAAAATGATGTAGCCAGAAATCAGGGGGTGAAAAAATCCAAGAAAAGAAAGATTTCAATTGGGCTGCATCTGGACATCTGGGCCTTCGAACTATCCTTCTGGGCCTTTTGACTCGTACAATTTCAGCCCACTCCAGAACATGAAAGTTCGGATTTTTCTCAAAAAAAAACAGGAAAGTCCTATGCTTCACCAAAACAAAAAACAAGGAGATTCAAGATATAAGTTGTAAAAATAAAGATTTAATTTATCCTTTTGCAATAGCTCAGAGCGAAATACACTGTTTATTGTCTGCAAAATAATCAAGATATCACATGTTTCTTGTAATGGGAGGCTGACATCGGGACCCATGAGCCAGCAGCCACAACGTTTCAAAGGCAGGGATCGAAAATAAAAACCAAAAATCAGTTGGTAAAAAATCCAAGAAAAGAAAACATTTATCGTTCGAGAGGATGACATGCGGGACCGATGAGGCAGCAGCATCCTCAACGTTTCCAAGGCAGGGGATCAAAGAAAAAAAGGAAATAGCCAGAAATTAATTAGGGGTAAAAAATAAATCCACCAAAGGAAACTTTTATTGTTCATAGAGGATGACATTTGGGACCGACCTGCCAACAGCGTCCTCATCGTTTCAAAGGGGGCAGATCAAAAGAAAAAGGCAAATAGCCAGAAATTAGGGGTCAAAAATAACTCCAAGAAAGGAAACTTTTATTGTTCGTAGAGGATGACATGCAGGACCCATGAGCCAGCTTACTCAACGTTTCAAAGGTGGGGATCGAAAGAAAAGGCAAGTGACCAAATATGAGGTGCCAAAAATAATCCAAGAAAAGAAAGTTTTATAGTACATAGAGGATGACATGCGGGTCCCATTTAGCAACAGCGGTATCACCGTTTGAGAGGCGGCAGGGGATCGAAAGAAAAGTCAAGTGACCAAATATGAGGTGCCAAAAAAATCCAAGAAAAGAAAGTTTAATAGTATAGTGGATGACATGCGGGTCCCATTTAGCAGCAGCGGTATCACCGTTTGAGAGGCAGCGGGGATCGAAAGAAAAAGTCTAGTTACCAAATATGTGGTGCCAAAAAATCCAAGAAAAGAAAGTTTTATAGTACATAGAGGATGACATGCGGGTCCCATTTAGCAGCAGCGGTATCACCGTTTGAGAGGCGGATCGAAAGAAAAAGGCAAGTGACCAAATATGAGGTGCCAAAAAACTCCAAGAAAAGAAAGTTGATTGCTCATAGAGGATGACATGCGGGTCCCATTTAGTCTCAAAGGCGGCAAGGGATCAAAAGAAAAAGGAAGTAGCCACAAATCAGGGGGTCAAAAAATCCAAGAAAAAAAGAAATTTGGTTCATAGAGGATGACAAGCGGGACCCATGATCCTGCATCGTAAACGGCTCGATCGGAGAGCGTTGAACGAGATGGCGCGATCGAGAAAAAAACAATGCTAGAGAGGCTGCCATCTGGGCCCTACATCCCCGGGCGGTGCGGATTTGCGTTGACTCGGCCGGCGAACCCGAGAATTCGCGATGCACCACGTCCCGGGCCACCATACGCGATGTTTTGGCCGCTTTCGTCGGGCTAGGTGGCCTCAAAAACGAGAAAAAAAAGTTTTGACATGAACCACGGAGGGACCAAAAATCGTCGGCCATGGTGCACCAGCAATGCGCGATGCTTAGGCTTAACTCAACCTTACAAGCCCTAGGTGTTGATGAATCCAACTTTGTTTGGATCCATCTACTACTTACTCCAGAAGCAGTGGAAACCATAGTAAACCATAGAACCCCACAACCCTAATTATCATACTTGTTCTTTATTAAAGAACATGTTCTTCAAAAGTTATTCTTTTGAAGTATATGATAATTAATCATTAACCATGCCATGTAGTGCTAAAACCAACCACTATTCATTACATGTTAGGATTATACCAAATGTTATTATTGTGTGCTATTAGTGTTATTAATATGATATATCACAACACCTTCTTATGATAACAAGCAACCAATTCTTAATAAGAACCTTGTATGTGAATCACTCTAAAAGTGCAACACACCCTAAACTAATCATTACAACTCACTAATCCTAAATCATCGGGGTTAGGTCACGTTTAGAGCGATTGCATCTCATACTTATGCATTATTGCATCTTTGCCAATCTTTTAAACATCGTCCTTACCGGACGATGATGCTATTTCAGAATTTGGAGTTATTGCGTATCGAAGACCTTGCCTGCATAATCTTGCAGTCAAGAAAGGCAAGTTCATCACTTGCTCATGTCATTTGAGTATTTCTATCAAATTACTTGCAAAGTACTATGGTTATCACTATTGCATAAAAACCAAAACCACTACTTTCATAACTATGAATATGACTATGTGGTGGGCAATGGAACCATGGATTGTGTTGATATGGTGGAGGTTCCATTGCAAGGGTTTATATCCATCTAGGATTAAACAACAAATGTCGCCAGTGATTCTTGTGCCGTAATACCCGTGTTAACCATAAGATCCGGAGTGGGACGGAGTAGTCAAAAGTGTTTCCACCTCTCGTTCATCAACGGATGCGCTTACCGTAGCAGTTGTATCTGGCGGAACAACCGGAGGGTGGGGATCCCATTCTAATTCCCCACGGTAATGCAATGCTTACCGTAGCAGTTGTGTCTTGCGGAACAACCGGAGGGTGGGGATCCCATTCTAATTCCCCACGGTAATGCGGTCTATGATGGGTTGCAGCTACCGGCGTAGGAGTGTATGGTAGAGCCCAGCACTGTCGTCGTGGTCGGGGTCCACCCTGAAATCTACGGGAATAATGGGACCGGCGTGGACCCAGGGTCGGGGCATGCAACAAAGGGTGGGTGTTCGAGGTAGCGGAGGAACATGATTGGCTAGACCTTATACCGGGCCTCACACCAAAGGAAGTGTGGACGGGAATATGCCCGGTTGGCACCAAGGTTAAGATCTCTTATGGGTAAAGCAACACACCTCTGCAGAGTGTAATGAACCGTGACCTGTCACTCCCTGTTCCGGGATATGGAACTGCCAACGCTGCCGGAAAGGAGCTCGATGAAGTTCTAGTAAACCGGTGAAGGCTGACGGACATAGTTCTTCTGAATAAAAGCAACCTTTTGAAGAAATGGTTATGAAAACCTGCATTGGTATTAGACTTTCTGGTCTAATGCCGTAGCTAGTGCATTAAACACCTCTTTCCTATAATGAACTTGTTGAGTACGCTCGTACTCATCCCACTCTTAAATCCCCTGCTTAGATATGGAGGCATCGAAGGAGGATCTACAATGCAACTCGAAGGCCGAGGAGTCCACAACTACTTCAAGGAACAAGACCTTGTCAGAGGAGTCAAACACAACATCCAACAAGGAGAAAACCTAGATTAGCAATAGAAGGGAACTAGCTTCCTAAACTTAGCTCCTATTTAGCTAGAATCTATTCATAGCCTCTGTAGCTAGTTAAATACTCTACAAATAGAGTTTGTGTTAGGATTAGACTACGAGTCGTTCTTCTGGAGTTTATTTGCAGTTTTACCTCATTGTAAAGTAGGAGGCTATGATGATCTTATGTAACAGAGTCTGTGTGTAATTCTATAGACATGCCTTGGACCCGCATATGTTTCTGTTGTACCACTCTGAGCGATATAATACTAGTGGAACGGTGTTTCATTGGTGTTATATCAGACTTGCATACTACACCATGCAGTGGTATGCCGGGTCACCACAGTTGGTATCAGAGCAAATGCTTTGACCCTAGGATTAAAACCCTTTAAAGGAGACCTATAGGATTGGTAGTGTCTATAGGAAGTTGTCCTAGGTAAACCAAATACTTCTTATGACTTGAGATGGATATTCACTTGAGAATAATCCTGACACACTTGAGTCAACATTTCTTACCTAACTTACCAAGATAAAGTAAAGTTAGTCAGCTAATCCCAAACATGTAGTACACAATTAAGTCCTTAAAACAATAGATGAGTAGATCACAGTTGGTATACAATACATGGTAGTCCAAAGAAAGGATACAACCATAAGGAAGATATCCTATTGGAAGATGTGTACCAACACATGTTATGGTTAAGTAAGAATTATCCAGACCTGTAATAGGAGTAATATCAAGTGATGAAGATAGTTGTATGAGGAAAATATCCTATTAGAAGGTGTAAACCAATACAAGTAATGGATAAGTAAAAATATCCCAACTTGTGAAACATTTGATAGTAAGTGGTAAATATAAGTTAGATGCAGTAATATAGACCATGATGAGTCAATCATGGGAGGTAAGGAAGAGAGATAGGAATAAAATATGTCTACTTACATGGTAGAGTTATTAATCTTATATGATTCACTTGAGAGTCATTATGTGATGGACTAGAACATCATAAACAATTAAGATGAGTACAATAAGAAGCCAGTTGACAATAGTGCAAGAACTGTGTTCCAAAAATATGGGAAGTGTGCCAAGCACATCATGACCATATGCTTATAATAGAAACACTTGGAAGTATAGGAGTTATATCTTAATAGATATGTATTCAGAGTAACCATATTAGAACTAGAGGTATCATACAAAATAGTCCTCAATAGCACTTATATATGGAATAATACTAAGTTAAGTAGTACTTCCAAAGAAAATTAGGTTAACCTTAACCATCCCAAACCACTTTGTTTCAAGTTTATCTCATTGCAAATGTGCAATTAAGGTAAAAGTTGAGACAAATAGTAGAATTCCCTATATTCGTGCTAAGTATCACGATATAAACCTATATTATGTGGTGTTTTATACTACACATCTCAGCCTGATGTTTAGAGATGTCATACTCAACTATTATATTCAGGCTTATGATGATGTGTATTATAAGCACAAAGCTGAGTCTTCTTGGATTTTAATGGATTTTCATTGTTTGACTAGATCCATACATGAAGTTTGACTTTGATATGCAAATGCATGTTGCAATATCAAGTTCTCACTTGATGCTATAGATCTAGAGGGTAATAGTATCCGTGTGAGGAAGTGACGAATTCTGAAGATCTTAAAGACAAGATGAAGCTCCACCAGAAGAAAGGAGTAAATTTGTGGGAAGCAACCACAATATTCAGAAGGAAATACCAACCTAAACTCATGCTTTACCTCAACAGAGGAGTACTTTAGTACATAGGAAGCATGAAGGTGAGAAATATGATGACTGTGGAGTAGTAGAAGTAGAACCATAGTCATTATGGAAGAGGGAATGCATGGGAAATCACTTAGGATACTATATTCATAGTGTCAGCTAGTGGTTTTCTTGCAAAATAAACCCTGAAGGAAGGAAGATGATATATGAAACCATAGCAGATATAAGAAGACCATAGTTGATATCAGAAGACCACAATTGGTATAGGATCAATACTGCGAGATAAAGTAGAAGATGTCTCGTCCAGTTGATCAGAACCTATAATAGAATCCATTTTTAGATATCAAATAGCCACAGTTGGTATAATAACCACAGCTGGTATCAGTTGGTATTACAAATAGTCCACGATTTAATTATTTGTAACAAAAGTTTGTGAACAAATAAAAATCTTGTCAGCCAAATAGCTAGATCTATAAACATTTAGTCAAAGGATTCACATTGGATGTCCACAATTGAGTGGATACACCACAAAGTTTCTTCGCAAAACCTTAGAGGAATATAAATTATAAACAAGACCTATACCAATATTCTAATCATAAGTCCAATAGTTGGAAGAAAAGGAGTTGAAGACCATAAGAAAACTCTAAGGGGTAGAGTAAAGATTGAGTTGGATGTACAATAACTCAATACTTTGAGCATAATAGAAGAAGAAGGTCTGAACTGAGAGGAAGTTCGATCTTATTTTCATAAGATTGTTGAACAATACCTTCAGAAGGAGGTCAGACCAGAAGCCGAGGTTCATACCTCGAGGACGTAAGAAGTGGATTATAACTTGAGCAAGTAAGTAATATCTACTCAGAAGTACTTAAGCTCAAGTAAGTCAAAGATAAAGAAGTTGGACGAAGGAAATATCAGAGACCAAATATAGCTAAAGAAGGCCAAAGACTGAAGTAGATTGACCATACCAAAACTAAAGTCTATTTGAAAGATTCCTTTCATGGAACCTAAATAACCTAAAATAGTTATAGGTATCAACTATAAACCATGATTGGATGGACTATATAAGTCTAATCCATTATTAGAAAAATAAACCATCACGACCAATTCCATAGTTAGTACCTTATTAAGCACCATTACTGCAATTTTGGTAGTAAGGGAAAACAAAGACCTATTTACCAATTAGGAGTATGTTATCAAATTAGTCTTCAGTTAAGACTAGCAACAACAGAAGGAGTCCCAATCATTGAATCTTCAATGAGAAAGGAAACAAGCTTATAGAGTTGGAAGAAATCAATGAATCAAAGTAAGAACCATGGTTCAGAGACAGACACTAATGGATTCCAGGAAGAATCTGGACAAGGGATATATTCAGAAAGAATCTGGACAAGGGATATATTCAATTATATCCAGTGAGATCACTACGGAGTTCTAGAAAAGTTTAAGTCTGCATAAGTCAGAACCACACTCCGGAAACGTGAGAGAGTTCAAACTTCGAGGACGAAGTTTAGTTTAAGGGGTAGAGACTGTAATATCCCAGGTATTGGGGTTACAAAAATAGAGGAAACAGATGTGTGCATTGCATTCATGCATAGAAAATCTGGGGAATTTTCGCGCTTTAAAGTAAAACAGTCACAGTAACTGAAGTTTCACTTGACCTTGGTGGAATTGAAGTAGCTCATCAAGTCAAGCGCTATAAACCTCAATGTGACTTTGTTAAAACCTTGTTTTGGGAAGAGATGATTTGATCTAAGGGGTTAGATCAAATAGAACTAATAATCAACACAACAACACTTTACTCAAGGATCAACTACTTGATCTTATAACAGATCATAATATGGTAATCATTGCCACAACACAAGAACATCTATTCAATTACAAACCAAGTAACAATAAAATGGAGAAACCATTCCTGACTTATCTTTTGTCCAAGTCTTAAACAAATCCATGATCCTACCATGAACCTCATGGTATTCATTTTACTTCATTCCTGGAAACATGACAAGGAGATCAACTCTAGAAATATATATTCTTCCCTACTCCATATTATTATACATCAAATATATGGAGGTGAGAGTTCTATGATATTTACTAGAGAAGCAAAAACAAACTTTGAGTTAAACCTTGGATATACATCCAAGTATTCAAATCATCATCTTTAAGAGGAACCCTAGGATATTATTCAAGACATTCCTAGAGAGAGAAACCATTTATGTTAAACATAGATATTGATGATCACATCAATCCCTATGGAGCCTAACCTTAAGTTAGTATTAAAGTCCTTTCCAAAATGAGAGAGACCAATCATACAAAACATAGCTTTATTATTTAAGAATAAAGGACAACCATTGAACTAGAGTATTAGGAGTACACCATAACCTAGAATAATCCATTCCTTTATGAGAGAGCCCAAGCTAAGGTGTTACACTCAAGAAAGTTAAAGCCAACACTTGAATGTGAGGGAGAGAACTATCCATATACCCAGATGATAATATCAACATTATTTAAGTGGAACCCTAACAGAAGATCTCAGGCATTCTCCTGGGATATAAATTATTGAAGCAACCATAGTAGTTCCATCCAAGAAAGTAAAATAGAAGTGTTATATTTAGCTGATCAAGACAATACTTAATCTTGGGAGTGAGAAACCTAATACTTGAGAGATAACTTAAGAAGCCAAACCTTGATCACTATAAATGGTGTAGGGATCCTAAACCCTAAGAACTTGAAGTAGAGGGGATAAGCATATAAGTAAAGCTTAGAGTTAAAGCCTACAATTTATATGGTGAGAAACCCTTCATCATTCCAACCAAAGTTAACTATAAAAAAAGAAACATAACTACTTTAGTTACTTTAATGATAAATTGAGGATAGCAATAGAAGTTAATTGGTAGAAGATAAAAACCAATTCTCAATATCTTAGTAACTAAAGGAGAACATAAAATGTTAATTAAGCCACCACCTTATCATGGTTAGGGGAGATTAACCCTAGCACATGCAATATGGTGTCATTCCATATCTAAAACTTAGAAATATACCTCAACCCTAGTTTGTATATCACTTAGGTGATCATAATAAAAACCTAGGCAACAGTTGAGTTTCAACTCATGTGTCAATAGGCAAATATAAATAGAACCCTAGTGTTGCACTCTAATTAAACCTTATGCTTCAAATATTGAACATAAGAAGCACTTGATGTTAAACTCTTTACTTAAACCCATGTGTGGTGATCAACCACTTAACCTTGTAAACAAGACCAAACCATTCTGGAAACAATATCTACCATAGATAATTTCAAAGATAAGAATAGTGATAACACCGAAATAGGTTTATAATAATAATTATAAGACCCTAACAAATAGACTCACATAAAATCATATGCAAGTGACCAAATTCTTAATTAATAGATCCAACCATAATGATAACTCCGAAAATCCTTAGAGTAGAAATACTCAACTCCAATAATTCAAACAGGTTTGATTCCACAAGAAAAAAAAAGAAATTAAGATGAGTGCATAAAGAATCATGCTAAATAAAAATAGCCATAAAGCTTAAATATATTAATTTTTTTTGGAACAACAAAACCATGTAATTACATTGGCTGTTAATTCCCAATTAAAAATAAGTAGAAACATCTGAAAACAGAATTGAATTGAAATTTGATTTCAACAAATGAAAATTCAAAACAGAAAATAAAGAAATTAAAATCAAACTACAAAACAGAAAAAGGAAGAAAAAGGTTTACCTGTCCAATGCATAGCAGCCGGAGCAGGCCAACCCAACCCAGGTGCAGCCCAACACCAGCCCAAGCAAGACCACAAACCGGTCCAGCCCGATAACTACTCAATATTACGTGGGCGTCGTCTTCAACCTCTGTCACGCATGGACGCCACCGTGTTGCCGTGCTCGATTTCGCTCGCCGACGATCTTGACCCTCCACGGACGCGATGACCGGACGTAAGCCACTTCGGAGAATCTCGCGCTCATCCATATCGTCGTCCCGCCAAGATTCATGCACGGAAAACATCGCCGACGCATCCCGGCCCTGGCCGCCGATGAAGTGACGAATCCGTCCTTCCCTCCCGCTATAAGGCCACTCAAGGATCCGCCGTGAAACCTTAACGCCTCGCCACCCTGATGCGTGTAATTGACACGTCCGTTGGGAACCCCAAGAGGAAGGTGTGATGCGCACAGCGGCAAGTTTCCCTCAGTAAGAAACCAAGGTTTAATCGAACCGAGGAGTCAAGAAGCACGTTGAAGGTTGATGGCGGCGGGATGTAGTGCGGCGCAACACCGAGATTCCGGCGCCAACGTGGAACACACAACACAACCAAAGTACTTTACCCCAACGAAACAGTGAGGTTGTCAATCTCACCTTGGCTGTAACAAAGGATTAACCGTATTGTGTGGAAGATGATTGTTTGCAAGAAAACAGTAAAGAACAGTATTGCAGCAGATTTGTATTTCAGATAAAAGAATGGACCGGGGTCCACAGTTCACTAGAGGTGTCTCTCCCATAAGATAAAAGCATGTTGGGTGAACAAATTACAGTCGGGCAATTGACAAATAAAGAGGGCATAACAATGCACATACATGTCATGATAAGTACAGTGAGATTTAATTGGGCATTACGACAAAGTACATAGACCGCCATCCAACTGCATCTATGCCTAAAAAGTCCACCTTCAGGTTATCATCCGAACCCCTTCCAGTATTAAGTTGCAAAGCAACAGACAATTGCATTAAGTATGGTGCGTAATGTAATCAACAACTACATCCTTAGACATAGAATCAATGTTTTATCCCTAGTGGCAACAGCACAACACAACCTTAGAACTTTCTGTCACCCAGGTATCAATGTAGGCATGAACCCACTATCGAGCATAAATACTCCCTCTTGGAGTTAAGAGCAAAAACTTGGCCAGAGCCTCTACTAATAACGGAGAGCATGCAAGATCATAAACAACACATAGGTAATAACTTGATAATTAACATAACATGGTATTCTCTATCCATCGGATCCCGACAAACACAACATATAGTATTACAGATAGATGATCTTGATCATGTTAGGCAGCTCACAAGATCCAACAATGAAGCACAATGAGGAGAAGACAACCATCTAGCTACTGCTATGGACCCATAGTCCAGGGTGAACTACTCACTCATCACTCCGGAGGCGACCATGGCGGTGAAGAGTCCTCCGGAGATGAATCCCCTCTCGGCAGGGTGCAGGAGATCTCCGTAATCCCGAGATGGGATTGGTGGCGGCGGTGTCTCCGGAAGGTTTTCCGTATCGTGGCTCTCGGTACTGGGGTTTTCGCGACGAGGCTTTAAGTAGGCGAAAAGGCAACGTGGGGGGCCACACGAGGGCCCCACACCATAGGCTGGCGCGGCCGGGCCGGGCCGCGCCGCCTATGGTGGCGGCGCCTCGTGGCCCCACTTCGACTCCTCTTCGGTCTTCCGGAAGCTTCGTGGCAAAATAGGACCCTGGGCGTTGATTTCGTCCAATTCCGAGAATATTTCGTTACTAGGATTTCTGAAACCAAAAACAGCAGAAAACAGCACTGGCTCTTCGGCATCTTGTTAATAGGTTAGTTCCGGAAAATGCACGAATATGACATAAAGTGTGCATAAAACATGTAGATATCATCAATAATGTGGCATGGAACATAAGAAATTATCGATACGTCGGAGACGTATCAGCATCCCCAAGCTTAGTTCTGCTCGTCCCGAGCAGGTAAAACGATAACAAAGATAATTTCTGAAGTGACATGCCATCATAACCTTGATCATACTATTTGTAAACATATGTAATGAATGCAGCGATCAAAACAATGGTAATGACATGAGTAAACAAGTGAATCATAAAGCAAAGACTTTTCATGAATAGTACTTCAAGACAAGCATCAATAAGTCTTGCATAAGAGTTAACTCATAAAGCAATAAATCAAAGTAAAGGTATTGAAGCAACACAAAGGAAGATTAAGTTTCAGCGGTTGCTTTCAACTTGTAACATGTATATCTCATGGATAATTGTCAACATAGAGTAATATAACAAGTGCAATATGCAAGTATGTAGGAATCAATGCACAGTTCACACAAGTGTTTGCTTCTTGAGGTGGAGAGAGATAGGTGAACTGACTCAACATAAAAGTAAAGAGAATGGTCCTTCAAAGAGGAAAGCATCGATTGCTATATTTGTGCTAGAGCTTTTATTTTGAAAACATGAAACAATTTTGTCAACGGTAGTAATAAAGCATATGAGTTATGAAAATTATATCTTACAAGTTGCAAGTCTCATGCATAGTATACTAATAGTGCCCGCACCTTGTCCTAATTAGCTTGGACTACCGGATCATTGCAATACACATGTTTTAACCAAGTGTCACAATGGGGTACCTCCATGCCGCCTGTACAAAGGTCTAAGGAGAAAGCTCGCATTTTGGATTTCTCGCTTTTGATTATTCTCAACTTAGACATCCATACCGGACAACATGGACAACAGATAATGGACTCCTCTTTAATGCATAAGCATGTGGCAACAATTATTATTCTCATATGAGATTGAGGATATATGTCCAAAACTGAAACTTCCACCATGAATCATGGCTTTAGTTAGCGGCCCAATGTTCTTCTCTAACAATATGCATGCTCCAACCATTAAGGTGGTAGATCTCTCTTACTTCAGACAAGACGGACATGCATAGCAACTCACATGATATTCAACAAAGAATAGTTGATGGCGTCCCCAGAAGCATGGTTATCGCACAACAAGCAACTTAATAAGAGATAAAGTGCATAAGTACATATTCAATACCACAATAGTTTTTAAGCCATTTTGTCCCATGAGCTATATATTGCAAAGGTGAATGATGGAATTTTAAAGGTAGCACTCAAGCAATTTACTTTGGAATGGCGGAGAAATACCATGTAGTAGGTAGATATGGTGGACACAAATGGCATAGTGGTTGGCTCAAGGATTTTGGATGCATGAGAAGTATTCCCTCTCGATACAAGGTTTAGGCTAGCAAGGTTATTTGAAACAAACACAAGGATGAACGGTGCAGCAAAACTCACATAAAAGACATATTGTAAACATTATAAGACTCTACACCGTCTTCCTTGTTGTTCAAAACTCAATACTAGATATTATCTAGACTCTAGAGAAACCAAATATGCAAACCAAATTAGCAAGCTCTAAGTGTTTCTTCATTAATGGGTGGAAAGTATATGATGCAAGAGCTTAAACATGAGCACAACAATTGCCAAGTATCAAATTATTCAAGACATTTTAGAGTTACTACATGTAGCATTTTCCAATTCCAACCATATAACAATTTAACGAAGAAGAAACTTCGCCATGAATACTATGAGTAGAGCCTAAGGACATACTTGTCCATATGCTACAGCGGAGCGTGTCTCTCTCCCACAAAGTGAATGCTAGGATCCATTTTATTCAAACAAAACAAAAACAAAAACAAACCGACGCTCCAAGCAAAGTGCATAAGATGTGACGGAATAAAAATATAGTTTCAGGGGAGGAACCTGATAATGTTGTCGATGAAGAAGGGGATGCCTTGGGCATCCCCAAGCTTAGATGCTTGAGTCTTCTTATAATATGCAGGGGTGAACCACCGGGGCATCCCCAAGCTTAGAGCTTTCACTCTCCTTGATCATATTGTATCATACTCCTCTCTTGATCCTTGAAAACTTCCTCCACACCAAACTCGAAACAACTCATTAGAGGGTTAGTGCACAATAAAAATTAACATGTTCAGAGGTGACACAATCATTCTTAACACTTCTGGACATTGCATAAAGCTACTGGACATTAATGGATCAAAGAAATTCATCCAACATAGCAAAAGAGGCAATGCGAAATAAAAGGCAGAATTTGTCAAAACAGAACAGTCCGTAAAGATGGATTTTATTAGGGCACCAGACTTGCTCAAATGAAAATGCCCAAATTGAATGAAAGTTGCGTACATATCTGAGGATCACTCACGTAAATTGGCTTAATTTTCTGAGTTACCTACAGAGAATTAGACCCAGATTCGTGACAGCAAAGAAATCTGTTTCTGCGCAGTAATCCAAATCTAGTATTCACTTTACTATCAAAGACTTTACTTGGCACAAAAAAACATAAAACTAAGATAAGGAGAGGTTGCTAAAGTAGTAAACAACTTCCAAGACTCAAATATAAAACAAAAATACTGTAGTAAAAACATGGGTTGTCTCCCATAAGCGCTTTTCTTTAACGCCTTTCAGCTAGGCGCAGAAAGTGTATATCAAGTAACATCAAGAGACGAAGCATCAACATCATAATTTGTTCTAATAATAGAATCATAAGGTAATCATTCTTTCTAGGGAAGTGTTCCATACCTTTCTTGAGAGGAAATTGATATTTAATATTACCTTCCTTCATATCAATAGTAGCACCAACGGTTCGAAGAAAAGGTCTTCCCAATATAATGGGGCAAGATGCATTGCATTCAATATCCAAGACAACAAAATCAACGGGGACAAGGTTATTGTTAACCATAATATGAACATTATCAACTCTCCCCAAAGGTTTCTTTTTAGCATTATCAGCGAGATTAACATCCAAATAACAGTTTTTCAATGGTGGCAAGTCAAGCATATCATAGACTTTCTTAGGCATAACAGAAATACTTGCACCAAGATCACATAAAGCATTACAATAAAAATCTTTGACCCTCATTTTAATGATGGGCTCCCAACCATCCTCTAGCTTTCTAGGAATAGAAGTTTCAAGTTTTAGTTTCTCTTCTCTAGCTTTTATGAGAGCATTTGTAATATGTTTTGTGAAAGCCAAGTTTACAGCGCTAGCATTGGGACTTTTAGCAAGTTTTTGTAAGAACTTTATAACTTCATAGATGTGGCAATCATCAAAATCTAAATCATTACAATTTAAAGCAATGGGATTATCATCCCCAAGGTTGGAAAAAATTTCAGCAGTTTTATCACAGGCAGTTTCAGCAGTTTTAGCAGTTTCAGGTATTTTGCACGCTTTGCACTAGGAGTAGAAACATTGCCAACACCAATTATTTTATCATTGATAGTAGGAGGTGCAGCAACATGTGAATCATTAGCATTGCTAGTGGTGGTAATAGTCCAAACTTTAGGGAGCGATGTTTTGGAACATGGGAGCATATGCTCCCTATATTTTGAAATGCATCTTACACATATTTTAAATTTCAAAAAAATTGAAACAAAAAATTCGCACGTACATCTTCATGTGCTACGCGCTCACAAAGTCGTTTCATAAAAAATGAACTTATCATGTGACGTGTGTAAAAAAGACAAAATTCAGTGCTGAAAACAATGCTTTTCACAGGATAAGTTTTCTCTTTTTTACATAGGCCACAAAAAATATTATTTTTTCGTGAAACTTGACGCATACACATATATTATGGAGATGTACATGTAGAATTTTTTGTCAAAATTTTTCCACACTTCGAAATATGTTTTGTTGGTAGAGGGAGCATACGCACCCGGGAGCCGAATTGAATTTCCGAAACTTTAGCTACATTACTCTTTTTAGCTAGTTTTTCATTTTCTTCTCTATCCCACCTAGCACGCAGTTCAGCCATTAATCTTATATTCTCATTAATCCTAACTTGGATGGCATTTGCTGTAGTAACAATTTTATTTTCAATATCCCTATTAGGCATAACTTTCGATTTCAAAAGATCAACATCAGAGGCAAGACTATCAACCTTAGAAGCAAGAATATCAATTTTATTGAGCTTTTCCTCAACAGATTTGTTAAAGGCAGTTTGTGTACTAATAAATTCTTTAAGCATAGCTTCAAGTCCAGGGGGTGTGTTCCTATTATTGTTGTAAGAATTCCCATAAGAATTAGCATAACCGTTACCATTATTATAAGGATATGGCCTATAGTTATTACTAGAATTGTTCCGATAAGCATTGTTGTTGAAATTATTATTTTTAATGAAGTTTACATCAACATGTTCTTCTTGGGCAACCAATGAAGCTAACGGAACATTATTAGGATCAACATTAGTCCTATCATTCACAAGCATAGACATAATAGCATCAATCTTATCATTCAAGGAAGAGGATTCTTCAACAGAATTTACCTTCTTACCTTGTGGAGCTCTTTCCGTGTGCCATTCAGAGTAATTAATCATCATATTATCAAGGAGCTTTGTTGCTTCACCAAGAGTGATGGACATAAAGGTACCTCCAGCAGCTGAATCCAATAAATTCCGCGAAGAAAAATTTAGTCCTGCATAGAAGGTTTGGATGATCATCCAAGTAGTCAGTCCATGGGTTGGGCAATTTTTAACCAAAGATTTCATTCTTTCCCAAGCTTGAGCAACATGTTCATTATCCAATTGTTTAAAATTCATTATGCTACTCCTCAAAGATATAATTTTAGCAGGGGGATAATATCTACCAATAAAAGCATCCTTGAATTTAGTCCATGAATCATACTATTCTTAGGCAAAGATAGCAACCAATCTTTTGCTCTTCCTCTTAATGAGAAAGGAAACAATTTTAATTTAATAATGTCACCATCTACATCTTTATACTTTTGCATTTCACATAGTTCAACAAAATTATTGAGATGGGTAGCAGCATCATCAGAACTAACACCAGAAAATTGCTCTCGCATAACAAGATTCAGTAAAGCAGGTTTAATTTCAAAGAATTCTGCTGTAGTAGCAGGTGGAGCAATAGGTGTGCATAAGAAATCATTATTATTTGTGCTAGTGAAGTCACACAACTTAGTGTTTTCAGGGTGGCCATTTTAGCAGTAGTAAATAAAGCAAACTAGATAAAGTAAATGCAAGTAACTAATTTTTTGTGTTTTTGATATAGCAAACAAGATAGTAAATAAAGTAAAGCTAGCAACTAATTTTTTTGTGTTTTGATATAAGTGCAGCAAACAAAGTAGTAAATAAAATAAAGCAAGACAAAAACAAAGTAAAGAGGTTGAGAAGTGGAGACTCCCCTTGCAGCGCGTCTTGATCTCCCGGCAACGGCGCCAGAAATTTGCTTGATGCGTGTAATTGACACGTCCGTTGGGAACCCCAAGAGGAAGGTGTGATGCGCACAGCGCAAGTTTCCCTAAGAAACCAAGGTTTAATCGAACCAGTAGGAGTCAAGAAGCACGTTGAAGGTTGATGGCGGCGGGATGTAGTGCGGCGCAACACCAGAGATTCCGGCGCCAACGTGGAACTTGCACAACACAACCAAAGTACTTTGCCAACGAAACAGTGAGGTTGTCAATCTCACCGGCTTGGTAACAAAGGATTAACCGTATTGTGTGGAAGATGATTGTTTGCAAGAAAACAGTAAAGAACAAGTATTGCAGCAGATTTGTATTTCAGTATAAAAGAATGGACCGGGGTCCACAGTTCACTAGAGGTGTCTCTCCCATAAGATAAAAGCATGTTGGGTGAACAAATTACAGTCGGGCAATTGACAAATAGAGAGGGCATAACAATGCACATACATGTCATGATAAGTACAGTGAGATTTAATTGGGCATTACGACAAAGTACATAGACCGCCATCCAACCGCATCTATGCCTAAAAAGTCCACCTTCAGGTTATCATCCGAACCCTTCCAGTTAAGTTGCAAAGCAACAGACAATTGCATTAAGTATGGTGCGTAATGTAATCAACAACTACATCCTTAGACATAGCATCAATGTTTTATCCCTAGTGGCAACAACACAACACAACCTTAGAACTTTCTGTCACTGTCCCAGGTATCAATGTAGGCATGAACCCACTATCGAGCATAAATACTCCCTCTTGGAGTTAAGAGCAAAAACTTGGCCGAGCCTCTACTAATAACGGAGAGCATGCAAGATCATAAACAACACATAGGTAATAACTTGATAATTAACATAACATGGTATTCTCTATCCATCGGATCCCGACAAACACAACATATAGTATTACAGATAGATGATCTTGATCATGTTAGGCAGCTCACAAGATCCAACAATGAAGCACAATGAGGAGAAGACAACCATCTAGCTACTGCTATGGACCCATAGTCCAGGGGTGAACTACTCACTCATCACTCCGGAGGCGACCATGGCGGTGAAGAGTCCTCCGGGAGATGAATCCCCTCTCCGGCAGGGTGCCGGAGGGGATCTCCTGAATCCCCCGAGATGGGATTGGCGGCGGCGGCGTCTCTGGAAGGTTTTCCGTATCTTGGCTCTCGGTACTGGGGTTTCGCGACGAGGCTTTAAGTAGGCGGAAGGGCAACATGGGGGGCCACGAGGGCCCCACACCATAGGCGGCGCGGGCACGGGCCGCGCCGCCTATGGTGGCGGCGCCTCGTGGCCCCACTTCGACTCCTCTTCGGTCTTCCGGAAGCTTCGTGGCAAAATAGGACCCGGGCGTTGATTTCGTCCAATTCCGAGAATATTTCGTTACTAGGATTTCTGAAACCAAAAACAGCAGAAAACAACTAGCTCTTCGCATCTTGTTAATAGGTTAGTTCCTAAAATGCACGAATATGACATAAAGTGTGCATAAAACATGTAGATATCCCCAATAGTTCTGCTCGTCCCGAGCAGGTAAAACGATAACAAAGATAATTTCTGAAGTGACATGCCATCATAACCTTGATCATACTATTTGTAAACATATGTAATGAATGCAGCGATCAAAACAATGGTAATGACATGAGTAAACAAGTGAATCATAAAGCAAAGACTTTTCATGAATAGTACTTCAAGACAAGCATCAATAAGTCTTGCATAAGAGTTAACTCATAAAGCAATAAATCAAATTAAAGGCATTGAAGCAACACAAAGGAAGATTAAGTTTCAGCGGCTTTCAACTTGTAACATGTATATCTCATGGATAATTGTCAACATAGAGTAATATAACAAGTGCAATATGCAAGTATGTAGGAATCAATGCACAGTTCACACAAGTGTTTGCTTCTTGAGGTGGAGAGAGATAGGTGAACTGACTCAACATAAAAGTAAAGAGAATGGTCCTTCAAAGAGGAAAGCATCGATTTCTATATTTGTGCTAGAGCTTTTATTTTGAAAACATGAAACAATTTTGTCAACGGTAGTAATAAAGCATATGAGTTATGAAAATTATATCTTACAAGTTGCAAGTCTCATGCATAGTATACTAATAGTGCCCGCACCTTGTCCTAATTAGCTTGGACTACCGGATCATTGCAATACACATGTTTTAACCAAGTGTCACAATGGGGTACCTCCATGCCGCATGTACAAAGGTCTAAGGAGAAAGCTCGCATTTTGGATTTCTCGCTTTTGATTATTCTCAACTTAGACATCCATACCGGGACAACATGGACAACAGATAATGGACTCCTCTTTAATGCATAAGCATGTGGCAACAATTATTATTCTCATATGAGATTGAGGATATATGTCCAAAACTGAAACTTCCACCATGAATCATGGCTTTAGTTAGCGGCCTAATGTTCTTCTCTAACAATATGCATGCTCCAACCATTAAGGTGGTCTCTCTTACTTCAGACAAGACGGACATGTATAGCAACTCACATGATATTCAACAAAGAATAGTTGATGGCGAAGCATGGTTATCGCACAACAAGCAACTTAATAAGAGATAAAGTGCATAAGTACATATTCAATACCACAATAGTTTTTAAGCTATTTTGTCCCATGAGCTATATATTGCAAAGGTGAATGATGGAATTTTAAAGGTAGCACTCAAGCAATTTACTTTGGAATGGCGGAGAAATACCATGTAGTAGGTAGATATGGTGGACACAAATGGCATAGTGGTTGGCTCAAGTATTTGGATGCATGAGAAGTATTCCCTCTCGATACAAGGTTTAGGCTAGCAAGGTTATTTGAAACAAACACAAGGATGAACGGTGCAGCAAAACTCACATAAAAGACATATTGTAAACATTATAAGACTCTACACCATCTTCCTTGTTGTTCAAAACTCAATACTAGATATTATCTAGACTCTAGAGAAACCAAATATGCAAACCAAATTAGCAAGCTCTAAGTGTTTCTTCATTAATGGGTGCAAAGTATATGATGCAAGAGCTTAAACATGAGCACAACAATTGCCAAGTATCAAATTATTCAAGACATTTTAGAATTACTACATGTAGCATTTTCCAATTCCAACCATATAACAATTTAACGAAGAAGAAACTTCGCCATGAATACTATGAGTAGAGCCTAAGGACATACTTGTCCATATGCTACAGCGGAGCGTGTCTCTCTCCCACAAAGTGAATGCTAGGATCCATTTTATTCAAACAAAACAAAAACAAAAACAAACCGACGCTCCAAGCAAAGTGCATAAGATGTGACGGAATAAAAATATAGTTTCACTAGAGGAACCTGATAATGTTGTCGATGAAGAAGGGGATGCCTTGGGCATCCCAAGCTTAGATGCTTGAGTCTTCTTATAATATGCAGGGGTGAACCACCGGGGCATCCCCAAGCTTAGAGCTTTCACTCTCCTTGATCATATTGTATCATACTCCTCTCTTGATCCTTGAAAACTTCCTCCACACCAAACTCGAAACAACTCATTAGAGGGTTAGTGCACAATAAAAATTAACATGTTCAGAGGTGACACAATCATTCTTAACACTTCTGGACATTGCATAAAGCTACTGGACATTAATGGATCAAAGAAATTCATCCAACATAGCAAAAGAGGCAATGCGAAATAAAAGGCAGAATTTGTCAAAACAGAACAGTCCGTAAAGATGGATTTTATTAGGGCACCAGACTTGCTCAAATGAAAATGCCCAAATTGAATGAAAGTTGCGTACATATCTGAGGATCACTCACGTAAATTGGCTTAATTTTCTGAGTTACCTACAGAGAATTAGACCCAGATTCGTGACAGCAAAGAAATCTGTTTCTGCGCAGTAATCCAAATCTAGTATTCACTTTACTATCAAAGACTTTACTTGGCACAACAAAACATAAAACTAAGATAAGGAGAGGTTGCTACAGTAGTAAACAACTTCCAAGACTCAAATATAAAACAAAAATACTGTAGTAAAAACATGGGTTGTCTCCCATAAGCGCTTTTCTTTAACGCCTTTCAGCTAGGCGCAGAAAGTGTATATCAAGTAACATCAAGAGACGAAGCATCAACATCATAATTTGTTCTAATAATAGAATCATAAGGTAACTTCATTCTCTTTCTAGGGAAGTGCTCCATACCTTTCTTGAGAGGAAATTGATATTTAATATTACCTTCCTTCATATCAATAGTAGCACCAACGGTTCGAAGAAAAGGTCTTCCCAATATAATGGGGCAAGATGCATTGCATTCAATATCCAAGACAACAAAATCAACGGGGACAAGGTTATTGTTAACCATAATATGAACATTATCAACTCTCCCCAAAGGTTTCTTTTTAGCATTATCAGCGAGATTAACATCCAAATAACAGTTTTTCAATGGTGGCAAGTCAAGCATATCATAGACTTTCTTAGGCATAACAGAAATACTTGCACCAAGATCACATAAAGCATTACAATCAAAATCTTTGACCCTCATTTTAATGATGGGCTCCCAACCATCCTCTAGCTTTCTAGGAATAGAAGTTTCAAGTTTTAGTTTCTCTTCTCTAGCTTTTATGAGAGCATTTGTAATATGTTTTGTGAAAGCCAAGTTTACAGCGCTAGCATTGGGACTTTTAGCAAGTTTTTGTAAGAACTTTATAACTTCAGAGATGTGGCAATCATCAAAATCTAAATCATTACAATTTAAAGCAATGGGATTATCATCCCCAAGGTTGGAAAAAATTTCAGCAGTTTTATCAGCAGTTTCAGCAGTTTTAGCAGTTTCAGGTAATTTTGCACGCTTTGCACTAGGAGTAGAAACATTGCCAACACCAATTATTTTATCATTGATAGTAGGAGGTGCAGCAACATGTGAATCATTAGCATTGCTAGTGGTGGTAATAGTCCAAACTTTAGCTACATTACTCTTTTTAGCTAGTTTTTCATTTTCTTCTCTATCCCACCTAGCACGCAGTTCAGCCATTAATCTTATATTCTCATTAATCCTAACTTGGATGGCATTTGCTGTAGTAACAATTTTATTTTCAATATCCCTATTAGGCATAACTTTCGATTTCAAAAGATCAACATCAGAGGCAAGACTATCAACCTTAGAAGCAAGAATATCAATTTTATTGAGCTTTTCCTCAACAGATTTGTTAAAGGCAGTTTGTGTACTAATAAATTCTTTAAGCATAGCTTCAAGTCCAGGGGGTGTGTTCCTATTATTGTTGTAAGAATTCCCATAAGAATTAGCATAACCGTTACCATTATTATAAGGATATGGCCTATAGTTATTACTAGAATTGTTCCGATAAGCATTGTTGTTGAAATTATTATTTTTAATGAAGTTTACATCAACATGTTCTTCTTGGGCAACCAATGAAGCTAACGGAACATTATTAGGATCAACATTAGTCCTATCATTCACAAGCATAGACATAATAGCATCAATCTTATCATTCAAGGAAGAGGATTCTTCAACAGAATTTACCTTCTTACCTTGTGGAGCTCTTTCCGTGTGCCATTCAGAGTAATTAATCATCATATTATCAAGGAGCTTTGTTGCTTCACCAAGAGTGATGGACATAAAGGTACCTCCAGCAGCTGAATCCAATAAATTCCGCGAAGAAAAATTTAGTCCTGCATAGAAGGTTTGGATGATCATCCAAGTAGTCAGTCCATGGGTTGGGCAATTTTTAACCAAAGATTTCATTCTTTCCCAGCTTGAGAAACATGTTCATTATCCAATTGTTTAAAATTCATTATGCTACTCCTCAAAGATATAATTTTAGCAGGGGGATAATATCTACCAATAAAAGCATCCTTGCATTTAGTCCATGAATCAATACTATTCTTAGGCAGAGATAGCAACCAATCTTTAGCTCTTCCTCTTAATGAGAAAGGAAACAATTTTAATTTAATAATGTCACCATCTACATCTTTATACTTTTGCATTTCACATAGTTCAACAAAATTATTGAGATGGGCAGCAGCATCATCAGAACTAACACCAGAAAATTGCTCTCGCATAACAAGATTCAGTAAAGCAGGTTTAATTTCAAAGAATTCTGCTGTAGTAGCAGGTGGAGCAATAGGTGTGCATAAGAAATCATTATTATTTGTGCTAGTGAAGTCACACAACTTAGTGTTTTCAGGGGTGGCCATTTTAGCAGTAGTAAATAAAGCAAACTAGATAAAGTAAATGCAAGTAACTAATTTTTTGTGTTTTTGATATAGCAAACAAGATAGTAAATAAAGTAAAGCTAGCAACTAATTTTTTTGTGTTTTGATATAAGTGCAGCAAACAAAGTAGTAAATAAAATAAAGCAAGACAAAAACAAAGTAAAGAGGTTGAGAAGTGGAGACTCCCCTTGCAGCGTGTCTTGATCTCCCCGGCAACGGCGCCAGAAATTTGCTTGATGCGTGTAATTGACACGTCCGTTGGGAACCCAAGAGGAAGGTGTGATGCGCACAGCGGTAAGTTTCCCTCAGTAAGAAACCAAGGTTTAATCGAACCAGTAGGAGTCAAGAAGCACGTTGAAGGTTGATGGCGGCGGGATGTAGTGCGGCGCAACACCAGATTCCGGCGCCAACGTGGAACCTGCACAACACAACCAAAGTACTTTGCCCAACGAAACAGTGAGGTTGTCAATCTCACCGGCTTGCTGTAACAAAGGATTAACCGTATTGTGTGGAAGATGATTGTTTGCAAGAAAACAGTAAAGAACAAGTATTGCAGCAGATTTGTATTTCAGTATAAAAGAATGGACCGGGGTCCACAGTTCACTAGAGGTGTCTCTCCCATAAGATAAAAGCATGTTGGGTGAAAAATTACAGTCGGGCAATTGACAAATAGAGAGGGCATAACAATGCACATACATGTCATGATAAGTATAGTGAGATTTAATTGGGCATTACGACAAAGTACATAGACCGCCATCCAACTACATCTATGCCTAAAAAGTCCACCTTCAGGTTATCATCCGAACCCCTTCAGTATTAAGTTGCAAAGCAACAGACAATTGCATTAAGTATGGTGCGTAATGTAATCAACAACTACATCCTTAGACATAGCATCAATGTTTTATCCCTAGTGGCAACAGCACAACACAACCTTAGAACTTTCTGTCACTGTCCCAGGTATCAATGTAGGCATGAACCCACTATCGAGCATAAATACTCCCTCTTGGAGTTAAGAGCAAAAACTTGGCCAGAGCCTCTACTAATAACGGAGAGCATGCAAGATCATAAACAACACATAGGTAATAACTTGATAATTAACATAACATGGTATTCTCTATCCATCGGATCCCGACAAACACAACATATAGTATTAGATAGATGATCTTGATCATGTTAGGCAGCTCACAAGATACAACAATGAAGCACAATGAGGAGAAGACAACCATCTAGCTACTGCTATGGACCCATAGTCCAGGGGTGAACTACTCACTCATCACTCCGGAGGCGACCATGGCGGTGAAGAGTCCTCCGGGAGATGAATCCCCTCTCCGGCAGGGTGCCGGAGGCGATCTCCTGAATCCCCGAGATGGGATTGGCGGTGGCGTCTGGAAGGTTTTCCGTATCGTGGCTCTCGGTGGGGTTTCGCGACGGAGGTTTTAAGTAGGCAGAAGGGCAACATGGGGGGCCACACGAGGGCCCCACACCATAGGCTGGTGCGGCCAGGGCCTGGGCCGCGCCGCCCTATGGTGGCGGCGCCTCATGGCCCCACTTCGACTCCTCTTCGGTCTTCCGGAAGCTTCATGGCAAAATAGGACCCTGGGCGTTGATTTCGTCCAATTCGAGAATATTTCGTTACTAGGATTTCTGAAACCAAAAAAGCAAAAACAGCAACGGCTCTTCGGCATCTTGTTAATAGGTTAGTTCCAGAAAATGCACGAATATGACATAAAGTGTGCATAAAACATGTAGATATCATCAATAATGTGGCATGGAACATAAGAAATTATCGATACGTCGGAGACGTATCACACCCTCTCAGACCCCTCCATTATCTCTCAATCCTCCTCTATTTTCTCCACACGCCGGAGGTGACTGTGGAGAACTTTCTCAGTTCCTCATCGATTGAGCTCGCCCCCAACTCCGTCGAGTCCCTTAGGAGCTCCGTAGTACCTTCGAACCAGGAGGAAGGAATCGAGAAGGGGCAGCCTCAGAGGCTGGAAAATCGCCATCCCCTTTCACCGATGTCTCGCAGAAGGAGCCAAATTTAGCTCGCCACCGTCCACCATCAACCTCAACAAGCAGTCCATCAACTTCTGGGTGAGCTTGCGCTTCTTTTGACACCTTAATTGCGTCATTCCGATGTCTGTAGCTACATATAGCAATTCGGCCGGAGTTCACCGCCGTGGTAGTACTCACCGGAGCTAGCTCCGGTGATCCATTCGAAAAGCCGCCACTGCCGTTAGCCTCAGCGTGTAGAGGAGGCCCTGAAACGCCTAGACTCGCATCCCGGGAGCCCTTAAAACGGCGCCGCCGCCTCCGACTGGCCGCCGGCGTTGAGCCGCCGGCGAGGCCGACGTGGCCGTGGGGCCATTTCGTGTTCTTTGACCGGTCGTTGCCTGCGTGGCAACTGACCTGGTCAAAGACCCCACCGGTCAGCCCCTGTAGATAGAGTTGAACCGGTATAATTAGCCTTTTCTATTTAACTGAAAATCCAGAAAATAGTTAAAGCTTTACAAATCCTTAGAAAATTCATTTTAACTCAGAAAATTACAAATGAGATATCAAAATGTTCCTAAAAATAAAATCTATCCAATAAAAATATAATATGGAATTTTTATTTTTAATAAAAATTAATTATTTTAAACTCATTAAATAAGCCTTTTCAATTATCCTAAATTCAATTAAAATTCAATAATTAGGAAAACTTTCCAAATTAAATAGAAACCAGTAAATAAATAAAGAAAACCTTAAAACTAATTTTCTTTATTTATTATCTTATTAAATCATTATTAGAGTGATTTAAACCCTAATTAATAATTACCCTAATTATTAATTGATTAAAAATGATAAATGCCAAATACAATATTATTTTTATTTAGAAGTTATTAACAACTTCAAATTCAAAATGAAGTTATTAATCATAGAACTATATGGTAAATAGTAAACCCTAGTTCCATAAGAAAGAAAACTAGGAACTCATCATTTCATGTGTAACCCTAAAACCCTAATGCCATTTAGACCCTAGTTCCATTATTACATGTGAACCCTAAATGGTTCCAAACCTAAAACCCAAGTTAACATGTGATCATAATACCTTCTTTACAAACATAGAACCATAGTAGCAACTAAATACTTGTCCTGGCCACATAAAATGTAGAAGACCTATCACTAATATATGGGTATCCCATGTGTTCATCTTCATCAGACCTAATAATCAAGTAGGGTCAACCAAGTGTAAACCCTAGATCCTATTACCAAAGACATCATCCTTATTTATCCCTATTTAGCATCACACCATTGTGATGAACCCTAATAGCAACCATACCTACTATTTTACATTACATAACCCTGTTCCACTAAACCCTACTAGTGTGAGATACTTATGAACCATCCTATTTAGGAACCAACCATTCTCTACTTAGAGATCCAATAGCTAATACAAGACAATCTCAACCTTAATTGTTATACTTCTTATTATTTAAGAAGTATGTTCTTCAAAAGTTATTCTTTTGAAGTAAATAAATAATCATCATCAACCCTACCAACAGGACCTATTAACCCTAGCTAGCTATCACCAGCAAGATGAAACAACCTTGATAGCAACTGATACGTCTCCGACGTATCGATAATTTCTTATGTTCTATGCCATATTATTGATGATACCTACATGTTTTATGCACACTTTATGTCATATTCGTGCATTTTCGGAACTAACCTATTAACAAGATGCGAAGTGCCATCTGTTTTCTGCTGTTTTTGGTTTCAGAAATCCTAACGAAATATTCTCGGAATTGGACGAAACGAAGACCCAGGGGCCTATTTTTCCACGGAGCTTCCAGAAGACCGAAGAACATACGAAGTGGGGCCACGTGGCGACACACGTGGCGGCGCCCGGGGGGGCCCGCGCCGCCCTATGGTGTGGCCCCCTGTCCCGGCCCCGACTCGCCCTTCCGCCTACTTAAAGCCTCCGTCGCGAAACCCCCGAGGCGAAAAACCACGATACGGAAAACCTTCCGGAGACGCCGCCGATCCATCTCGGGGGATCCGGAGATCTCCTCCGGCACCTGCCGGAGAGGGGATTCATCTCCCGGAGGACTCTACACCGCCATGGTCGCCTCCGGAGTGATGAGTGAGTAGTTCACCCCGGACTATGGGTCCATAGCAGTAGCTAGATGGTTGTCTTCTCCTCATTGTGCTTCATTGTTGGATCTTGTGAGCTGCCTAACATGATCAAGATCATCTATCTGTAATTCTATATGTTGTGTTTGTCGGGATCCGATGGATAGAGAATACCATGTCATGTTAATTATCAAGTTATTACATACGTGTTGTTTATGATCTTGCATGCTCTCCGTTACTAGTAGAGGCTCTGGCCAAGTTTTTACTTTTAACTCCAAGAGGGAGTATTTATGCTCGATAGTGGGTTCATGCATTCATTGGACACAGAAAGTTCTAAGTTTGTGTTGTGCTGTTGCCACTAGGGATAAAACATTGGCGCTATGTCCGAGGATGTAGTTGTTGATTACATTACGCACCATACTTAATGCAATTGTCTGTTGCTTTGCAACTTAATACTAGAAGGGGTTCGGATGATAACCTGAAGGTGGACTTTTTAGGCATAGATGCAGTTGGATGGCGGTCTATGTACTTTGTCGTAATGCCCAATTAAATCTCACTATACTTATCATGTCATGTATGTGCATTGTTATGCCCTCTCTATTTGTCAATTGCCCGACTGTAATTTGTTCACCCAACATGCTTTTATCTTATGGGAGAGACACCTCTAGTGAACTGTGGACCCCGGTCCATTCTTTTAATCTGAAATACAAATCTACTGCAATACTTGTTTTACTGTTTTCTCTGCAAACAATCATCTTCCACACAATACGGTTAATCCTTTGTTACAGCAAGCCGGTGAGATTGACAACCTCACTGTTTCGTTGGGGTAAAGTACTTTGGTTGTGTTGTGCAGGTTCCACGTTGGCGCCGGAATCCCTGGTGTTGCGCCGCACTACATCCCGCCGCCATCAACCTTCAACGTGCTTCTTGGCTCCTCCCCGGTTCGATAAACCTTGGTTTCTTTCTGAGGGAAAACTTGCTGCTGTGCGCATCATACCTTTGGGGTTGCCCAACGAATGTGTGAAATACACGCCATCACAACCTTATATAAATAATTGCTTAGGATGCCTAGGCTTAACTCAACCTTACAAGCCCTAGGTGTTGATGAATCCAACTTTGTTGGAATCCATCTACTACTTACTCCAGAAGCAGTGGAAACCATAGTAAACCATAGAACCCCACAACCCTAATTATCATACTTGTTCTTTATTAAAGAACATGTTCTTCAAAAGTTATTCTTTTGAAGAATATGATAATTAATCATTAACCATGCCATGTAGAGCTAAAACCAACCACTATTCATTACATGTAGGATTATATCTTATGTTATTATTGTGTGCTATTAGTGTTATTAATATGATATATTACAGCACCTGCTTATGATAACAAGCAACCAATTCTTAATAAGAACCTTGTATGTGAATCACTCTAAAAGTGCAACAGACCCTAAACTAATCATTACAATTCACTAATCCTAAATCATCGGGGTTAGGTCACGTTTAGAGCGATTGCATCTCATACTTATGCATTATTGCATCTTTGCCAATCTTTTAAACATCGTCCTTACCGGACGATGATGCTATTTCAGAATTTGGAGTTATTGCGTATCGAAGACCTTGCCTGCATAATCTTGCAGTCAAGAAAGGCAAGTTCATCACTTGCTCATGTCATTTGAGTATTTCTATCAAATTACTTGCAAAGTACTATGGTTATCACTATTGCATAAAAACCAAAACCACTACTTTCATAACTATGAATATGACTATGTGGTGGGCAATGGAACCATGGATTGTGTTGATATGGTGGAGGTTCCATTGCAAGGGTTTATATCCATCTAGGATTAAACAACAAATGTCGTGATTCTTGTGCCGTAATACCCGTGTTAACCATAAGATCCGGAGTGGGACGGAGTAGTCAAAAGTGTTTCCACCTCTCGTTCATCAACGGATGCGCTTACCGTAGCAGTTGTATCTGGCGGAACAACCGGAGGGTGGGGATCCCATTCTAATTCCCCACGGTAATGCAATGCTTACCGTAGCAGTTGTGTCTTGCGGAACAACCGGAGGGTGGGGATCCCATTCTAATTCCCCACGGTAATGCGGTCTATGATGGGTTGCAGCTACCGGCGTAGGAGTGTATGGTAGAGCCCAGCACTGTCGTCGTGGGGTCCACCCTGAAATCTACGGGAATAATGGGACCGGCGTGGACCCAGGGTCGGGGCATGCAACAAAGGGTGGGTGTTCGAGGTAGCGGAGGAACATGATTGGCTAGACCTTATACCGGGCCTCACACCAAAGGAAGTGTGGACGGGAATATGCCCGGTTGGCACCAAGGTTAAGATCTCTTATGGGTAAAGCAACACACCTCTGCAGAGTGTAATGAACCGTGACCTGTCACTCCCTGTTCCGGGATATGGAACTGCGAACGCTGCCGGAAAGGAGCTCCATGAAGTTCTAGTAAACCGGTGAAGGCTGACGGACATAGTTCTTCTGAATAAAAGCAACCTTTTGAAGAAATGGTTATGAAAACCTGCATTGGTATTAGACTTTCTGGTCTAATGCCGTAGCTAGTGCATTAAACACATCTTTCCTATAATGAACTTGTTGAGTACGCTCGTACTCATCCCACTCTTAAATCCCCTGCTTAGATATGGAGGCATCGAAGGAGGATCTACAATGCAACTCGAAGGCCGAGGAGTCAACAACTACTTCAAGGGACAGGACCCTGTCAGAGGAGTCAAACACCACATCCAACAAGGAGAAAACCTAGATTAGCAATAGAAGGGAACTAGCTTCCTAAACTTAGCTCCTATTTAGCTAGAATCTATTCATAGCCTCTGTAGCTAGTTAAATACTCTACAAATAGAGTTCGTGTTAGGATTAGACTACGAGTCGTTCTTCTGGAGTTTATTTGCAGTTTTACCTCATTGTAAAGTAGGAGGCTATGATGATCTTATGTAACAGAGTCTGTGTGTAATTCTATAGACATGCCTTGGACCCGCATATGTTTCTGTTGTACCACTCTGAGCGATATAATACTAGTGGAACGGTGTTTCATTGGTGTTATATCAGACTTGCATACTACACCATGCAGTGGTATGCCGGGTCACCACAACACCTTTTTGTGGTACGGAAAAAGAAAGTGCTGTAGAACACATGATTGAGCTATCTACTCTGAGTAGCTTGTTTTCTGATGATGTTAAGAAGCGTACTTATTTTGTTGCTAAAATTTTCCCTTTCTCATTAAAGGATGATGCTAAAACTTGGTATAATAGTTTGCCACCTGATTCTATTAATAGTCCAAAAGAATTGCTTGATGTTTTCTTCCGGAAATACTTTCCTGCTAGTGCTCAACATATTGCTTTGCAGAGAATTTATAATTTTGATCAGGAAGATGGAGAGAAATTGCCTGAGGCTTGGGCTAGATTTTGCTCTCTTATTAGAGCTCGGCCTGAACATGATTTGGAAAAGCATGATTTACTTGATATATTTTATAGTGGACTAACCATTGAGTCTAGGGCATACCTGGATAGTTGTGCTGGTTGTGTTTTCAGGAAAAGAACTCCAGACGACGCTGAAGAATTATTGGCTAGAATAGGCCGGAATCATGATGATTGGTCTACACCTGAACCAACCCCGACACCAATATTGAAGAAGAGGGGTATGATTAAATTAAATGATGAAGATATGAGGGAAGCCAAGAAATCTCTTAAAGAGAAGGGTATTAAATCCGAAGATGTGAAGAATTTACCTCCCATAGAAGATTTATGCAAGATAACTCCCCCTTCATCCATGATTGAGGTACACTCTCTTGAACGCTTTACTAGAGAAGATATTCCGTATTCAAAACCTCCTGCTCAATGCTTAGATGAGTTTGATAATTATATTGTTAAGCAAAATAATTTTAATATGAGAATAGAGAATCATTTAATGGAAAATTCTCAAGCTATTAGTGAATTGCATGGTATTGTGGAGAGAACCTCCAATGATGTTAAGATACTTGTTAAACATTTTCAAATGGTTCAAACTCAAATTGATCAACTCACTAAAGTGCAAAATGACTTGTTAAAAAATAATTCTAAAGAAAAACATGCTTATGAAGTAACAACTAGAGGCGGTGTTTCTACCCAGGATCCTCTATATCCTGAAGGGCACCCCAAAAGAGTTGAACAAGATTCTCAACGAATTAAAACTAGTGCTCCATCTAAGAAAAAGAAAAAGAAACATAAAACTGTTGTAGAATCCTCTGAACCTGTTAATGATCCTAATAGTATTTCTATTTCTGATGCTGAAACTGAAAGTGGTAATGAACATGATAAAGATAATGATAAGAATGATGCTTCTGATAAAGAAGAGGTTGAAGAAGAACCTGAAAAGCATGCTAAAAATAAAAAGTATACTAAAGAAGATTTTATTACTAAGAAACATGGTAATGAAAGAGAACCTTGGGTTCAAAAGCAAATGCCTTTTCCTGCTAAGAAACTAAAATCAAAGGAAGAAGAACACTATAATAAATTTTGCGATTGGATGAAACCTTTATTCCTGCAAATACCTTTGACTGATGCTATTAAATTGCCTCCTTATTCAAAGTACATGAAAGATATTGTCTCTAACAAAAGGAAAATTCCTAATGAGGAGATTTCCACTATGCTTGCTAATTACTCTTTCAATGGTAAGGTTCCAAAGAAGCTTGGCGACCCAGGTATACCGACTATTCCTTGTTCTATTAAGAATAATTATGTTAGAACTGCTCTATGTGATTTGGGAGCGGGTGTTAGTGTTATGCCTTTCTCTCTTTATAAGAGACTTTATTTAGATAAGTTGATACCGACTGATATATCTTTGCAAATGGTTGATAAATCTACTGCTATTCCTGTTGGTATATGTGAGGATGTTCCTGTTCAAGTTACTAATAATTGCTTGATATTAACTGATTTTGTTGTGTTGGAAATGCCGGAAGATGATAATATGTCTATTATTCTTGGGAGACCTTTTCTTAACACCGCAGGGGCTGTTATTGATTGCAATAAAGGAAAGGTTACTTTCAATGTTGATGACAAGGAGCATACCGTTTATTTTCCCAAGAGGATTGAGAAAGCATGTGGAGTTAATACAATTTCTAATGTGAGAACTATCAAAGTGGGAACCATTGATTGTCCTATATATGAGCCTAAAGAAGAATATCAAACTCTTGTGATTGGATCCATATCAATACAATACAAGGTAACATGATTGATTTGAGGTTTATTTCTTCTTATGCTATGTAAAATTTATTTGGTGGCAAGACTTGATCAACCTTGTTAACAAATTCATTTTATATGCATAGAGGAGCTAAACAACATCTCTTTCTTCCTCCACTTGTTTTACTTGCTGTAGCACTTTTGTTTTGCAAAGTTCTTTAGTTAATTAGAGATTTCAAAATCTTTTTCTGCCCAGTAATAATAAAATTAACACCCAGAAATGTGCATTTTTCAAAGTTTTCAAAAATTCACAAAAATTATACCATTGGTCCTATTTTTCGACGAGGCACCTGGGACACCAGGGATGACCAGTGGGGCACCCCAGGGTGGCACCCCCAGGCCGGCGCGGCCAGCGGGGCGCGCCTGGCGTGTGGGCCCCTCCTTGCCCCACCACTTCATCTTTTCCTCCCACTCTCTTCTCTCTCCCGAAAAAACTCGCACCAGGTTCCTCTCACTCGCATTTCTGCTCAAGAGCTCAAGATTTCTCGATCTCTTTGCTCAGCCCAGATTTCTGTCTGAAATTTGGCACATTTGCTCTCCGGTATGTGACTCCTCCGATCATCCAAGTAGAATTTTGTTTGGTTGAGTATATCTTGAATATTTTGCTGCTGTAGGTAACATGTTTAGTGAGCTTGCATGCTTGTTCTAGGTGGTAAAATCAGTAGCATTCAACTCCCAGCTATTCTCTACTTTGCCTATTTCATTACCAAGTGCGTTCTTGCTAGAAAGAATGCAAGTAAATTATCTATCCAGGATTTAGCTTTTCTAGCTGCTGCATTGCAAGGTAATAAGACCTATAATTTGGGTGCTTTGATAGCCTATAGACTTGCTACTAACCGTGAGAAGGGCGGAATTTGTGGAGGTCTCATCGCCTCTCGTTTATTAGCTATGCATGGTGTAGAACCTCACCATCTTGATATTCAGCTTCCCATAGAGAAACTTGACATAGTCTCCATGATTAAGCATGAATTTGTTTCCGATTCATCTAATTTGAGTAACCTGTCTTACAAGATAACATTTTACAAGAAAACTTGGAGAACAACTAAGAAAACTGAAAAACTAGTAGGATTGCCTGCACCTGTTCTATTTAACCTTGATTCCAGGGAGGATTGGTCAGTCACGGAAGGTGCACTGAATGCATACATAGAGGGAGGAGGCCATCGTGCAAGAGACAACACGGAGGAGGCCGAGGAACACCTCGACTCGTCATCCGATGCAGCAAGTTCTTCGCATCAACAAGCTGAGCATGAGGAGCCTTCACGCTTTTCTTCTGCATCGGGACCTTATTATGACTACGCCATGTATGATCCACCGGCGTGGAACCCGACCCTCGCTGGGGTTGATCTCCACTTAGGCCAAAAGCCTAAGCTTGGGGGGAGGTATACCGGCATTACTCATTCTTTGCATATTATGGTTGTTGGATACTTGTACATACTTTTTAGTTTCTTAGAGTGGTTTTCTAATAAGAGGAAGATGATATTTGGGGAAGTGCTGCCTGAAAACAGATTCTGGACTGTTACTAAAAAAATTCGTGTGCACAGCCAGAACGTTATTTTGAGCTGCCAGTTTTTGTGCATGTTCCCCAGGTTATTATCTAACTTTCATTAGTTGAACACTTTTCTAGCTGAGCAGCGGAAGAATTTCTTACAAATCGATTACTGTACTGCTGTCAAGTTTTGGCAGATTCCTGCCATCTTGCTTTTCTGTGTTTCTTTTAGTTTTCATTTTCTTGTTTCAAAAGAAGCCTGGTGACCGGGTGTATACGTGAGCACGCATTCATTGGCTAACATGTGTCACATTTAGCAACCCTCTATTATCATCATTGTTGGGTTAGCAAACCACATCAACACTAACAACACTTCCAAATCACGTAGGCCCACCAATTCAAATTGAAATGCGCAGCCCACGCCAAGTACGCTTAGCGATGCATAAGACAACGTCAAGGCAACATACCCAATTGACTAGAACCGGATCTCAACGCAGATCGTGCGGCATCTAGAGGGTGCTCACGTATACACCTAGTCACCAAATCCTCTCTCTTTCTTGTTTTTGCTTTGTTTCTTTCCTAAAACACAAAAAGACCAAAAATATTTCTGTTGTTTCTCTTCACCATTTGTTTACTTTGGTTTCTTGCTTTGATTTTGCTTTGTGTGCTATCGTTGGTTTGCTATAAGAAAATCCAAAAAGATTTTGCTTTGTTTGCTTGTTTCCTTTCGTTCTTGTTTCTAATTCGAAAACACCAAAAATATTTGCTATTCTTCTTTGGTTTTTTAAAGTTCATTATGAGTTCAATGGTCTTCGGTGGCTGGAGCGTGGTTTTCATTTCATATTATTCAAGCTACACAAGTGAAAAGGCAATAATGACGATCTACGACAATCCGATTGTGGTGAGAGGCTGGTATGAACTCTATTTGTTTTCATTTTTGTACATATACTCATCCATGTGAGCATGCTTAGTTGGTTCATGTGAGGTATATGTCACTTAAGAAAGTCTAATAGTTCATGATCTCTCATGATTAGCTCCAATTTATTAATATGAGTAGCATGTCATAAATATTTGCTTGCATTGTTTTATTCATAGATAGGTATGACATTGTGGTATCCTCCTCTGAATAATTCACTTGAATCAACTTGGCACATGCTCACGCATGCATATGACTGAACAAAAGTCAATTAATCCTCGATGATTTAATTTGCTTCAGAGTTCTTGTATCACTTTTATGCCTCCGTTAATTTATTTTGTCGCAAGCATGATTATGATAGTTGCTCTCTTGATTGTCCTTGTCTATTGCTAGCCTTCACTTGTACTTGCGGGAACGCTGCTCGTGCTTCCAAACCCTGAAAACTAAGTTATTCTAGAGTTTCCACCATAAATACCTATGCATGGCATTTCAAACCATTCCAAGTAAATTCTCATGTGCTACCTTTAAACCTTCAAAATGCTTCTCAATTTTTGTCAATGTTTTATAGCTCATGAGGAAATATGTGGTGTTTATCTTTCAATCTTGTCATTTACTCCTGACAGACTTTCATAATGGACTAGTGGCACATCCGCTTATCCAATAATTTTGCAAAAAGAGCTGGCAACGGGGTTCCCAGCCCCAATTAATCAACTTTCATTAATAATTCTCTTCACATGTTTTGCCCTGATTTATCAGTAAGCAACTTAAATTGCAAATAGACACTCCTCCATGGTATGTGATTGATGGAAGGCACCCGAGGATTCGGTTAGCCATGGCTTGTGTAAGCAAAGGTTGGGGGAGTGTCATCCATAATGAAACTAAAGTACGTGTGTAAACAAAAGAGAAGAGGGATGATTTACCTTGCTGGTAGAGATAACGTCCTTCATGGGAGCCGCTCTTGAAAGTCTGGTTGACGAGGTAGTTAGAGTACCCACTATCATTCGTTGACAACAACAAACACCTCTCAAAATAATTTTATTCCTGTTTTACAAATGAAAAGCTCTAGCACATGTTAATCCCTGCTTCCCTCTGCGAAGGGTCAATCTTTTACTTTTACATTGAGTCTCCATCCTTTCTTTGAGCACTTTCTTGAGAGCACAACTGTCATTCTTAGTATAATATGCTTGTCCCAAAATGTGATTAATTGTGGTATAACTTTGATGCTTTTATCTTTGATAATCTCTACTTCCAGTCTTTCCATGAACTTCAAAGGTGCCCGAGCATTTATGTTTTGCTGTACAAATACGGGCAAGCGAGATACCACTTTATCATATCATTCTATGAACATTGCAATCCTGCTAATAGACATGATTCATGATGCTCATTATTAATTTGTTGGTACCTTTTCCATGATTGACATAGCTATTAGATGATTTTATTTGCATGTACCCTATTATGAATTGCTTAAGTACTTGCCATATCATGAGAATATTTACATCATATGAACAAATGTGTTCGTGAAAGTTCTTTTATCGCACTCAGTTGTTAACTGAATTGCTTGAGGACAAGCAATAAGCTAAGCTTGGGGGGAGTTGATACGTCCAAAACGTATCTACTTTCCCGAACACTTTTGCTATTGTTTTGCCTCTAATTTGTGTATTTTGGATACAACTAACACGGACTAACGCTGTTTTCAGCAGAATTGCTCTGGTGTCTCGTTTTTGTGCAGAAATCCAACTTTTAGGAAAATCCTCGGAATTTATGCGAAAGGTCTTATTTTCCCAGAAGATTGACGGAGCCAGAAGGGCAAGCCAGGTGGAGGCCCGAGGGCCCCACACACTAGGCCGGCGCGGCCCAGGAGGGGGGCGCGCCGCCCTATTGTGTGGCCCCCTCGGCTGGCCCCCGACGCCCCTCTCTGGACTACTTAACGCCTTCGACCTAAACGCACGGGGGTAAGAAAAATCGCCGAGAAGACATCCAGTGCGCCGCCACCATCGCGAAACTCCGTCTCGGGACCAGAAACTCCGTTCTGGCACTCCGCGGGACGGGGAATTGGAGGAGATCATCGCCATCATCACCACCGACGCCTCTCCATCGACCAGCCATGTTTCCCCCATCCATGTGTGAGTAATTCCCCCGCTGTAGGCTGATACGTCTCCGACGTATCGATAATTTCTTATGTTCTATGCCATATTATTGATGATACCTACATGTTTTATGCACACTTTATGTCATATTCGTGCATTTTCTGGAACTAACCTATTAACAAGATGCCGAAGTACCAGTTGCTGTTTTCTGCTGTTTTTGGTTTCAGAAATCCTAGTAACGAAATATTCTCGGAATTGGACGAAATCAAGTCCCAGGGTCCTATTTTGCCACGAACCTTCCAGAAGACCGAAGAGGATACGAAGTGGGGCCACGAGGGGCTGCCACCATAGGGCGGCGCAGCCCTTGGCCGCGCCGACCTGTGGTGTGGGGCCCCCGTGTGGCCCCCACGTTGCCCTTCCGCCTACTTAAAGCCTCCGTCGCGAACCCCTGATGCGAAAAAACCACGATACGGAAAACCTTCCAGAGACGCCGCCGCCGATCCCATCTCGGGGGATTCGGAGATCTCCTCCGGCACCCTGCCGGAGGGGGTTCATCTCCCGGAGGACTCTACACCGCCATGGTCGCCTCCGGAGTGATGAGTGAGTAGTTCACCCCTGGACTATGGGTCCATAGCGGTAGCTAGATGGTTGTCTTCTCCTCATTGTGCTTCATTGTTGGATCTTGTGAGCTGCCTAACATGATCAAGATCATCTATCTGTAATACTCTATGTTGTGTTTGTCGGGATCCGATGGATAGAGAATACCATGTTATGTTAATTATCAAGTTATTACATATGTGTTGTTTATGATCTTGCATGCTCTCCGTTACTAGTAGAGGCTCTAGCCAAGTTTTTGCTTTTAACTCCAAGAGAGATTTATGCTCGATAGTGGGTTCATGCCTCATTGACACCTGGGACAGTGACAGAAAGTTCTAAGGTTGTGTTGTGTTGTTGCCACTAGGGATAAAACATTGGCGCTATGTCTAATGATGTAGTTGTTGATTACATTACGCACCATACTTAATGCAATTGTCGTTGCTTTGCAACTTAATACGGAGGGTTCGGACGATAACCTGAAGGTGGACTTTTAGGCATAGATGCAGTTGGATGGCGGTCTATGTACTTTGTCGTAATGCCTAATTAAATCTCACTATACTTATCATGACATGTATGTGCATTGTTATGCCCTCTCTATTTGTCAATTGCCCGACTGTAATTTGTTCACCCAACATGCTTTTATCTTATGGGAGAGACACCTCTAGTGAACTGTGGACCCCGGTCCATTCTTTAATACTGAAATACAAATCTGCTGCAATACTTGTTTTACTGTTTTCTCGCAAACAATCATCTTCCACACAATTCGGTTAATCCTTTGTTACAGCAAGCCGGTGAGATTGACAACCTCACTGTTTCGTTGGGCAAAGTACTTTGGTTGTGTTGTGCAGGTTCCACGTTGGCGCCGGAATCCCTGGTGTTGCGCCGCACTACATCCCGCCGCCATCAACCTTCAACGTGCTTCTTGGCTCCTCCTGGTTCGATAAACCTTGGTTCCTTTCTGAGGGAAAACTTGCTACTGTGCGCATCATACCTTCCTCTTGGGGTTGCCCAACGAACGTGTGAAATACACGCCATCATAGGATGAAGGGGATGGTAGGGATTGGATGAGATTGGTCATGTAATAGCATAAGATTGTTAGGGCATAGTGCCTAGTGTCCGTAATTGGTACTTCTATGATATTGTTGCAACTTGTTATGCTTAATGCTTGTCACTAGGGCCCGAGTGCCATGATCTCAGATCTGAACATGTTATCAATTCATTATGATATTCATTGCTTTATGATCTTACCTGCAAGTTGTATACACGTATTGCTGTCCGGAACCCGAGGCCCCAAAGTGACAGAAATTGGGACAACCGAAGGGGAAGGCGGTGATATGAGGATCACATGTGTTCACGGAGTGTTAATGCTTTGCTCCGATGCTCTATTAAAAGGAGTGCCTTAATTTCCAGTAGATTCCCTAGAGGCCCGGCTGCCACCGGCTGGTAGGACAAAAGATGTTGTGCAAGTTTCTCATTGTGAGCACGTACGACTAAATATGGAACACATGCCTATTGATTGATTAGTACTTGGACACCGTTTTATTATTATCTGCAAATGCCCTGCTTTGATTGTTACATGAGTTTCTCTCATCCATGCAACGCCCGTTCATCCATCCATGTGCCTACAGTATTTTAATCCTGATGTTTACTATAATCACTACTGCTGTCTTTGTTACTCTGCTGCTGTTATTTCACTACTCCTACTGCTATAAAAATGTTACTACTGATAAACTCTTGCGAGCAAGTCTGTTTCCAGGTGCAGCTGAATTGACAACTCCGCTGTTAAGGCTTTGTTACAGCAAGCCGGTGAGATTGACAACCTCATTGTTTCGTTGGGGCAAAGTACTTTGGTTGTGTTGTGCAGGTTCCACGTTGGCGCCGGAATCCCTGGTGTTGCGCCGCACTACATCCCGCCGCCATCAACCTTCAACGTGCTTCTTGGCTCCTCCTGGTTCGATAAACCTTGGTTTCTTTCTGAGGGAAAACTTGCTGCGTGCGCATCATACCTTCCTCTTGGGGTTGCCCAACGAACGTGTGAAATACACGCCATCAAGCATATTTTCTGGCGCCGTTGCCTGGGATATCAAGACACGCTGCAAGGGGAGTCTCCACTTCCCAACCTCTTTACTTTGTTTTTGTCTTGCTTTATTTTATTTACTACTTTGTTTGCTGCACTTATATCAAAACACAAAAAAATTAGTTGCTAGCTTTACTTTATTTACTGTCTTGTTTGCTATATCAAAAACACAAAAAAATTAGTTTACTTGCATTTACTTTATCTAGTTTGCTTTATTTACTACTGCTAAAATGGCCAACCCTGAAAATACTAAGTTGTGTGACTTCACTAGCACAAATAATAATGATTTCTTATGCACACCTATTGCTCCACCTGCTACTACAGCAGAATTCTTTGAAATTAAACCTGCTTTACTGAATCTTGTTATGCGAGAGCAATTTTCTGGTGTTAGTTCTGATGATGCTGCTGCCCATCTCAATAATTTTGTTGAACTATGTGAAATGCAAAAGTATAAGGATGTAGATGGTGATATTATTAAATTGAAATTGTTTCCTTTCTCATTAAGAGGAAGAGCTAAAGATTGGTTGCTATCTTTGCCTAAGAATAGTATTGATTCCTGGACTAAATGCAAGGATGCTTTTATTGGTAGATATTATCCCCTGCTAAAATTATATCTTTGAGGAGTAGCATAATGAATTTTAAACAATTGGATAATGAACATGTTGCTCAAGCTTGGGAAAGAATGAAATCTCTGGTTAAAAATTGCCCAACCCATGGACTGACTACTTGGATGATCATCCAAACCTTCTATGCAGGACTAAATTTTTCTTCGCGGAATTTATTGGATTCAGCTGCTGGAGGTACCTTTATGTCCATCACTCTTGGTGAAGCAACAAAGCTCCTTGATAATATGATGATTAATTACTCTGAATGGCACACGGAAAGAGCTCCACAAGGTAAGAAGGTAAATTATGTTGAAGAATCCTCTTCCTTGAATGATAAGATTGATGCTATTATGTCTATGCTTGCGAATGATAGGACTAATGTTGATCCTAATAATGTTCCATTAGCTTCATTGGTTGCTCAAGAAGAACATGTTGATGTAAACTTCATTAAAAATAGTAATTTCAACAACAATGCTTATCGGAACAATTCTAGTAATAACTATAGGCCATATCCTTATAATAATGGTAACGGTTATGCTAATTCTTATGGGAATTCTTACAACAATAATAGGAATACACCCCCTGGACTTGAAGCCATGCTTAAAGAATTTATTAGTACACAAACTGCTTTTAACAAATCTGTTGAGGAAAAGCTCAATAAAATTGATATTCTTGTTTCTAGAGTTGATAGTCTTGCCTCTGATGTTGATCTTTTGAAATCGAAAGTTATGCCTAATAGGGATATTGAAAATAAAATTGTTACTACAGCAAATGCCATCCAAGTTAGAATTAATGAGAATATAAGATTAATGGCTGAACTGCGTGCTAGGTGGGATAGAGAAGAAAATGAAAAACTAGCTAAAAAGAGTAATGTAGCTAAAGTTTGGACTATTACCACCAATAGCAATGCTAATGATTCACAAGTTGCTGCACCTCCTACTATCAATGGCAAAATAATTAGTGTTGGCAATGCTTCTACTCCTAGTGCAAAGCGCGCAAAATTACCTGAAACTGCTAAAACTGCTGAAACTGCTTGTGATAAAACTGCTGAAATTTTTTCCAACCTTGGGGATGATAATCCCATTGCTTTAGATTGCAATGATTTAGATTTTGATGATTGCCACATCTCTGAAGTTATAAAGTTCTTACAAAAACTTGCTAAAAGTCCCAATGCTAGCGCTATAAATTTGGCTTTCACAAAACATATTACAAATGCTCTCATAAAAGCTAGAGAAGAGAAACTAAAACTTGAAACTTCTATTCCTAGAAAGCTAGAAGATGGTTGGGAGCCCATCATTAAAATGAGGGTCAAAGATTTTGATTGTAATGCTTTATGTGATCTTGGTGCAAGTATTTCTGTTATGCCTAAGAAAGTCTATGATATGCTTGACTTGCCACCATTGAAAAATTGTTATTTGGATGTTAATCTCGCTGATAATGCTAAAAAGAAACCTTTGGGGAGAGTTGATAATGTTCATATTATGGTTAACAATAACCTTGTCCCCGTTGATTTTGTTATCTTGGATATTGAATGCAATGCATCTTGCCCCATTATATTGGGAAGACCTTTTCTTCGAACAGTTGGTGCTACTATTGATATGAAGGAAGGTAATATTAAATATCAATTTCCTCTCAAGAAAGGTATGGAACACTTCCCTAGAAAAATAATGAAGTTACCTTATGATTCTATTATTAGAACAAATTATGATGTTGATGCTTCGTCTCTTGATGTTACTTGAGATACACTTTCTGCGCCTAGCTGAAAGGCGTTAAAGAAAAGCGCTTATGGGAGACAACCCATGTTTTTACTACAGTATTTTTGTTTTATATTTGTGTCTTGGAAGTTGTTTACTACTGTAGCAACCTCTCCTTATCTTAGTTTTATGTTTTGTTGTGCCAAGCAAAGTCTTTGATAGTAAAGTAAGTACTAGATTTGGATTACTGCGCAGTTCCAGATTTCTTTGCTGTCACGAATCTGGGTCTATCTCCCTGTAGGTAGCTCAGAAAATTATCCAATTTACGTGCGTGATCCTCAGATATGTACGCAACTTTCATTAAATTTGGGCATTTTCATTTGAGCAAGTCTGGTGGCCTAATAAAATCCATCTTTACGGACTGTTCTGTTTTGACAGATTCTGTCTTTTATTTCGCATTGCCTCTTTTGCTATGTTGGATGAATTTCTTTGATCCATTAATGTCCAGTAGCTTTATGCAATGTCCAGAAGTGTTAAGAATGATTGTGTCACCTCTGAACATGTGAATTTTTATTATGCACTAACCCTCTAATGGGTTGTTTCGAGTTTGGTGTGGAGAAAGTTTTCAAGGATCAAGAGAGGAGTATGATGCAATATGATCAAGGAGAGTCTAAGCTTGGGGATGCCCCGGTGGTTCACCCCTGCATATTATAAGAAGACTCAAGCGTCTAAGCTTGGGGATGCCCAAGGCATCCCCTTCTTCATCGACAACATTATCAGGTTCCTCCCCTGAAACTATATTTTTATTCAGTCACATCTTGTGCACTTTGCTTGGAGCGTCGTTTGTTTTTGTTTTTGTTTTGTTTGAATAAAATGGATCCTAGCATTCACTTTATGGGAGAGAGACACGCTCCGCTGTAGCATATGGACAAGTATGTCCTTAGGCTCTACTCATAGTATTCATGGCGAAGTTTCTTCTTCGTTAAATTGTTATATTGTTGGAATTGGAAAATGCTACATGTAGTAACTCTAAAATGTCTTGGATAATTTGATACTTGGCAATTGTTGTGCTCATGTTTAAGCTCTTGCATCATATACTTTGCACCCATTAATTAAGAAATACTTAGAGCTTGCTAATTTGGTTTGCATATTTGGTTTCTCTAGAGTCTAGATAACATCTAGTATTGAGTTTTGAACAACAAGGAAGACGGTGTAGAGTCTTATGATGTTTACAATATGTCTTTTATGTGAGTTTTGCTGCACCGTTCATCCTTGTGTTTGTTTCAAATAACCTTGCTATCCTAAACCTTGTATCGAGAGGGAATACTTCTCATGCATCCAAATACTTGAGCCAACCACTATGCCATTTGTGTCCACCATACCTACCTACTACATGGTATTTCTCCGCCATTCCAAAGTAAATTGCTTGAGTGCTACCTTTAAAATTCCATCATTCACCTTTGCAATATATAGCTCATGGGACAAATAGCTTAAAAACTATTGTGGTATTGAATATGTACTTATGCATTTTATCTCTTATTAAGTTGCTTGTTGTGCGATAACCATGTTTCTGGGGACGCCATCAACTATTCTTTGTTGAATATCATGTGAGTTGCTATGCATGTCCATCTTGTCTGAAGTAAGAGAGATCTACCACCTTAATGGTTGGAGCATGCATATTGTTAGAGAAGAACATTGGGCCGCTAACTAAAGCCATGAATCATGGTGGAAGTTTCAGTTTTGGACATATATCCTCAATCTCATATGAGAATAATAATTGTTGTCACATGCTTATGCATTAAAGAGGAGTCCATTATCTGTTGTCCATGTTGTCCCGGTATGGATGTCTAAGTTGAGAATAATCAAAAGCGAGAAATCCAAAATGCGAGCTTTCTCCTTAGACCTTTGTACAGGCGGCATGGAGGTACCCCATTGTGATACTTGGTTAAAACATGTGCATTGCAAAGATCCGGTAGTCCAAGCTAATTAGGACAAGGTGCGGGCACTATTAGTATACTATGCATGAGGCTTGCAACTTGTAAGATATAACTTTCATAACTCATATGCTTTATTACTACCGTTGACAAAATTGTTTCATGTTTTCAAAATAAAATCTCTAGCACAAATATAGCAATCGATGCTTTCCTCTTTGAAGGACCATTCTCTTTACTTTTATGTTGAGTTCACCTATCTCTCTCCACCTCAAGAAGCAAACACTTGTGTGAACTGTGTATTGATTCCTACATACTTGCATATTGTACTTGTTATATTACTCTATGTTGACAATTATCCATGAGATATACATGTTACAAGTTGAAAGCAACCGCTGAAACTTAATCTTCCTTTGTGTTGCTTCAATACCTTTACTTTGATTTATTGCTTTATGAGTTAACTCTTATGCAAGACTTATTGATGCTTGTCTTGAAGTACTATTCTTGAAAAGTCTTTGCTTTATGATTCACTTGTTTACTCATGTCATTACCATTGTTTTGATCGCTGCATCCACTACATATGTTTACAAATAGTATGATCAAGGTTATGATGGCATATCACTTCAGAAATTATCTTTGTTATCGTTTTACCTGCTCGGGACGAGCAGAACTAAGCTTGGGGATGCTGATACGTCTCCGACGTATCGATAATTTCTTATGTTCTATGCCATATTATTGATGATACCTACATGTTTTATGCACACTTTATGTCATATTCGTGCATTTTCCGGAACTAACCTATTAACAAGATGCCGAAGTACCAGTTGTTGTTTTCTGCTGTTTTTGGTTTCAGAAATCCTAGTAACGAAATATTCTCGGAATTGGACGAAATCAAGTCCCAGGGGCCTATTTTGCCACGTACCTTCCAAGACCGAAGAGGATACGAAGTGGGGCCACGAGGGCTGCCACCATGGCGCGCGGCCCGGCCCTTGGCCGCACCGACCTATGGTGTGGGGCCCCGTGTGGCCCCCACGTTGCCCTTCCGCCTACTTAAAGCCTCGTCGCGAAACCCCGATGCGAAAAACCACGATACGGAAAACCTTCCGGAGACGCCGCCGCCGCCGATCCCATCTCGGGGGATTCGGAGATCTCCCCTGCCGGAGAGGGGATTCATCTCCCGGAGGACTCTACACCGCCATGGTCGCCTCCGGAGTGATGAGTGAGTAGTTCACCCTGGACTATGGGTCCATAGCAGTAGCTAGATGGTTGTCTTCTCCTCATTGTGCTTCATTGTTGGATCTTGTGAGCTGCCTAACATGATCAAGATCATCTATCTGTAATACTCTATGTTGTGTTTGTCGGGATCCGATGGATAGAGAATACCATGTTATGTTAATTATCAAGTTATTACATATGTGTTGTTTATGATCTTGCATGCTCTCCGTTACTAGTAGAGGCTCTGGCCAAGTTTTGCTTTTAACTCCAGGAGGGAGTATTTATGCTCGATAGTGGGTTCATGCCTGCATTGACACCTGGGACAGTGACAGAAAGTTCTAAGGTTGTGTTGTGCTGTTGCCACTAGGGATAAAACATTGGCGCTATGTCCGAGGATGTAGTTGTTGATTACATTACGCACCATACTTAATGCAATTGTCTGTTGCTTTGCAACTGGAGGGGTTCGGACGATAACCTGAAGGTGGACTTTTTAGGCATAGATGCGGTTGGATGGCGGTCTATGTACTTTGTCGTAATGCCCAATTAAATCTCACTATACTTATCATGACATGTATGTGCATTGTTATGCCCTCTCTATTTGTCAATTGCCCGACTGTAATTTGTTCACCCAACATGCTTTTATCTTATGGGAGAGACACCTCTAGTGAACTGTGGACCCGGTCCATTCTTTAATACTGAAATACAAATCTGCTGCAATACTTGTTTCTACTGTTTTCTCTGCAAACAATCATCTTCCACACAATTCGGTTAATCCTTTGTTACAGCAAGCCGGTGAGATTGACAACCTCAGTTTCGTTGGGGCAAAGTACTTTGGTTGTGTTGTGCGGGTTCCACGTTGGCGCGGAATCCCGGTGTTGCGCCGCACTACATCCCGTCGCCATCAACCTTCAACGTGCTTCTTGGCTCCTCCTGGTTCGATAAACCTTGGTCCCTTTCTGAGGGAAAACTTGCTGCTGTGCGCATCATACCTTCCTCTTGGGGTTGCCCAACGAACGTGTGAAATACACGCCATCATAGGCTGAAGGGGATGGTAGGGATTGGATGAGATTGGTCATGTAATAGCATAAGATTGTTAGGGCATAGTGCCTAGTGTCCGTAATTGGTACTTCTATGATATTGTTGCAACTTGTTATGCTTAATGCTTGTCACTAGGGCCCGAGTGCCATGATCTCAGATCTGAACATGTTATCAATTCATTATGATATTCATTGCTTTATGATCTTACCTGCAAGTTGTATACACGTATTGCTGTCCGGAACCCGAGGCCCCAAAGTGACAGAAATTGGGACAACCGAAGGGGATGGCGGTGATATGAGGATCACATGTGTTCACGGAGTGTTAATGCTTTGCTCCGGTGCTCTATTAAAAGGAGTGCCTTAATTTCCAGTAGATTCCCTAGAGGCCCGGCTGCCACCGGCTGGTAGGACAAAAGATGTTGTGCAAGTTTCTCATTGCGAGCACGTACGACTAAATATGGAACACATGCCTATTGATTGATTAGTACTTGGACACCGTTTTATTATTATCTGCAAATGCCCTGCTTTGATTGTTACATGAGTTTCTCTCATCCATGCAACGCCCGTTCATCCATCCATGTGCCTACAGTATTTTAATCCTGATGTTTACTATAATCACTGCTGCTGTCTTTGTTACTCTGCTGTTGTTATTTCACTACTCTCTGCTATAAAACTGTTACTACTGATAAACTCTTGCGAGCAAGTCTGTTTCCAGGTGCTGAATTGAGAACTCAGTTGTTAAGGCTTACAAGTATTCTTTGTCTCCCCTTGTGTCGAATCAATAAATTGGGTTTTACTTCCCTCGAAGACTGTTGCGATCCCCTATACTTGTGGGTCATCAGCGAGTAGATAAAAAGTTAAATGTTATTCATTATGCTAGCAAAACTCTTGATGTTGCTCAAAGAAATTATGCTACAACTGAAAAAGAATTGTTAGCTGTAGTCTTTGCTTGTGACAAGTTTAGATCTTATATTGTTGATTCAAAAGTTACAATTCATACTGATCATGCTGCAATTAGATACCTTATGGAAAAGAAAGATGCTAAGCCAAGGCTTATTAGATGGGTACTTCTTTTGCAAGAATTTGATTTACATATTATAGATAGGAAAGGTGCTGATAATCCTATTGCTGATAATTTGTCTAGATTGGAAAATATTGCTTATGATCCTGTTCCTGTTAATGATAGTTTTCCAAATGAACAATTGGCTGTAATAAAGGTGAGCTCGCGAGATAGTCCTTGGTACGCTGATTATGCTAACTTTATTGTATCCAAGTACTTGCCTCCAACCTTTTCAGCTCAGCAAAGGAGGAAATTCTTTTATGACTTGAGGCATTATTTTTGGGATGACCCACACTTATATAAAGAAGGAGTGGATGGTATTATGCGAAGATGTGTTCCCGAATATGAACAACAAGAGATATTGAGTAAGTGTCATGGTAGTGTTTATGGAGGACATCACGGAGATAGAACCGCGCAAAAGGTTCTACAATCAGGTTTTTATTGGCCAACTCTCTTCAAAGATGCAAGAAAGTTTATTTTATCTTGTGATGAATGTCAAAGGGTTGGTAATATCTCCAGACGCAATGAAATGCCTATGAATTATACTCTTGTTATTGAACCATTCGATTGTTGGGGATTTGACTTCATGGGTCCTTTCCCTTCTTCAGAAGGTAACACTCATATACTTGTCGCTGTTGATTATGTTACTAAATGGGTGGAAGCCATACCTACAAAAAGTGCTGATGGTGAGACCTCTTTAAGAATGCTTTTAGATATTATTTTTCCTAGATTTGGAGTTCCTAGATATATTATGACTGATGGAGGTTCTCATTTTATTCATGGTGGTTTTAGAAAAACTCTTGCTAAATATGGTATTAATCATAGAATTGCTTCCGCTTATCATCCTCAAACTAGTGGGCAAGTAGAATTATCAAATAGAGAGATTAAATCTATCTTGCAAAAGACTGTTAATAAATCTAGAAAGAACTGGGCTATTAAATTGAAGGAAGCACTATGGGCTTATAGAACTGCTTATAAAAATCCCATGGGTATGTCACCGTATAAAATGGTTTATGGGAAAGCTTGTCATTTACCTTTAGAACTAGAGCACAAAGCTTATTGGGCTGTAAGAGAACTAAATAAAGATCCTAAACTTGCCGGTAAGAAAAGATTGCTACAATTGAGTTCTCTAGATGAATGGAGAAGTGAAGCATATGAAAATGCTAAACTCTTTAAAGAGAAAGTTAAGAAATGGCATGATAGAAGAATTATCAAAAGAGAATTTAATGTTGGAGATAAAGTCCTATTGTATCGGTCTCGTCTCAGATTCTTTGCAGGGAAATTACTCTCAAAATGGGAAGGACCATATGTTATTGAGGAGGTGTGTCGTTCAGGGGCAATTAAAATTAGCTCTCTGCAAGGTAATGCCACACAAGTGGTGAATGGACAAAGACTCAAGCATTATATCTCTGGTGATTCTTATAATGAAGATGTTGATGTTATTCGAGTGGTAACTCCGGAAGCCTTCATCAAAGGCCAAGTTGACAGTCCTGCAGAGTTCGACTTTGAATAGGTAACAGTTCTGGTAAGAAAAAGTCCGCGTTTAACTTTCCGAACAATGTTTTTGCAACTTTTGGAAAATATGAAAAATTACGAGATCGAAACGGAGTGGAGGAGACGCACGAGGGCGTGCCCCCATGGGCGGCGCGGGCCCAAGCCTGGCCGCGCCGCCCTATGAGGAGGGCCCCTTGTTGTCCCCCTCCGACTCTGGTTCGACCTGGTACTTTCCTTTTGTCGTGAATTTTTTTGCTATATAATCCCCCGGACCCCTGGAGGTCCGTATATCGTTTTCTCGTCGTGTTTTGTTTTGAGCTGTTTCTGCCAGGATCTGTCTTTGATCTAGAAGCACCATGGTCTCCAACAACAAGGGCAAGGGGATTTCGGATGAAGATAATCAAGATCTTGAGTGGAAAGAGGTGGATGAGAGTGTCAAGGAAGAAGATGAAGAAGAAGTGGAGGAAGACTCGCGTGCATACCCGCGTGCCACTGATACGCGTACAACACGCGTCCGTTGGGAACCCCAAGAGGAAGGTGTGATGCGTACAGCGGCAAGTTTTCCCTCAGTAAGAAACCAAGGTTTATCGAACCAGTAGGAGCCAAGAAGCACGTTGAAGGTTGATGGCGGCGGGATGTAGTGCGGCGCAACACCAGGGATTCCGGCGCCAACGTGGAACCTGCACAACACAACCAAAGTACTTTGCCCCAACGAAACAGTGAGGTTGTCAATCTCACCGGCTTGCTGTAACAAAGGATTAGATGTATAGTGTGGATGATGATTGTTTGCAGAAAATAGTAGAACAAGTATTGCAGTAGATTGTATTCAATGTAAAAGAATGGACCGGGGTCCACAGTTCACTAGAGGTGTCTCTCCCATAAGATAAATAGCATGTTGGGTGAACAAATTACAGTCAGGCAATTGACAAATAGAGAGGGCATGACAATGCACATACATGATATGATGAATATTGTGAGATTTAATTGGGCATTACGACAAAGTACATAGACCGCTATCAGCATGCATCTATGCCTAAAAAGTCCACCTTCGGGTTATCATCCGAACCCCTTCCAGTATTAAGTTGTAAACAACAGACAATTGCATTAAGTATGGTGCGTAATGTAATCAATAACTACATCCTCGGACATAGCATCAATGTTTTATCCCTAGTGGCAAAAGCACATCCACAACCTTAGAACTTTCTGTCACTGTCCCAGATTTAATGGAGGCATGAACCCACTATCGAGCATAAATACTCCCTCTTGGAGTTAAGAGCAAAAACTTGGCAGAGCCTCTACTAATAACGGAGAGCATGCAAGATCATAAACAACACATAGGTAATAGATTGATAATCAACATAACATAGTATTCTCTATCCATTGGATCCCGACAAACACAACATATAGTATTACAGATAGATGATCTTGATCATGTTAGGCAGCTCACAAGATCCGACAATGAAGCACAATGAGGAGAAGACAACCATCTAGCTACTGCTATGGACCCATAGTCCAGGGGTGAACTACTCACTCATCACTCCGGAGGCGACCATGGCGGTGAAGAGTCCTCCGGGAGATGATTCCCCTCTCCGGCAGGGTGCCGGAGGCGATCTCTGAATCCCCGAGATGGGATTGGCAGCGGCGCGTCTCGAAGGTTTTCCGTATCGTGGCTCTCGGTACTGGGGTTTGCGACGGAGGCTTTAAGTAGGCGGAAGGGCAGCGCGGGGGCCACACGAGGGGCCCCACACACCAGGGCCGCGGCCAAGACTGGGCGCGCCGCCCTGTTGTGGCGGCGCCTCGTGGCCCCACTTCCTTTCCCCCTCGGTCTTCTGGAAGCTTCGTGCAAAAATAGGCCCCTCGGCGTTGATTTCGTCCAATTCCGAGAATATTTCCTTACTAGGATTTCTGAAACCAAAAACAGGCAAGCAACTTCGGCATCTCGTTAATAGGTTAGTGCCGGAAAATGCATAAATACGACATATAATGTGTATAAAACATGTAGATATCATCAATAATGTGGCATGGAACATAAGAAATTATACGGAGACGTATCAGCATCCCCAAGCTTAGTTCTGCTCGTCCCGAGCAGGTAAATGATAACAAAGATAATTTCTGGAGTGACATACCATCATAACCTTGATCATACTATTGTAAGCATATGTAATGAATGCAGCGATCAAAACAATGGTAATGACACGAGTAAACAACTGAATCATAAAGCAAAGACTTTTCATGAATAGTACTTTCAAGACAAGCATCAATAAGTCTTGCATAAGAGTTAACTCATAAAGCAATAAATCAAAGTAAAGGTATTGAAGCAACACAAAGGAAGATTAAGTTTCAGCGGTTGCTTTCAACTTGTAACATGTATATCTCATGGATATTGTCAATGTAAAGTAATATAACAAGTGCAATATGCAAGTATGTAGGAATCAATGCGCAGTTCACACAAGTGTTTACTTCTTGAGGTGGAGAGAAATAGGTGAACTGACTCAACATAAAAGTAAAAGAAAGGTCCTTCAAAGAGGAAAGCATCGATTGCTATATTTGTGCTAGAGCTTTGGTTTTGAAAACATGAAACAATTTTGTCAACGGTAGTAATAAAGCATATGTATCATGTAAATTATATCTTACAAGTTGCAAGCCTCATGCATAGTATACTAATAGTGCCCGCACCTTGTCCTAATTAGCTTGGATCACCAGGATTATCATCGCAATACACATGTTTTAACCAAGTGTCACAAAGGGGTACCTCTATGCCGCCTGTACAAAGGTCTAAGGAGAAAGCTCGCATTTGGATTTCTTGCTTTTGATTATTCTCAACTTAGACATCCATACCGGGACAACATAGACAACAGATAATGGACTCCTCTTTAATGCATAAGCATGTAGCAACAATTAATGTTCTCATATGAGATTGAGGATATATGTCCAAAACTGAAACTTCCACCATGATTCATGGCTTTAGTTAGCGGCCCAATGTTCTTCTCTAACAATATGCATGCTCTAACCATTAAATGAGTGGTAAATCTCCCTTACTTCAGACAAGACGGACATGCATAGCAACTCACATGATATTCAACAAAGAGTTGATGGCGTCCCCAGAAACATGGTTATCGCACAACAAGCAACTTAATAAGATAAAGTGCATAAGTACATATTCAATACCACAATAGTTTTTAAGGCTATTTTGTCCCATGAGCTATATATTGCAAGGGGAATGATGGAATTTAAAGGTAGCACTCAAGCAATTTACTTTGGAATGGCGGAGAAATACCATGTAGTGGGTAGGTATGGTGGACACAAATGGCATAGTGGTTGGCTCAAGGATTTTGGATGCATGAGAAGTATTCCCTCTCGATACAAGGTTTAGGCTAGCAAGGTTTATTTGAAACAAACACAAGGATGAACGGTGCAGCAAAACTCACATAAAAGACATATTGTAAACATTATAAGACTCTACACCGTCTTCCTTGTTGTTCAAAACTCAATACTAGAAATTATCTAGACTTTAGAGAGACCAAATATGCAAACCAAATTTTAGCAAGCTCTATGTATTTCTTCATTAATAGGTGCAAAGTATATGATGCAAGAGCTTAAACATGAGCACAACAATTGCCAAGTATCAAATTATTCAAGACATTTTAGAATTACTACATGTAGCATTTCCCGATTCCAACCATATAACAAATTAACGAAGAAGATTCAACCTTCGCCATGAATACTATGAGTAAAGCCTAAGGACATATTTGTCCATATGCAACAGCGGAGCGTGTCTCTCTCCCACACAATGAATGCTAGGATCCATTTTATTCAAACAAAAACAAAAACAAAAACAAACCGACGCTCCAAGCAAAGCACATAAGATGTGATGGAATAAAAATATAGTTTCAGGGGAGGAACCTGATAATGTTGTCGATGAAGAAGGGGATGCCTTAGGCATCCCCAAGCTTAGACGCTTGAGTCTTCTTAAAATATGCAGGGGTGAACCACGGGGGCATCCCCAAGCTTAGAGCTTTCACTCTCCTTGATCATATTGTATCATCTCCCTCTCTTGATCCTTGAAAACTTCCTCCACACCAAACTCGAAACAACTCATTAGAGGGTTAGTGCACAATAAAAATTTACATGTTCAGAGGTGACATAATCATTCTTAATACTTCTGGACATTGCACAAAGCTACTGGACATTAATGGATCAAAGAAATTCATCCAACATAGCAAAAGAGGCAATGCGAAATAAAAGCAGAATCTGTCAAAACAGAACAGTTCGTAAAGACGAATTTTAAAGTGGCACCAGACTTGCTCAAATGAAAATACCCAAATTGAATGAAAGTTGCGTACATATATGAGGATCACGCACGTAAATTGGCATATTTTTCTGAGCTACCTACAGAGAGGCAGGTCGAAATTCGTGACAGCAAAGAAATCTGTTTCTGCGCAGTAATCCAAATCTAGTATGAACCTTACTATCAAAGACTTTACTTGGCACAACAATGCATAAAACTAAGATAAGGAGAGGTTGCTACAGTAGTAAACAACTTCCAAGACTCAAATATAAAATAAAGTACTGTAGTAAAAACATGGGTTGTCTCCCATAAGCGCTCTTTAACGCCTTTCAGCTAGGCGCAGAAAGTGTATATCAAGTATTATCAAGAGATGAAGCATCAACATCATAACTTGTTCTAATAATAGAGTCAAAAGGTAACTTCATTCTCTTTCTAGGTAAGTGTTCCATACCTTTCTTGAGAGGAAATTGATATTTAATATTACCTTCCTTCATATCAACGATAGCACCAACAGTTCGAAGAAAAGGTCTTCCCAATATAATGGGACAAGATGCATTGCATTCAATATCCAAGACAACAAAATCAACGGGGACAAGGTTATTGTTAACGGTAATGCGAACATTATCAACTCTCCCCAAAGGTTTCTTTGTAGAATGATCAGCAAGATTAACATCCAAATAACAATTTTTCAATGGTGGCAAGTCAAGCATATTATAAATCTTCTTAGGCATAACGGAAATACTTGCACCAAGATCACATAAAGCATTACAATCAAAGTCATTGACCTTCATCTTAATGATGGGCTCCCAACCATCCTCTAGCTTCCTAGGAATAGAAGTTTCAAGTTTTAGTTTCTCTTCTCTAGCTTTTATGAGAGCATTTGTAATATGTTTTGTGAAAGCCAAGTTTATAGCACTAGCATTAGGACTCTTAGCAAGTTTTTGCAAGAACTTTATAACTTCAGAGATGTGACAATCATCAAAATCCAAACCATTATAATCTAAATCAATGGGATCATCATCCCCAATGTTGGAAAAAATTTCAGCAGTTTTATCACAGGCAGTTTCAGCAGTTTTAGCAGTTTCAGGCAGTTTTGCAGGCTTTGCATTAGAAGTGGAAACATTGCCAACACCAATTCTTTCACCATTATTAGTAAGAGGTGCAGCAACATGTGGAGCATTAGCATTGCTAGTGGTGGTAATAGTCCAAACTTTAGCTACATTATTCTCTTTAGCTAGTTTTTCATTTTCTTCTCTTTCCCACCTAGCATGCAATTCAGCCATTAATCTTATATTCTCATTAATTCTAACTTGGATGGCATTTGCTGTAGTAACAATTTTATTTTCAATATCCTCAGGTTTAGCAGCCATTTTATTAATTAAAGAAGATTGTGACGCAGACATGTATGAGATTCGGTTTTCAGCATTTGCAAGTTTAGTTTGCAACCCAGAAATCTCCATATTCAGATTTTCAAGTTGATTTCCTATATTCTTCAACAAGGTAGATTGCTCATTCATAGTTTTAGTAAACAATTTGTTTTGCTCATATTGTGATTGCATAAAGCTCTTGGTGGATCTTTCAATTTCTAACATCTTTTCCTCATTAGGTGAAACATATCTACCATAAGAGTTACCATTAGCAGGATATGGCCTAGAATTATTGTAATTGTTATTTTTAATGAAATTCACATCAACATGTTCTTTTTGGGCAACCAATGAAGCTAACGGAACATTATTAGGATCAACATTAGTCCTATCATTCACAAGCATAGACATAATAGCATCAATCTTATCACTCAAGGAGGAGGTTCTTCGACAGAATTTACCTTCTTACCTTGTGGAGCTCTTTCCGTGTGCCATTCGGAGTAATTAATAATCATATTGTCAAGCTTTGTTTGCTCACCAAAGTGATGGACATAAAGGTACCTCAGCAGCTGAATCCAATAGGTTCCGCGAAGAAAAATTCAGTCTGCATAAAAGGTTTGGATGATCATCCAAGTAGTCAGTCCATGGGTTGGGCAATTTTTAACCAAAGATTTCATTCTTTTCCAAGCTTGAGCAACATGTTCATTATCCAATTGTTTAAAATTCATTATGCTACTTCTCAAAGATATAATTTTAGCAGGATAATATCTACCAATAAAAGCATCCTTGCATTTAGTCCATGAATCAATACTATTCTTAGGCGATAGCAACCAATCTTTAGCTCTTCCTCTTAATGAGAAAGGGAACAATTTTAATTTTATAATGTCACCATCTACATCTTTATACTTTTGCATTACACAATTCAACAAAATTATTGAGATGGGCAGCAGCATCATCAGAACTAACACCAGAAAATTGCTCTCTCATAACAAGATTCAGTAAAGCAGGTTTAATTTCAAAGAATTCTGCTGTAGTAGCAGGTGGAGCAATAGGTGTGCATAAGAAATCATTATTGTTTGTGGTTGTGAAGTCACACAACTTAGTATTTTCAGGAGTAGCCATTTTAACAGTAGTAAATAAAGCAAACTAGATAAACTAAATGCAAGTAACTAATTTTTTTGTGTTTTTGATATAGAGTGCAAGACAGTAAATAAAGTAAAACTAGCAACTAATTTTTTTTGTGTTTTGATATAATGCAGCAAACAAAGTAATAAATAAAATAAAGCAAGACAAAAAAAAAGTAAAGAGATTGGATTGTGGAGACTCCCTTGCAGCGTGTCTTGATCTCAACGGCGCCAGAAAATGTGCTTGATACGCGTACAGCACGCATTGGGAACCCCAAGAGGAAGGTGTGATGCGTACATCGGCAAGTTTTCCCTCAGAAACCAAGGTGTATCGAACCAGTAGGAGCCAAGAAGCACGTTGAAGGTTGATGGCGGCGGGATGTAGTGCGGCGCAACACCGGATTCCGGCGCCAATGCACAACACAACAAAGTACTTTGCCCCAACGAAACAGTGAGGTTGTCAATCTCACCGGCTTGCTGTAACAAAGGATTAGATGTATAGTGTGGATGATGATTGTTTGCAGAAAACAGTAGAACAAGTATTGCAGTAGATTGTATTCAATGTAAAAGAATGGACCGGGGTCCACAGGTGTCTCTCCCATAAGATAAATAGCATGTTGGGTGAACAAATTACAGTCGGGCAATTGACAAATAGAGAGGGAATGACAATGCACATACATGATATGATGAATATTGTGAGATTTAATGGGCATTACGACAAAGTACATAGACCGCTATCCAGCATGCATCTATGCCTAAAAAGTCCACCTTCAGGTTATCATCCGAACCCCTTCCAGTATTAAGTTGCAAACAAGAGACAATTGCATTAAGTATGGTGCGTAATGTAATCAATAACTACATCCTCGGACATAGCATCAATGTTTTATCCCGGCAACAGCACATCCACAACCTTAGAACTTTCTGTCACTGTCCCAGATTTAATGGAGGCATGAACCCACTATCGAGCATAAATACTCCCTCTTGGAGTTAAGAGCAAAAACTTGGCCAGAGCTCTACTAATAACGGAGAGCATGCAAGATCATAAACAACACAGGTAATAGATTGATAATCAACATAACATAGTATTCTCTATCCATCGGATCCCAACAAACACAACATATAGCATTACGGATAGATGATCTTGATCATGTTAGGCAGCTCACAAGATCCGACAATGAAGCACAATGAGGAGAAGACAACCATCTAGCTACTGCTATGGACCCATAGTCCCGGTGAACTACTCACTCATCACTCCGCGGAGGCAACCATGGCGGTGAAGAGTCCGCCGGGAGATGATTCCCCTCTCGGCGAAGTCCGGAGGCGATCTCTGAATCCCCAGAGATGGGATTGGCGGCGGCGCCGTCTAAAGGTTTTCCGTATCGTGGCTCTCGGTACCGGGGGTTTCGCGACGGAGGCTTAAGTAGGCGGAAGGACGCGGGGCCAAATGAGGCCCCACACACCGAACATGCGGCCACGACTTTGGGCAGCAGCTATGTTGGTGGCCGCCTCGTGGCCCCACTTCCTTTCCCTCGGTCTTCTGGAAGCTTCGTGCAAAAATAGGCCCGGGCGTTGATTTCGTCAATTAGAATATTTCCTTACTAGGATTTCGAAACCAAAAATACGACTTGACAATGGCTCTTCGGCATCTCGTTAATAGGTTAGTGCCGGAAAATGCATAAATACGACATATAATGGGTATAAAACATGTAGATATCATCAATAATGTGGCATGGAACATAAGAAATTATCGATACGTCGGAGACGTATCAGCCACCATCGCAAGCATCGAGGTGGTGGAAAACTCTTTCAGTACCAAGAAGAGTGCAAGAATTCGCACCGGAGGAAAGGTTCCACGTCACTACCTAGCTCCAAAGACATCTCCTCCAGGCACCTACAACCCCTTCCACATTCTAATTCATAATAGTCAAACTGAAAGGGTTCCCAAGGCAGTATTGCCTAGCAATTGGGATATAGATCGTTCTAACACGCTGCGATGAAGGATGAAGCCTGAAGCTGAAGAGTGGGGAAACAACTCTAAGAGTTGGGACTCGCCGTCGGACATACTTCTTAGTCGCGTCGAGCACAATTCGGAGATGATCCGCAACCTCACGTACAGGATTGATGAGCTAAAGGAGCTTGTTGAGAAGCTTATCAAGAATTCATCACCATCACCACCGGAGGAGTAATTCATCATCGGTATTGGCACCCCCTTGGTTTGTTCCAAGCTTGGGGGAGTGCCGCGGTATCACGACGTATCGATAATTTCTTATGTTCCATGCCACATTATTGATGATATCTACATGTTTTATGCATACTTTATGTCATATTTATGCATTTTCCGGCACTAACCTATTAACGAGATGCCGAAGAGCCAGGTGCTTTGCTGTTTTGGTTTGAAATCCTAGTAAGGAAATATTCTCGGAATTGAATGAAATCAACGCCCGAGGGCCTATTTTTCACGAAGCTTGGAGACCCGAGAGGACTTACGAAGTGGGGCCACGAGGTGGCGCCACACTAGGGCGGCACGGCCCAAGCCTTGGCCGCGCCGGCCTGTTGTGTGGGGCCCTCGTGTGGCCCCCGACACTCCCCTTCCGCCTACATATTGTCTTCGTCGCGAAACCCCGATCTGAGAGCCACGGTATGGAAAACCTTCCGGAGAGCACGCCGCCGCCAATCCCATCTCTGGGGATTCAGGAGATCGCCTCAGCACCCTACCGGAGAGGGGAATCATCTCCGGAGGACTCTTCACCGCCATGGTCGCCTCCGGAGTGATGAGTGAGTAGTTCACCCCTGGACTATGGGTCCATAGCATTAGCTAGATGGTCGTCTTCTCCTTATGTGCTTCATTGTCGGATCTTGTGAGCTGCCTAACATGATCAAGATCATCTATCTGTAATGCTATGTGTTGTGTTTGTCGGGATCCGATGGATAGAGAATACTATGTTATGTTGATTATCAATCTATTACCTATGTGTTGTTTATGATCTTGCATGCTCTCCGTTATTAGTAGAGGCTCTGGCCAAGTTTTTACTCTTAACTCCAAGGGGGAGTATTTATGCTCGATAGTGGGTTCATGCCTCCATTAAATCTGGGACAGTGACAGAAAGTTCTAAGGTTGTGGATGTGCTGTTGCCACTAGGGATAAAACATTGATGCTATGTCCGAGGATGTAGTTATTGATTACATTACGCACCATACTTAATGCAATTGTCTGTTGTTTGCAACTTAATACTGGAAGGGGTTCGGATGATAACCTGAAGGTGGACTTTTTAGGCATAGATGCATGCTGGATAGCGGTCTATGTACTTTGTCGTAATGCCCAATTAAATCTCACTACACTCATCATATCATGTATGTGCATGGTCATGCCCTCTCTATTTGTCAATTGCTCGACTGTAATTTGTTCACCCAACATGCTATTTATCTTATGGGAGAGACACCTCTAGTGAACTGTGGACCCCGGTCCATTCTTTTACATTGAATACAATCTACTGCAATACTTGTTCTACTGTTTTCTACAAACAATCATCATCCACACTATACATCTAATCCTTTGTTACAGCAAGCCGGTGAGATTGACAACCTCACTGTTTCGTTGGGGCAAAGTACTTTGGTTGTGTTGTGCAGGTTCCACGTTGGCGCCGGAATCCCTGGTGTTGCGCCGCACTACATCCCGCCGCCATCAACCTTCGACGTGCTTCTTGGCTCCTACTGGTTCGATAAACCTTGGTTTCTTACTGAGGGAAAACTTGCCGCTGTACGCATCACACCTTCCTCTTGGGGTTCCCAACGGACGTGTTAACTACGCGCAATCAAGCATTTTTTCTGGCGCCGTTGCCGGGGAGATCAAGACACGCTGCAAGGGGAGTCTCCACAATCCAATCTCTTACTTTGTTTTTGTCTTGCTTTATTTTATTTACTTTCTTGTTTGCTGCATTATATCAAAACACAAAAAAATTAGTGCTACTTTTTTATTTACTGTCTTGTTCTCTATATCAAAACAAAAAATTAGTTACTTGCATTTATTTTATCTAGTTTGCTTTATTTACTACTGCTAAAATGGGTACTCCTGAAAATACTAAGTTGTGTGACTTCACAACCACAAATAATAATGATTTCTTATGCACACCTATTGCTCCACTTGCTACTACAGCAGAATTCTTTGAAATTAAACCTGCTTTCTTGAATCTTGTTATGAAGAGCAATTTTCTGGTGTTAGTTCTGATGATGATGCTGCCCATCTCAATAATTTTGTTGAATTGTGTGAAATGCAAAAGTATAAGGATGTAGATGGTGACATTATAAAATTAAAATTGTTTCCTTTCTCTTTAAGAGGAAGAGCTAAAGATTGGTTGCTATCTCTGCCTAGAAATAGTATTGATTCATGGACTAAATGCAAGGATGCTTTTATTGGTAGATATTATCCCCCTGCTAAAATTATATCTTTGAGGAGTAGCATAATGAATTTTAAACAATTGGATAATGAGCATGTTGCACAAGCTTGGGAAAGAATGAAATCTTTGGTTAAAAATTGCCCAACCCATGGACTGACTACTTGGATGATCATCCAAACCTTTTATGCGACTGAACTTTTCTTGTGGAACCTCTTGGATTCAGCTGCTGGAGGTACCTTTATGTCCATCACTCTTGGTGAAGCAACAAAGCTTCTTGATAATATGATGATTAATTACTCTGAATGGCACACGGAAAGAGCTCCACAAGGTAAGAAGGTAAATTCTGTCGAAGAAACCTCTTCTTGAGTGATAAGATTGATGCTATTATGTCTATGCTTGTGAATGATAGGACTAATGTTGATCCTAATAATGTTCCGTTAGCTTCATTGGTTGCCCAAGAAGAACATGTTGATGTAAACTTCATTAAAAATAATAATTTCAACAACAATGCTTATCGGAACAATTCTAGTAATAACTATAGGCCATATCCTTATAATAATAGTAACGGTTATGGTAATTCTTATGGGAATTCTTACAACAATAATAGGAACACCCCCTGGTCTTGAAGCTATGCTTAAAGAATTTATTAGTACACAAACTGCTTTTAACAAATCTGTTGAGGAAAAGCTTGATAAAATTGATATTCTTGCTTCTAAGGTTGATAGACTTGCCTCTGATGTTGATCTTTTAAAATTGAAAGTTATGCCTAATAAGGATATTGAAAATAAAATTTTACTACAGCAAATGCCATCCAAGTTAGAATTAATGAGAATATAAGATTGATGGCTGAATTGCATGCTAGGTGGGAAAAAGAAGAAAATGAAAAACTAGCTAAAGAGAATAATGTAGCTAAAGTTTGGACTATTACCACCACTAGTAATGCTAATGCTCCACATGTTGCTGCACCTCCTACTAATAATAATAAAAGAATTGGTGTTAGCAATGTTTCCACTTCTAATGCAAAGCACAAAACTGCCTGAAGCTGCTAGCTAACTGCTGAAACTGCACGTGATAAAGCTGCTGAAATTTTTCCAACATTGGGGATGATGATCCCATTGCTGTAGATTATAATGTTTTGGATTTTGATGATTGCCACATCTCTGAAGTCATAAAGTTCTTACAAAAGCTTGCTAAGAGTCCCAATGCTAGTGCTATAAATTTGGCTTTCACAAAACATATTAGAAATGCTCTCATAAAAGCTAGAGAAGAGAAACTAGAACGTGAAGCTTCTATTCCTAGGAAGCTAGAGGATGGTTGGGAGACCATCATTAAGATGAAGGTCAATGACTTTGATTGTAATGCTTTATGTGATCTTGGTGCAAGTATTTCCGTTATGCCTAAGAAAATCTATAATATGCTTGACTTGCCACCATTGAAAAATTGTTATTTGGATGTTAATCTTGCTGATAATTCTAGAAACCTTTGGGGAGAGTTGATAATGTTCATATTATGGTTAACAATAACCTTGTCCCCGTTGATTTTGTTGTCTTGGATATTGAATGCAATGCATCTTGTCCCATTATATTGGGAAGACCTTTTCTTCGAACTGTTGGAGCTATCATTGATATGAAGGAAGGTAATATTAAATATCAATTTCCTCTCAAGAAAGGTATGGAACACTTCCCTAGAAAGAGAATGAAGTTACCTTTTGATTCTATTATTAGAACAAATTATGATGTTGATGCTTCATCTCTTGATAACACTTGATATACACTTTCTGCGCCTAGCTGAAAGGCGTTAAAGAAAAGCGCTTATGGGATACAACCCATGTTTTTACTACAGTACTTTTATTTTATATTTGAGTCTTGGAAGTTGTTACTACTGTAGCAACCTCTCCTTATCTTAGTTTTATCGCATTGTTGTGCCAAGTAAAGTCGTTGATAGTAAGGTTCATACTAGATTTGGATTACTGCGCAGAAACAGATTTCTTTGCTATCACGAATCTGGGCCTAAATCTCTGTAGGTAACTCAGATAATTATGCCAATTTACGTGAGTGATCCTCAGATATGTACGCAACTTTCATTAAATTTGAGCATTTTCATTTGAGCAAGTCTGGTGCCTCAATAAAATTCGTCTTTCGAACTGTTCTGTTTTTGACAGATTCTGCCTTTTATTTTGCATTGCCTCTTTTGCTATGTTGGATGAATTTCTTTGTTCCATTAATGTCCAGTAGCTTTGTGCAATGTCCAGAAGTGTTAAGAATGATTATGTCACCTCTGAACATGTAAATTTTAATTATGCACTAACCCTCTAATGAGTTGTTTTGAGTTTGGTGTGGAGGAAGTTTTCAAGGATCAAGAGAGGGAGATGATACAATATGATCAAGGAGAGTGAAAGCTCTAAGCTTGGGGATGCCAGGTGGTTCACCCCTGCATATTTTAAGAAGACTCAAGCGTCTAAGCTTGGGGATGCCCAAGGCATCCCCTTCTTCATCGACAACATTATCGGTTCCTCACCGAAACTATATTTTTATTCCATCACATCTTATGTGCTTTGCTTGAAGCGTCGGTTTGTTTTTGTTTTTGTTTTGTTTGAATAAAATGGATCCTAGCATTCATTGTGTGGGAGAGAGACACGCTCCTCTGTTGCATATGGACAAATATGTCCTTAGGCTTTACTCATAGTATTCATGGCGAAGGTTGAATCTTCTTCGTTAAATTGTTATATGGTTGGAATCGGGAAATGCTACATGTAGTAATTCTAAAATGTCTTGAATAATTTGATACTTGGCAATTGTTGTGCTCATGTTTAAGCTCTTGCATCATATGCTTTGCACCTATTAATGAAGAAATACATAGAGCTTGCTAAAATTTGGTTTGCATAATTGGTCTCTCTAAAGTCTAGATAATTTCTAGTATTGAGTTTTGAACAACAAGGAAGACGGTGTAGAGTCTTATAATGTTTACAATATGTCTTTTATGTGAGTTTTGCTGCACCGGTTCATCCTTGTGTTTGTTTCAAATAACCTTGCTAGCTTAAACCTTGTATCGAGAGGGAATACTTCTCATGCATCCAAATACTTGAGCCAACAACTATGCCATTTGTGTCCACCATACCTACCTACTACATGGTATTTCTCATTCCAAAGTAAATTGCTTGAGTGCTACCTTTAAAATTCCATTCTTTACCTTTGCAATATATAGCTCATGGGACAAATAGCTTAAAAACTATTGTGGTATTGAATATGTACTTATGCACTTTATCTCTTATTAAGTTGTTTGTTGTGCGATAACCATGTTTCTGGGGACGCCATCAACTACTCCTTGTTGAATATCATGTGAGTTGCTATGCATGTCCGTCTTGTCTGAAGTAAGGGAGATTTACCACTCATTTAATGGTTAGAGCATGCATAATGTTAGAGAAGAACATTGGGCCGCTAACTAAAGCCATGAATCATGGTGGAAGTTTCAGTTTTGGACAAATATCCTCAATATCATATGAGAACATTAATTGTTGCTACATGCTTATGCATTAAAGAGGAGTCCATTATCTGTTGTCTATGTTGTCCCGGTATGGATGTCTAAGTTGAGAATAATCAGAAGAAATCAAATGCGATCTTTCTCCTTAGACCTTTGTACAGGCGGCATAGAGGTACCCCTTTGTGACACTTGGTTAAAACATGTGTATTGCGATGATAATCCCGGTAATTCAAGCTAATTAGGACAAGGTGCGGGCACTATTAGTATACTATGCATGAGGCTTGCAACTTGTAAGATATAATTTACATAATCCATATGCTTTATTACTACCGTTGACAAAATTGTTTCTTGTTTTCAAAACCAAATCTCTAGCACAAATATAGCAATCAATGCTTCCCTCTGCGAAGGGCCTTTCTTTTACTTTTATGTTGAGTCAGTTCACCTATCTCTCTCCACCTCAAGAAGCAAACACTTGTGAACTGTGCATTGATTCCTACATACTTGCATATTGCACTTATTATATTACTTTACATTGACAATATCCATGAGATATACATGTTATAAGTTGAAAGCAACCGCTGAAACTTAATCTTCCTTTGTGTTGCTTCAATATCTTTACTTTGATTTATTGCTTTATGAGTTAACTCTTATGCAAGACTTATTGATGCTTGTCTTGAAAATACTATTCATGAAAAGTCTTTGCTTTATGATTCATTTTTTTACTCATGTCATTACCATTGTTTTGATCGCTGCATTCATTACATATGCTTACAATAGTATGATCAAGGTTATGATGGCATGTCACTCAGAAATTATCTTTGTTATCGTTTACCTGCTGGGACGAGCAGGAACTAAGCTTGGGGATGCTGATACGTCTCCGATGTATCGATAATTTCTTATGTTCCATGCCACATTATTGATGATATCTACATGTTTTATGCATACTTTATGTCATATTTATGCATTTTACGGCACTAACCTATTAACGAGATGCCGAAGAGCCAGTTGTTGTTTTCTGCTGTTTTTGGTTTCAGAAATCCTAGTAAGGAAATATTCTCGGAATTGGACGAAATCAACGCCCAGGGCCTATTTTTCCACGAAGCTTCCGGAAGACCGAAGGGATTACGAAGTGGGGCCACGAGGTGGCGCCACACTAGGGCGGCGCGGCCCAAGCCTTGGCCGCGCCGGCCTGTTGTGTGGGGCCCCGTGACCTACCCTTCCGCCTACATATAGTCTTCGTCGCCCCAGTACCGAGAGCCACGATACGGAAAACCTTCCAGAGACGCCGCCGTCGCCAATCCCATCTCGGGGGATTCAGGAGATCGCCTCCGGCACCCTGCCGGAGAGGGGAATTATCCCGGAGGAATCTTCGCCGCCATGGTCGCCTCCGGATTGATGAGTGAGTAGTTCACCCCTGGACTATGGGTCCATAGCAGTAGCTAGATGGTCGTCTTCTCCTTATGTGCTTCATTGTCGGATCTTGTGAGCTGCGTAACATGATCAAGATAATCTATCTGTAATGCTATATATTGTGTTTGTCGGGATCCGATGGATAGAGAATACTATGTTATGTTGATTATCAATCTATTACCTATGTGTTGTTTATGATCTTGCATGCTCTCCGTTATTAGTAGAGGCTCTGGCCAAGTTTTTACTCTTAACTCCAAGAGGGAGTATTTATGCTCGATAGTGGGTTCATGCCTCCATTAAATCTGGGACAGTGACAAAGTTCTAAGGTTGTGGATGTGCTGTTGCCACTAGGGATAAAACATTGATGCTATGTCCAAGGATGTAGTTATTGATTACATTACGCACCATACTTAATGCAATTGTCTGTTGTTTAATACCTGAAGGGGTTCGGATGATAACCTGAAGGTGGACTTTTTAGGCATAGATGCATGCTGGATAGCGGTCTATGTACTTTGTCGTAATGCCCAATTAAATCTCACTATACTCATCATATCATGTATGTGCATGGTCATGCCCTCTCTATTTGTCAATTGCCCGACTGTAATTTGTTCACCCAACATGCTATTTATCTTATGGGAGAGACACCTCTAGTGAGACTGTGGACCCCGGTCCATTCTTTTACATCGAATACAATCTACTGCAATACTTGTTCTACTGTTTTCTGCAAACAATCATCATCCACACTATACATCTAATCCTTTGTTACAGCAAGCCGGTGGGATTGACAACCTCACTGTTTCGTTGGGGCAAAGTACTTTGGTTGTGTTGTGCAGGTTCCACGTTGGCGCCGGAATCCCTGGTGTTGCGCCGCACTACATCCCGCCGCCATCAACCTTCGACGTGCTTCTTGGCTCCTACTGGTTCGATAAACCTTGGTTTCTTATTGAGGGAAAACTTGCCGCTGTACGCATCACCTTCCTCTTGGGGTTCCCAACGGACGTGTTAACTACGCGCAATCAGGGGAGTGTCGCGGTATCACATCATCACTATCTTTTACCTTTTTACTATCAAGTAGTGTCATATCATGAGTAGGGAAGTTATCATATAAGATGTGTTGTGCTATGGAAGTATCTCTCTTTAGTTGGTTATCTATGTATCCCTTGGTGTGAGTTATCATTATGGAATATTAATGAGAAGTTTTATCATTTACATATTGCACATCTTATTTTAGTTTGCAATCTCTATTATATGATTGATCTTGTTGTTAGTATTGGTATCACTTTGGGAGCATTGAGTAAATCTATTTGGTTTTGGCAAACTTAGCATTGGTCAATAGCAACAACACTTTGAGTTTAAGTAGAAAAGAGGAAATACATGTAGATATGTTATTATCTTTCTTGTTAGTTCCTAACTTAGTATTCTGAAGTTAAAATTGTTTGTACTTACAAGGAAGATGCATGATTGTTTCTATCACATATATATTTGTTTGTGTGGTGACCCGGCATACCACTGCATGGTGTAGTATGCAAGTCTGATATAACACCAATGAAACACCGTTCCACTAGTATTATATCGCTCAGAGTGGTACAACAGAAACATATGCGGGTCCAAGGCATGTCTATAGAATTACATACAGACTCTGTTACATAAGATCAGCACAGCCTCCTACTATACAATGAGGTAAATCTGCAAATAAACTCCAGAAGAACGACTCGTAGACTAGTCTTATCACGAACTCTATTTGTAGAGTATTTAACTAGCTAAAGAGGCTAAGAATAGATTCTAGCTAAGTAGGAGCTAGGTTTAGGAAACTAGTTCCCTTCTATGGCTAAACTAGGTTTTCTCCTTGATGTATGTGGTATCTGACTCCTCTGACAGGGTCCTGTATCTTGAAGTAGTTGTTGACTCCTCGGCCTTCGAGTTGCACTGTAGATACTCCTTCGATGCCTCCATATCTAAGCAGGGGATTTAAGAGTGGGATGAGTACGAGCGTACTCAACAAGTTCATTATAGGAAAGAGGTGTTTAATGCACTAGCTACGGCATTAGACCAGAAAGTCTAATACCAATGCAAGTTTTCATAACCATTTCTTCAAAAGGTTGCTTTTATTCAGAAGAACTATGTCCGTCAGCCTTCACCGGTTTACTAGAACTTCATGGAGCTCCTTTCCGGCCGCGTTCGCAGTTCCATATCCCGAAACAGGGAGTGACAGGTCACGGTTCTTTACACTCTGCAGAGGTGTGTTGCTTTACCCATAAGAGATCTTAACCTTGGTGCCAACCGGGTGATCTTCCCGTCCACACTTCCTATGGTGTGAGGCCCGGTATAAGGTCTAGCCAATCATGTTCCTCCGCTACCTCGAACACCCACCCTTTGTTGCAGACTCCGACCCTGGGTCCACGCCGGTCCCATTATTCCCATAGATTTCAGGGTGGACCCCGACCACGACGTCAATGCAGGGCTCTACCATACATTCCTACGCCGGCAGCTGCAACCCATCATAGACCTCATTACCGTTGGGACTTCTACGGGTTCCCACCCCTGCATCATGTCTCGCAAGATCATGTGCACCCAGTAATGAGCATCCGTTGATGAACGAGAGGTGGAAACACTTTTGACTACTCCGTCCCACTCCGGATCTTATGGTTAACACGGGTATTACGGCACAAGAATCACTGGACGACATTTGTTGTTTAATCCTAGATGGATATAAACCCTTGCAATGGAACCTCCACCATATCAACACAATCCATGGTTCCATTGCCAACCACATAGTCATATTCATAGTTATGAAAGTAGTGGTTTTGGTTTTTATGCAATAGTGGTAATCATAGTACTTTGCAAGTAATTTGATAAAGATACTCAAATGACATGAGCAAGCGATGAACTTGCCTTTCTTGGCTGCAAGATTATGCAGGCAAGGTCTTCGATACGCAATAACTCCAAATCTGAAATAGCATCATCGTCCGGTAAGGACGAGGTTTAAAAGATTGGCAAGGATGCAATAATGCATAAGTATGAGATGCAATCGCTCTAAACGTGACCTAACCCCGATGATTTAGGATTAGTGAGTTGTAATGATTAGTTCAAAGTGTGTTGCACTTTTAGAGTGATTCACAAACAAGGTTCTTATTAAGGTTTGATTACTTGGTATCATAAACAGGTGTTGCAATATATCATAACAATAGTATTAATAGCAAACAACAATAACATTTGGTATAATCCTAACATGTAATGAATAGTGGTTGGTTTTAGCACTATATGGCATGGTTAATGATTAATTATCATATACTTCAAAAGAATAACTTTTGAAGAACATGTTCTTTAATAAAGAACAAGTATGATAATTAGGGTTGTGGAGTTCTATGGTTTATTATGGTTTCATCTAGTTTCTGGAGTAAGTATTAGATGGATCCCAACAAAGTTGGATTCATCAACACCTAGGGCTTGTAAGGTTAAGATAAGCCTAGGCATCCTAAGCAATTCATTATACATGGTTGTTGTCAAGGTTGGTTTATCTTGCTAGTGATAGCTGGCTAGGGTTTATAGGTCCTTATAAGCAGGGTTGATGATGATTCCTTATTTTCTTCAAAAGAATAACTTTTGAAGAACATACTTCTTAAATAATAAGAAGTATTACAATTAAGGTTGAGGTTGTCTAGGTTTTACTTTTGAATTCATCAAGTAAAGAATAATTGGTTCCTATATAAGGTGGTTTATAAACATGTTACACTATTAGGGTTTAGGTGTATGGCAATTGATGCCAAATATTAGTATGGTTGCTATTAGGAGTTCATCACAATGGTGTGATGCTAATTAGGGATAAATAAGGATGATGGCTTTGGTAATAGGATCTAGGGTTTACACTTGGTTGACCCTACTTGATTATCTAGGTCTGATGAAGATGAACACATGGGATACCATCTTATTAGTGATAGGTCTTCTTCATTTTATGTGGACAAGACAAGTATTTACTTGCTACTAGGGTTCTATGCTTTGAAAGAAGGTACCATGATCACATGTTCTAACCTAGGGTTTAGGTTAGAAGCAGTTTAGGGTTCACATGTAATAATGGAACTAGGGTTCCTAATTAATTTAGGGTTTTAGGAGTCACATGAAATGATAGGGTTGTATTGTCATTTCATATGGAATTAGGGTTTCCTAATTACCATATAGTTCTTAGGTTAATAACTTCATTATAAAGTTGAAGTTATTAATAACTTTGAAATAAAAATAATATTGGATTTGACATTTTATTATTTTTAAAGAATTAATAATTAAAGTAATTATTAATTAGGGTTTAAATCCTTCTAATAAGGATTTAACAAATTAACAAATAAAGAAAATTAGTTTTAATGTTTTTCTTTATTTATTTACTAGATTTATTTAATTTGGACAGTTTTCCTAATTTCTGAATTTTAATTGTATTAAGAATTAAAAAAATGCTTAATTAATAAGTATTTAATAATTGAATTTTTATTAAAAATAAAAATTTCATATTATATTTTTATTGGATAGAGTTTTCTTTTCTAAGAATTTTAATATCTCATTTATATTTTTCTGAGTTATAATGAATTTTCTACATATTTATAAAGTTTCAGTAATTTATTAGAATTAAATTAAAATAAAGCAATTTAACTGCAGTACCCGGAAACTAGCACTAGGCACTGACCCGTGGGACCAGGTGCCACGTAGGCTGCCACGCAGCTGGTTTGGTCAAAATTGCGACCGGGCGTGTTGACCTCGGCGTTGGCCGGCGGGAATCGGCGCGCGCCGCCGATTTATGGGCCCGATGCGGACGAACTACCACTCGACCCTAGACTCAGGGCGATGGTGGTGCTGTAATGGTCAGCGTGCCCCTATCGCCGGAGCTAACATCGCGGCGAGCCCGAGCGGCTAAATAAAGCTAGGATGGCATCGGGAAGCGGTAAGGGCTCAATCGACCAGCTCACGAATGCTTCTGGATCGGGGGCTCACCTGGAGAACGCAGGGCTTGATGGCGACCGGCAACGGTGAACGGCTCGCCGGAAGTTGCACACCTCCCGGCTCCTGGATGCGTGCTTCGCGGAGGACTAGTCGAGGTGCATCCGCTGGACCTCCGCACGGTTGTCGGGGCGGCTCCAGTCGTCGGCTTCTTCTCCGACCTCGGCGACTACTGCGAGACATTGGCAAGAAATAGAGAGGCTAAGAGGGCAATTGAGTGAGCGGAGAGGCATTAGGGTTCTCGACGGAGCTCATCGTAGCCTTTATAGCGCGGTGCGAGCTTGGTTCGCGTCTCGCCGCGGCGTGGCTGGATGAAGTCGCGATTTCGATCATGTTGGGAGTGAATCTTGGCGCATAAAGATGAGCACAGGAGAGAGAATTGGAAGATGTCTTGAGCTCGTCTGCGACGTCCGGGGTGTGCTTATCGCCAAGGAGGGACGTGGCTCGCCGCGTGTCGGGCTCGGGAGAGGAAGAAGAAGCTTTTCTTCCTCATGTTATGAACACGAAGGTTACGTGGGCTAGCTGCTTACGGCGGTGGACTGGGCTGCGCTGTGGTCCTGGGCTCCTTCAGCTGGTAAGGTCCAGGTAAGCCACTCTCCATTCTTTTCTTTGTTTTCTTTTTCTTCTTATTTTCTGTTTTTGAATTCTGATTTAATTCAGATTTGATTCCTTTTGTTTTGCGGGTATTTGAATATATCAATCATATTAGGAAGACTAAAGAAGTATAGTGTATAAGAATGTTAATATGGGTATTATAACATTTAATTATTATGTGAGCTTTATTTCAATATTGTATTTCATATTTTATGGATCTTTGAATTTCCTTTGTTCTTCTGTAATCAAATCTATTTATTATATTAGAGTTATCTTTGGTATTTCTTTGCATGAAACTATTGTAAAGTAATATTACTAATGGATTTACTTAAGAGGGAATTTGATGGCATGATTTCATGTGCTAAATTATTTCTAAGGACTTGACCTCATATTTGATAACTTGATTACTTGCATATGATTCTATGTGAATTCTTATTTGTTAAGTTCTTGTAGGTTGGATTATAACCATATTTCAAAGGTAGCACTAGGATTATATTTAATAACACCTTGAATTACTTAGAGTAGATACTACACATATGGTTTAATGATAGGACTTAGCATTAGGTGGCTCTTATGTTTTATAATTGAAACATTGGATTTAATTAATGAACCATTAGGGTTCTAATGATATTTACCTAATGGCAATTGGTTTGAATCTCAATTATGGCATGGGTTTATATTATGATCACCATAGTGATGCATAAACTAGGGTTGAGATTTAATAGGTTATAGAGAGGAGATGACCCATATTGCATTTGCTAGGGTTCTACTTAAACAATGTTGATATAATCATCTGGGTATATGGATAGTTCTCTCCCTCACATTCAATTGTTGGCTTAACTTTCTTGAGTGTAACACCTTAGCTTGAGCTCTCTCTCATAGAAATAGTTTATTCAAGGGTTTATGGTGTACTCCTAATATCTCCTTAGGTATCTAAGCTAAGGTTCCATTTGTCTAGCTTAATTGGGTTAGTCTCTTCCTCACCTTATCAATTCATGGATATGGTATTATTCCATGTGATATTAGGTTATCTCACCACTCCAAGGTGAAATGGTTTACAACCTAATACTTTAGTTCAAAGGTTGTCCTTGATTCTTAAATAGGTAAAGCTAGATTAGTATGATTGGTCTCTCTCATTTGGAAAGGTCTTTAATACTAACCTAAGGTTAGGCTCCATAGAGAATGATGTGATCATCAATATCTATGTTTAATATAATTGGGTTCTCTCTCTAGGGATGGTCTGGAATAATATCCTAGGGTTTCTCTTCAAGGTGATGGTTGGAATACATGGATGTATATCCAAGGTTTAACTCAAGGTTTGTTATTGCTTCTCTAATAAATAACATAGAACTCTCACCTCTCTATGTTTGATACATATTATGTTTGGAATAGAGAATAATCTATATTTCTAGAGTTGATCTCCTTGTCATGAATCCAAGAGTGAGGTGGAATGATTACCATGATATTCATGGTAGGATCATGGATTGGTTTAAGACATGGAAAAGATAAGTCAAGAATGGTTTCTCCATTTTATTGTTACTTGATTTGCAATTGAATTGGTGTTCATATGCTATGACAAGGATTACCATATTATAATCTTTTATAAGATCAATCAATTGGTCATTGAGTAAAATGTTGTTGTGTTGATTATTAGTTCCATTTGATCTAATCCCTTAGATCAAATCATCTCTACCCAAAACAAGGTTTTAACAAAGTCACATTGAGGTTTATAGCGCTTGACTTGATGAGCTACTTCAATTCCACCAAGGTCAAGTGAAACTTCAGTTACTGTGACTGTTTTACTTTAAAGCACGAAAATTCCCCAGATTTTCTATGCATGAATGCAATGCACACATCTGTTTCCTCTATTTTTGTAACCCCATTACCTGGGATATTACAGTCTCTACCCCTTAAACTAAACTTCGTCCTCGAAGTTTGAACTCTCTCACGTTTCGGAGTGTGGATCTGACTTGTGCAGACTACTTCTTTTCTCGAACTCCGTGGTGATCTCACTGGATATAATTGAATATATCCCTTGTCCAGATTCTTCCTGGAATCCATTAGGGTTTGTCTCTGAACCATGGTTCTTACTTTGATTCTTTGATTTCTTCCAACTCTATAAGCTTGTTTCATTTCTCATTGAAGATTCAATGATTGAGACTTCTTCTAGTGCTGCTGGTCTTATTTGAAGGCTAATTTGATAATAAACTCCTAATTGCTAAATAGGTCTTTGTTTTCCCTTACTACCAAAAGTGCAATAATGGTACTTAGTAAGGTACTTACCATGGAAATGGTCTTGATGGTTTATTTCCCTAAGAATGGATTAGACTCATTTAGTCTATCCAATCATGGTTTATAGTTGATACTTATAACTATTTTGGATTATTTAGGTTCCATGAAAGGAATCATTCAAATAGACTTTAGTTTTGGTATGGTCAATCTCCTTCGGTCTTTGGCCTTCTTGAGCTGTATTTGGTCTATGGTATTTTCTTCGTCCAACTTCTTTATGCTTGACTTACTTGAGCTTTCGTACTTCTGAGTAAATATTACTCACTTGCTCAAGTTATAGTCCACTTCTTACTTCCTCGAGGTATGAACCTCGGCTTCTGGTCTGACATCCATCTGAAAGAAAATAAGATCGAACTTCCTCTCAGTTCAGACCTTCTTCTTCTATCTAGCTTAAAGTATTGAGTCATTGTATACAACTCAATCTTTACTCTACCCCTCAGAGTGTTCTTATGTTCTTCAACTCCTTTTCTTCCAACCATTGGGTTTATGGTTAGAATATTGGTCTGGTTCTAGCTTATGGTTGTACTTCTTCTAAGGTCTCACGAAGAATGTTTGTGGTGGATCCACTCAATTGTGGACATCCAATGTGAATCCTTCAACTAAATGATTATAGATCTAGCTATTTGGCTGACAAGATTTTTATTTGTTCACAAACTTTTGTTACAAATAATTAAATCGTGGACTATTTGTAATACCAACTGATACCAGCTGTGGTTATTATACCAACTGTGGCTATTTGATATTTAAAAATGATTCTATTATAGGTCTTGATCAACTGGACGAGACATCTTCTACTCCATCTCGCAGTATTGATACTATAACAATTGTGGTCTTCTGATATCAACTATGGTCTTCTTATATCTGCTATAGTTTCATAAATCATCTTCCTTCATTCAGGGTTTATTTTGCAATAAAACCACTAGCTAACACTATGAATATAGTATTCTGAGTGATTTCACATGCATTCCCTCTTCTATATTGACTATGGATCTGCTTGTGCTTCTCCATAATCACCAGATTTCTTACTTCATGCTTCTCTAGTACTAAAGTACTCCTCTGTTGAGGTAAGCATGAGTTTCTGATTGTACTTCTTTCAGAGTATTGTGGTTACTTCCCACAACTTTACTTCATTTCTCCGATGAACCTTCATCTTGTCTTCGGAATCTTCCAGAATTCGTCGCTTCCTCACACGAATACTATTACCCTCTAGATCTATAGCATCAAGTAAGAACTTGATATAGCAACATGCATTTGCATATCAAAGTCGAACTTCATGTATGGATCTAGTCAATCAATGAAAATCCAATAAAATCCAAGAAAATCCAGCTTTGTGCTTTTATAATACACATCATCATAAGCATGAATATAATAGTTGAGTATGACATCTCTAAACATCAGGCTGAGATGTGTAGTATAAAACACCACATAAGATAGGTTTATATCGTGATACTTAGCACGAATAGATGGGATTCTACTATTTGTCTCAACTTTTACCTTAATTGCACATTTGCAATGAGATAAACTTGAAACAAAGTGGTTTGGGATGGTTAAGGTTAACCTAATTTTCTTTGGAAGTACTACTTAACTTAGTATTATACCATATATAAGTGCTATTGAGGACTATTTTGTATGATACCTCTAGTTCTAATATGGTTACTCTGAATACATATTTATTAGGATATAGTTCCTATACTTCTAAGTGTTTCTACCATAAGCATATGGTCATGATGTGCTTGGCACACTTCCCATATTTTTGGAACACAATTCTTGCACTATTGTTTTGCACTTGGCTTCTTATTGTACTCCTCTTAATTAATTATGAGGTTCTAGTCCATCACATAATGATTCTCAGGTGAATCATATATGATTTCTATTTCTACCATGTAAGTAGGCATATTTTATTCCTATCTCTCTTCCTTACCTCCCATGATTGACTCATCATGGTCTATACTACCTCATATAACTATAGTTATTACTTACTATCAATTGTTTCACAAGTTTGGATAGATTTTACTTACCCATTACTTGTCTGGTATACACCTTCTAGTAGGATATCTTACTTATCTTTATCACTTGATATTACTCCTATTATAGGTCTAAATACTCTTACTTAACCATAATAGGTGTTGGTACACATCTTCCAATAGAATATCTTCCTTATGGTTGTATCCTTTCTTTGGACTACCATGTATTGTATACCAACTGTGATCTACTCATCTATTGTTTTAAGGACATAATGGTCTGCTACATACTTGGGATTAACTAACTAACTTTGCTTAGAAAAGATAGATTAATAAAGTTGACTCAAGTGTGTCAGGATTATTCTCAAGTGAATACCCATCTCAAGTCATAAAAAGATTTGGTTCATCTAAGACAACTTCCTATAGACACTACCAATCCTATAGGTCTCATTTAAAGGGTTTTAATCCTAGGGTCAAAGCATTTGCTCTGATACCAACTGTTGTGACCCGGCATACCACTGCATGGTGTAGTATGCAAGTCTGATATAACACCAATGAAACACCGTTCCACTAGTATTATATCGCTCAGAGTGGTACAACAGAAACATATGCGGGTCCAAGGCATGTCTATAGAATTACAGACTCTGTTACATAAGATCAGCACAGCCTCCTACTATACAATGAGGTAAATCTGCAAATAAACTCCAGAAGAACGACTCGTAGACTAGTCTTATCACGAACTCTATTTGTAGAGTATTTAACTAGCTAAAGAGGCTAAGAATAGATTCTAGCTAAGTAGGAGCTAGGTTTAGGAAACTAGTTCCCTTCTATGGCTAAACTAGGTTTTCTCCTTGATGTATGTGGTATCTGACTCCTCTGACAGGGTCTTGTCTCTTGAAGTAGTTGTTGACTCCTCGGCCTTCGAGTTGCACTGTAGATACTCCTTCGATGCCTCCATATCTAAGCAGGGGATTTAAGAGTGGGATGAGTACGAGCGTACTCAACAAGTTCATTATAGGAAAGAGGTGTTTAATGCACTAGCTACGGCATTAGACCAGAAAGTCTAATACCAATGCAAGTTTTTCATTTCTTCAAAAGGTTGCTTTTATTCAGAAAACTATGTCCGTCAGCCTTCACCGGTTTACTAGAACTTCATGGAGCTCCTTTCGGCCGCGTTCGCAGTTCCATATCCCGGAACAGGGAGTGACAGGTCACGGTTCTTTACACTCTGCAGAGGTGTGTTGCTTTACCCATAAGAGATCTTAACCTTGGTGCCAACCGGGTGATCTTCCCGTCCACACTTCCTATGGTGTGAGGCCCGGTATAAGGTCTAGCCAATCATGTTCCTCCGCTACCTCGAACACCCACCCTTTGTTGCATACTCCGACCCTGGGTCCACGCCGGTCCCATTATTCCCATAGATTTCAGGGTGGACCCCGACCACGACGACAATGCAGGGCTCTACCATACATTCCTACGCCGGCAGCTGCAACCCATCATAGACCTCATTACCGTTGGGACTTCTACGGGTTCCCACCCCTGCATCATGTCTCGCAAGATCATGTGCACCGGTAATGAGCATCCGTTGATGAACGAGAGGTGGAAACACTTTTGACTACTCTGTCCCACTCCGGATCTTATGGTTAACACGGGTATTACGGCACAAGAATCACTGGACGACATTTGTTGTTTAATCCTAGATGGATATAAACCCTTGCAATGGAACCTTGATACGTCTCCGACGTATCGATAATTTCTTATGTTCCATGCCACATTATTGATGATATCTACATGTTTTATACATACTTTATGTCATATTTATGCGTTTTCCGGAACTAACCTATTGACGAGATGCCGAGGGCAGTTCCTGTTTTCTGTTGTTTTTGGTTTCAGAAATCCTAGTAAGGAAATATTCTCGGAATCGGACGAAATCAACACCGAAGATCTTAGAATCCCGGGAGCTTCGAGACACCCGAGAGCCGGAGGGGCCCCTGTGGGCCCAGAGCAAGGTGGCGCGGCCCGGCCTTGGCCGCCCCTAGTGTGTCGTGGCCTCGTCGACCCCCCGACCTCCGCCTCTTCGCCTATATAAAGGTCCTGACCTAAAACCTCGATACGTTCGAAAAACAGAGAAAACCTTCCGGAGCGCCGCCATCGCGAAGCCAAGATGCAGGGGACAGGAGTCTGTTCCGGCACGCCGCCGGGGGAAGTGCCCCAGAAGGCTCCTCCATCAACACCACCGCCATCTCCATCAATGCTGCTGTCTCCCATGAGGAGGGAGTAGTTCTCCATCGAGGCTCGGGGTGTACCGGTAGCTATGTGGTTAATCTCTCTCCTATGTACTTCAATACAATAATCTCATGAGCTGCCTTACATGATTGAGATTCAAATGATGATGCTTGTAATCTAGATGTCATTATGCTAGTCAAGTGGGTTTTACTTATGTGATCTCTGGAGACTCCTTGTCCCACGTGTGTAAAGGTGACAGTGTGTGCACCGTGTGGGTCTCTTAGGCTATATTTCACAGAATACTTATTCACTGTTATGAATGGCATAGTGAAGTGCTTATTTATATCTCTTTATGATTGCAATGTGTTTTGTATCACAATTTATCTGTGTGCTACTCTAGTGATGTTATTAAAGTAGTTTATTCCTCTGCACGGTGTAATGGTGACAGTGTGTGCATCGTGTAGTACTTGGCGTAGGCTATGATTGTGATCTCTTGTAGATTATGAAGTTAACTATTGCTATGATAGTATTGATGTGATCTATTCCTCCTTTCGTAGTGTGAAGGTGATAGTGTGCATGCTATGTTAGTACTTGGTTTGGTTATGTTGATCTGTTATGCACTCTAAGGTTATTTAAATATGAACATTGAATATTGTGGAGCTTGTTAACTCCGGCATTGAGGGTTCGTGTAATCCTACACAGTTAGTGGTGTTCATCATCCAACAAGAGGGTGTAGAGTCTAGCATCTATCTATTTATTATGTGATCAATGTTGAGAGTGTCCACTAGTGAAAGTATGATCCCTAGGCCTTGTTCCTAAATACTGCTATCTGCTTGTTTCTTTATTTTTGCATCTTTACTTTGCAATATTACTACCATCGGCATTAGAACACTTTTAAGCGCCGTTACCTATCATACTTATTCATACCACATGTTCACTATCTCTTCGCCGAACTAGTGCACCTATTAGGTGTGTTGGGGACACAAGAGACTTCTTGCTTCGTGGTTGCAGGGTTGCATGAGAGGGATATCTTTGACCTCTTCCTCCCTGAGTTCGATAAACCTTGGGTGATCCACTTAAGGGAAACTTCTTTGTTCTACAAACCTCTGCTCTTGGAGGCCCAACACTGTCTACAAGAATAGAAGCACCTGTAGACATCAAGCACTTTTCGGCGTCGTTGCCGGGGAGGAAAGAGGACCTCCGGCAAGGTAAAGTACTTTTGTTGCCGTTGTGTGTGTGCTCGAAGCTATTCCTTTAGATCCTGCAATTGCATCTTTTTGTTTCTTGTTTACAATAGTTAGGCATAATGACAACAATGAGCTTCTTATTCTATTTCCTGATTTAAGACATGGATGGTTTGATGCGAAAATTAAAAAACCTATGGAACATATTAGTATGAACGCTTTGAACACCATTGTTGCTAATGATATGGAAAATTCTAAGCTTGGGAAGCTGGCTTTGATGAGCATGATATTTTTAGTCCCCCAAGCATTGAGGAGAAAATTTACTTTGACGATACTTTGCCTCCTATTTATGATGATTATAATGATATTGGTCTTTTAGTACCACCTGTTATGGAGGATAAATTTGATTATGATTACAATATGCCTCCTATATTTGATGATGAGAATAATAATGATAGCTACTTTGTTGAATTTGCTCCCACTACAACTAATAAAATTATGCCTATGTGGAGAGTAATAATTTTATGCATGAGACTCATGATAAGAATGCTTTATGTGATAGTTATATTGTTGAGTTTGCTCATGTTGCTACTGAGAGTTATTATGAGAGAGGAAAATATGGTTGTAGAAGTTTTCATGTTACTAAAACACATCTCTATATGCTGAAATTTTTGAAGCTGCACTTGTTTTATCTTTCTATGCTTGTTGCATCATGCTTCATGAATTTGTTTATTTACAAGATTCCTTTTCATAGGAAGAATGTTAGGCTTAAATGTGTTTTGAATTTGCCTCTTGATGCTCTCTTTTGCTTCAAATACTATCTCTTGCGAGTGCATCATTAAAACTGCCGAGCCCATCTTAATGGCTATAAAGAAAGAACTTCTTGGGAGATAACCCATGTGTTTATTTTGCTACAGTACTTTTATTTTGTATTTGAGTCTTGGAAGTTGTTACTACTGTAGCAACCTCTCCTTATCTTATTTTTATCGCATTGTTGTGCCAAGTAAAGTCTTTGATAGTAAGGTTCATACTAGATTTGGATTACTGCGCAGAAACAAATTTCTTGCTGTCACGAATCTGGGCCTAATTCTCTGTAGGTAACTCAGAAAATTATGCCAATTTACGTGAGTGATCCTCAGATATGTACGCAACTTTCATTCAATTTGAGCATTTTCATCTGAGCAAGTCTGGTGCCTCAATAAAATTCGTCTTTACGGACTGTTCTGTTTTGACAGATTCTGCCTTTTATTTCGCATTGCCTCTTTTGCTATGTTGGATGGATTTCTTTGTTCCATTAACTTCCAGTAGCTTTGTGCAATGTCCAGAAGTGTTAAGAATGATTGTGTCACCTCTGAACATGTGAATTTTTGATTATGCACTAACCCTCTAATGAGTTGTTTCGAGTTTGGTGTGGAGGAAGTTTTCAAGGGTCAAGAGAGGAGGATGATACAACGTGATCAAGAAGAGTGAAAGCTCTAAGCTTGGGGATGCCCCGGTGGTTCATCCCTGCATATTTCAAGAAGACTCAAGCGTCTAAGCTTGGGGATGCCCAAGGCATCCCCTTCTTCATCGACAACATTATCAGGTTCCTCCCCTGAAACTATATTTTTATTCCATCACATCTTATGTGCTTTGCTTGGAGCGTCGGTTTGTTTTTGTTTTTGTTTTTGTTTGAATAAATGGATCCTAGCATTCATTGTGTGGGAGAGAGACACGCTCCGCTGTTGCATATGGACAAATATGTCCTTAGGCTTTACTCATAGTATTCATGGCGAAGGTTGAATCTTCTTCGTTAAATTGTTATATGGTTGGAAACGGGAAATGCTACATGTAGTAATTGATAAAAATGTCTTGGATAATTTGATACTTGGAAATTGTTGTGCTCATGTTTAAGCTCTTGCATCATATACTTTGCACCCATTAATGAAGAAATACATAGAGCTTGCTAAAATTTGGTTTGCATAATTGGTCTCTCTAAGGTCTAGATAATTTCTAGTAAAGAGTTTGAACAACAAGGAAGACGGTGTAGAGTCTTATAATGTTTACAATATGTCTTTTATGTGAGTTTTGCTGCACCAGTTCATCCTTGTGTTTGTTTCAAATAAACCTTGCTAGCCTAAACCTTGTATCGAGAGAGAATACTTCTCATGCATCCAAAATCCTTGAGCCAACCACTATGCCATTTGTGTCCACCATACCTACCTACTACATGGTATTTCTCCGCCATTCCAAAGTAAATTGCTTGAGTGCTACCTTTAAAATTTCCATTCTTTACCTTTCCAATATATAGCTCATGGGACAAATAGCTTAAAAACTATTGTGGTATTGAATATGTACTTATGCACTTTATCTCTTATTAAGTTGCTTGTTGTGCGATAACCATGTTCCTGGGGACGCCATCAACTACTCTTTGTTGAATATCATGTGAGTTGCTATGCATGTCCGTCTTGTCTGAAGTAAGGGAGATTTACCATTTAATGGTTAGAGCATGCATATTGTTAGAGAAGAACATTGGGCCGCTAACTAAAGCCATGAATCATGGTGGAAGTTTCAGTTTTGGACATATATCCTCAATCTCATATGAGAACATTAATTGTTGCTACATGCTTATGCATTAAAGAGGAGTCCATTATCTATTGTCTATGTTGTCCCGGTATGGATGTCTAAGTTGAGAATAATCAAAAGCGAGAAATCCAATGCGAACTTTCTCCTTAGACCTTTGTACAGGCGGCATAGAGGTACCCCTTTGTGACACTTGGTTAAAACATGTGTATTGCGATGATAATCCCGGTAATCCAAGCTAATTAGGACAAGGTGCGGGCACTATTAGTATACTATGCATGAGGCTTGCAACTTGTAAGATATTATTTACATGATACATATGCTTTATTACTACCGTTGACAAAATTGTTTCATGTTTTCAAAACCAAAGCTCTAGCACAAATATAGCAATCGATGCTTTCCTCTTTGAAGGACCTTTCTTTTACTTTTATGTTGAGTCAGTTCACCTATTTCTCTCCACCTCAAGAAGCAAACACTTGTGTGAACTGTGCATTGCACTAGTAGGAAAAGCCTCATCAGTGGCGCACCAAAAATGGATTCTGTGGCGCATGGGAGGTGCGCCACAGAAACGTCGCCACAAAAATAAGGTTTCTGTGGCGCACCTGCCCATGCGCCACAGAATTAAGGTTTCTGTGGCGCACTTGTTCTTAGGTGCGCCACAGAAAAGCGTGCGCCACAGAATTGGTTTTTAGTGCGCCACAGAATTTGCTTGTATTATACACGATTTTGTGCTGCCTGCTATACACATGCAGTTTATAGACAGCAATACAGATACACAGGTTATATACAGCAACATTCAGATATAATATAAATATCATGTACATTGCACAGATATAACATAGACATCATCATCACATTACTTAGAGCCCGATCGAGATACATATATAGTGGCAAGTGTCAAATGTTTTGCATACAACTCTTAATTCATACAAAATTCACAATTTCGAGATACAAAGTAGTCTTCATCCGGTTCCTCCTTTGCTCCGTCATCTCTACCCACCAGGCTCGCTTGCATCGGGGTCCTTCATCCAGTTCCTACTATGATGAAAATGGAAGAAAGTGAGACCAACAAGTCCGATGCACAAGAGAAATGGAATAAATGCCTCATACATTGTTGGTCAACACAAATATTAACATTCAGGGACGGTGTAAGTGAGACCAAGTCCGATGCACAAGAGATTGATATTTGTGCTATCTTACCAGGCTCACTTACGCCGCCCCCGAGTGTACGGTGACCAAACATTTTAATCATCGGCATTTTGAAAATCTCAAAGCAAATGGAATGACAAAATGGAATAAGTGCCTCATACATTGTTGGTCAACACAAATATTAACATTTAGGGATGGCGTAAGTGAGACCAAGTCCGATGCACAAGAGATTGATATTTGTGCTATCTTACCAGGCTCACTTACGCCACCCCCAAGTGTACGGTGACCAAACATTTTAATCATCGGCATTTTGAAAATCTCAAAGCAAATGGAATGACAAAATGGAATATGTGCCTCATACATTGTTGGTCAACACAAATACTATGGTCAGAAACCATAGTTGCAGTATACACCGCCGTATACTTTGCAGAAGGGCCCCCTTTCCCCGGTCGGCGTTCCGTCAACGGGTGCTTGACGACACAACAACGCCGATCTGCATCTCCGGCGCAGAACCACAGTGGCATTCATTTACATGATCCCCTACTGTGGATATCTCTATTTTAGCATACCATAAGCTCACAAGAATCCATCAAGTAAATATGTACAGAGACATAGCAACAGCCATGTCAAACACAAGCACATAGGGTGGAATAACAATGTTTGGTCATCATTTAATCATAGACCAAGTGAAGCCTGGTACAAATGGCAAGGACCAGGAATTTGACCAACTCAAGTCACCATGGTTATGCCAACCAATTGAATAGTAGCATCTTCCAAATGGAACTAGGAAGGAAACCATCCCAGATGATTTACCAAGCCAGCAGTTCATGACTGCAAAGGCCAATTCAACCACCAAACCATCCAAACCACCAAGCCTACACACTTATCATTACCCAACAGGATTCAAAATGAAGCTAGGGTCCCCAACAATAGTTGGCATCCATCTAGCTTAAGTAAATACAGTAATAGAATCATTACTGCAAAGTAGTTCATCTCAATTATCTACATTAACAAGATAAAGTTTCACAGATAAATGAATTAGTCAACTGCTAGGCAACAGGGATGCTTGGCAAGCATCATGCATCCATTCATATGCTTTTCAAAGCATAAGCAACCACCAGTACATGGTGAGAAGCTATACAAATCAAGCAACAACACAGTATATCAAGCAACATGCATAGATAGAGAAAGTAGTAAGTAATTATCAACCAATTGGTGATCAAATGATCACCAGAGCTTGCAAACACAAGCCATAGGGGCAGCGGAGGAGGAATTAAGAGGGAGAGGAGGGGAGGGGAGAGAGAGCACCGATGACAGGGGTGGAGGACGAGCTTGAAGATGACGGCAGGGGTGGAGGAGGAGGAGGAGGCGGCGGATCCTCCACCTTGCGCGCGACGGCCCCTCCTCGCGGCGGCCCCTCCTCGCCGTAGGGGCAGCTTGTGCTGCAGGTGGCGGGGATGGGAGGACCGCGGCGGCATGCGCCCCTCGCGGAGGAAGGCGGCGGCGACGGCGGCGGCGACGACCATGGAGGATCCAGGCGACCACGGAGGAAGGCGGCGGCGGCGGATCCAGGCGACCACGGAGGAGAGGGGAGAGGGGAGAGGGGAGGAATCCTCCAGGCGACCACGGAGGAAGGCGGCGGCGGCGGATCCAGGCGACCACGGAGGAGAGGGGAGAGGGGAGAGGGGAGGGGCTCGGGAGGGGAGAGGTGAACAGGCGGGGGAGGGCACGGGCGAGATGATATAAGTCCCTTAATTCTGTGGCGCACCGGAGAAGGTGCGCCACAGAATCAACTACTTCTGTGGCGCACCAAAGCCAGTGCGCCACAGAAAGAGTTATTTCTGTGGCGCAGCACGACATGTGCGCCACAGAAATACCTACAGTAATAAATGGTGGTGGCAGGATGTGGGCCCCACATAGTTTCTGTGGCGCACTACCCAAGCGTGCGCCACAAAATTAAGCTATTTCTGTGGCGCACCCAGAATGGTGCGCCACAAAATAATATTCTGTGGCGCATTTTTAGTGGTGCGCCACAGAAATAAGCTCCGCCTATAAGGGTTTTCCTACTAGTGTTGATTCCTACATACTTGCATATTGCACTTGTTATATTACTTTGCATTGACAACTATCCATGAGATATACTTGTTATAAGTTGAAAGCAACCGCTGAAACTTAATCTTCCTTTGTGTTGCTTCAATACCTTTACTTTGATTTATTGCTTTATGAGTTAACTCTTATGCAAGACTTATTGATGCTTGTCTTGAAAGTACTATTCATGAAAAGTCTTTGCTTTATGATTCATTTGTTTACTCATGTCATTACCATTGTTTTGATCGCTGCATTCATTACATATGCTTACAATAGTATGATCAAGGTTATGATGGCATGTCACTCCAGAAATTATCTTTGTTATTGTTTACCTGCTCGGGACGAGGAACTAAGCTTGGGGATGCTGATACGTCTCCAGCGTATCGATAATTTCTTATGTTCCATGCCACATTATTGATGATATCTACATGTTTTATACATACTTTATGTCATGTTTATGCGTTTTCCAGAACTAACCTATTGTGAGATGCGAAGACAGGTTCTGTTTCTGCTGTTTTTGGTTTCAGAAATCCTAGTAAGAAAATATTCTCGGAATCGGACGAAATCAACACCGAAGATCTTAGAATCCCGGGAGCTTCGGAACACCCGAGGCCGCGGAGGAGGGCTGTGGGCCCGGACGGTGGTGCGGCGAGGCCTTGGCGCGCGCCCCTAGTGTGTCGTGGCCTCGTCGACCCCCGACTCCGCCTCTTCGCCTATATAAAGGTCCCCGACCTAAAAACCTCGATACGGAAAACCGAGAGAAAACCTTCCCGAGCCGCCGCCATCGCGAAGCCAAGATCGGGGGACAGGAGTCTCTGTTCCGGCACGCCGCCGGGACGGGGAAGTGCCCCGGAAGGCTCCTCCATCGACACCACCGCCATCTCCATCAACGCTGCTGTCTCCCATGAGGAGGGAGTAGTTCTCCATCGGCTCGGGGCTGTACCGGTAGCTATGTGGTTAATCTCTCCTATGTACTTCAATACAATAATCTCATGAGCTGCCTTACATGATTGAGATTCATATGATGATGCTTGTAATATAGATGTCATTATGCTAGTCAAGTGGGTTTTACTTATGTGATCTCCGGAGACTCCTTGTCCCACGTGTGTAAAGGTGACAGTGTGTGCACCGTGTGGGTCTCTTAGGCTATATTTCACAGAATACTTATTCACTGTTATGAATGGCATAGTGAAGTGCTTATTTATATCTCTTTATGATTGCAATGTGTTTTGTATCACAATTTATCTGTGTGCTACTCTAGTGATGTTATTAAAGTAGTTTATTCCTCCTGCACGGTGTAATGGTGACAGTGTGTGCATCGTGTAGTACTTGGCGTAGGCTATGATTGTGATCTCTTGTAGATTATGAAGTTAACTATTGCTATGATAGTATTGATGTGATCTATTCCTCTTTTCGTAGTGTGAAGGTGACAGTGTGCATGCTATGTTAGTACTTGGTTTGGTTATGTTGATCTGTTATGCACTCTAAGGTTATTTAAATATGAACATTGAATATTGTGGAGCTTGTTAACTCCGGCATTGAGGGTTCGTGTAATCCTACACAGTTAGTGGTGTTCATCATCCAACAAGAGGGTGTAGAGTCTAGCATCTATCTATTTATTATTATGTGATCAATGTTGAGAGTGTCCACTAGTGAAAGTATGATCCCTAGGCCTTGTTCCTAAATACTGCTATCACTGCTTGTTTCTGTTTTCTGCATCTTTACTTCCTGCAATATTACTACCATCAACTGCACGCAAGCACTTTTCTGGCGCCGTTACTACTGCTCATACTTATTCATACCACCTGTATTTCACTATCTCTTCGCCGAACTAGTGCACCTATTAGGTGTGTTGGGGACACAAGAGACTTCTTGCTTTGTGGTTGCAGGGTTGCATGAGAGGGATATCTTTGACCTCTTCCTCCCTGAGTTCGATAAACCTTGGGTGATCCACTTAAGGGAAACTTGCTGCTGTTCTACAAACCTCTGCTCTTGGAGGCCCAAATCCTAGATGGATATAAACCCTTGCAATGGAACCTCCACCATATCAACACAATCCATGGTTCCATTGCCAACCACATAGTCATATTCATAGTTATGAAAGTAGTGGTTTTGGTTTTTATGCAATAGTGGTAATCATAGTACTTTGCAAGTAATTTGATAAAGATACTCAAATGACATGAGCAAGCGATGAACTTGCCTTTCTTGACTGCAAGATTATGCAGGCAAGGTCTTCGATACGCAATAACTCCAAATTCTGAAATAGCATCATCGTCCGGTAAGGACGATGTTTAAAAGATTGGCAAAGATGCAATAATGCATAAGTATGAGATGCAATCGCTCTAAATGTGACCTAACCGATGATTTAGGATTAGTGAGTTGTGATTGAGTTTTAGGGTGTGTTGCACTTTTAGAGTGATTCACAAACAAGGTTCTTATTAGGTGTGATTACTTGGTATTATAAATAAGCAATGCAATATATCATAATAATAATAATAGCACAGCACAATAACATTTGGTATAATCCTAACATGTAATGAATAGTGGTTGGTTTTAGCACTATATGGCATGGTTAATGATTAATTATCATATACTTCAAAAGAATAACTTTTGAAGAACATGTTCTTTAATAAAGAACAAGTATGATAATTAGGGTTGTGGAGTTCTATGGTTTACTATGGTTTCATCCAGTTTCTGGAGTAAGTATTAGATGGATCCCAACAAAGTTGGATTCATCAACACCTAGGGCTTGTAAGGTTAAGATAAGCCTAGGCATCCTAAGCAATTCATTATACATGGTTGTTGTCAAGGTTGGTTTATCTTGCTAGTGATAGCTGGCTAGGGTTTATAGGTCCTTATAAGCAGGGTTGATGATGATTCCTTATTTTCTTCAAAAGAATAACTTTTGAAGAACATACTTCTTAAATAATAAGAAGTATTACAATTAAGGTTGAGGTTGTCTAGGTTTTACTTTTGAATTCATCAAGTAAAGAATAATTGGTTCCTAAATAAGGTGGTTTATAAACATGTTACACTATTAGGGTTTAGGTGTATGGTATTGATGCCAAATATTAAGTATGGTTGCTATTAGAGTTCATCACAATGGTGTGATGCTAATTAGGGATAAATAAGGATGATGGCTTTGGTAATAGGATCTAGGGTTTACACTTGGTTGACTCTACTTGATTATCTAGGTCTGATGAAGATGAACACATGGGATATCCATCTTATTAGTGATAGGTCTTCTTCATTTTATGTGGACAAGACAGTATTTACTTGCTACTAGGGTTCTATGCTTTGAAAGAAGGTACCATGATCACATGTTCTAACCTAGGGTTTAGGTTAGAAGCAATTTAGGGTTCACATGTAATAATGGAACTAGGGTTCCTAATTAATTTAGGGTTTTAGGAGTCACATGAAATGATAAGGTTGTAATGTCATTTCATAAGGAATGGGGTTTCCTAATTACCATATAGTTCTTAGGTTAATAACTTCATTATAAAGTTGAAGTTATTAATAACTTTGAATTAAAAATAATATTGGATTTGACATTTTATTATTTTTAATGAATTAATAATTAAGGTAATTATTAATTAGGGTTTAAATCCTTCTAATAAGGATTTAACAAATTAACAAATAAAGAAAATTAGTTTTAATGTTTTCTTTATTTATTTAATTTGGACACTTTTCCTAATTTCTGAATTTTAATTGTATTAAGAATTAAAGGAAAATGCTTAATTAATAAGTATTTAATAATTGAATTTTTATTAAAAATAAAAATTTCATATTATATTTTTATTGGATAGAGTTTTCTTTTCTAAGAATTTTAATATCTCATTTATATTTTTCTGAGTTATAATGAATTTTCTACATATTTATAAAGTTTTGAGTAATTATTGAATTAGAATTAAAATAAAGAAACGGTTTGGGTACCGTGGCGAGAACCTAGCACTAGACAACGACCGTGGGACCAGTGCCATGTAGGCTGCCACGCAAGCTGGTTTGGTCAAAATTGACCGGGCGTGTTGACCCTACCAGCGTTCGCCGGCGGGCGGCGTGCGGCGGCGCCGCCGATTTATGGCGCCCCAGGATGCGCGACTACTACTACTCGAATCCCCTCGACACGCTGAGTCCGATGGTGTGGTTAGTTGCTCGAATGGCTCACCGGAACATCGCCGGCGACTAACATCTGCGGCGGCGAGCTCCGGCCAAAATAAAGCTAGGATGCATCACAGAAGCGAGTAAGGGCTCAATCGAAGCGTCTGCTCACCGAATGCTTCTGGATGGTCGGCGACCTCGATTGTGGTCGGAGGCGACGGCAAGCTCAAGATTTCGGCGAACCCGGGGAGAAAGGAGCCGAAGTCGCACACCTCCAAGCTCCCCTGGATGTGTGCTTCCCGGAGGCTCTACTAGTCGAGGTGCATCCGCTGGACCTCCGCACGGTTGCCGGGGCGGCTCCGTCATCGGCTTCTTCTCCGACCCGGCGACTCTTGCGAGACATTGGCAAGAAATAGAGAGGCTAGGAGGGCAATTGAGTGAGCGGAGAGGCATTAGGGTTCTACAGCGGAGCTCATCATGGCCTTTATAAGCGCGTGCGAGGCGGGTTCGAGGCGTCTCGCGTGGCAGTGGCCGGATGAAGTCGGCGATTTCGATCATGTTCGGGCGTGAATCTTGGCGCATAAAGATGAGCACGGACGCGAGAGAGATTGGAAGAGGTGCTGAGCTCGTGCGACGTCCGGGATGTGCTTATCGCCAAGGAGGGACGTGGCTCGCCGGCGTGTCGGGCTCGGTGAGAGGAAGAAGAAGCTTTCTTCCTCACGTTATGAACACGAAGGGTTACGTGGGCTAGGCTGCTTGGCGGTGGACTGGGCTGCGTTGTGGGCTGCTGCTGGGCTCCTTGGCTGGTAAGGTCCAGGTAAGCCTCTCTCCATTCTTTTCTTTGTTTTCTTTTTTTCTTATTTTCTTTGAATTCTGATTTAATTCTGATTTGATTCCTTTTGTATTTTGCAGGTATTTGAATATATCAATCATATAAGGAATAGTCCAAGGTACTGCAGATACTATAGGAGTGTATAAGAATGTTAATATGGGTATTATAGCATTGGTTTAATTATTATGATTGGAACTTGAGTTTGAATACCTATATGGACATGTATTTGAATATTATCTTTGTAAATCTTCAAATTGTTCTCCAATGACAATTTTCTTATTTATTGATATATAGAGTTTTCTTTGGTTTCTTTGCATGAAACTATTGTAAAGTAATATTTACTAATGGATTTCTTAAGAGGGAATTTGATGCATGATTTCATGTGCTAAATTATTTCTAAGGACTTGACCTCATATTTGATAACTTGATTACTTGCATATGATTCTATGTGAATTCTTATTTGTTAAGGTCTTGTAGGTTGGATTATAACCATATTTCAAAGGTAGCACTAGGATTATATTTAATAACACCTAGAATTACTAGGAGTAGATATTACTCACATTATGGTTTAATTATAGGACTTAGCATTAGGTGGCTCTTATGTTTTATAATTGAAACATTGGATTTATTTAATGAACCATTAGGGTTCTAATGCTATTTACCTAATGTCAATTGGTTTGAATCTCAATTATGGCCTGGGTTTATATTATGATCACCATAGTGATGCATAAACTAGGGTTGAGATTTAATTCTGGTTTATAGAGTTGAGATGACCCCTGAGCATTTGCTAGGGTTCTACTTAAACAATGTTGATATTATCATCTGGGTATATGGATAGTTCTCTCCCTCACATTCAAGTGTTGGCTTAACTTTCTTGAGTGTAACACCTTAGCTTGAGCTCTCTCTCATAGGAATAGTTTATTCAAGGGTTTATGGTGTACTCCTAATATCTCCTTAGGTATCTAGGCTAAGGTTCCATTTGTCTAGCTTAATTGGGTTAGTCTCTTCCTCACCTTATCAATTCATGGATATGGTATTATTCCATGTGATATTAGGTTATCTCACCACTCCAAGGTGAAATGGTTTACAACCTAATACTTTAGTTCAAAGATTGTCCTGGATTCTTAAATAGGTAAAGCTAGAATTAGTATGATTGGTCTCTCTCATTTGGAAAGGTCTTTAATACTAACCTAAGGTTAGGCTCCATAGAGAATGATGTGATCATCAATATCTATGTTTAATATAATTGGGTTCTCTCTCTAGGGATGGTCTGGAATAATATCCTAGGGTTTCTCTTCAAGGTGATGGTTGGAATATGGATGTATATCCAAGGTTTTAGCTCAAGGTTTTATTGCTTCTCTAATAATTAATATAGAACTCTCACCTCTCTAGGTTTGATACATATTATGTTTGGAATAGAGAATAATCTATATTTCTAGAGTTGATCTCCTTGTCATGAATCCAAGAGTGAGGTGGAATGATTACCATGATATTCATGGTAGGATCATGGATTGGTTTAAGACATGGAAAAGATAAGTCAAGAATGGTTTCTCTATTTTATTGTTACTTGATTTGCAATTGAATTGGTGTTCATATGCTATGACAAGGATTACCATATTATAATCTTTTATAAGATCAATCAATTGGTCATTGAGTAAAATGTTGTTGTGTTGATTATGAATTCTATTTGATCTAATCCCTTAGATCAAATCATCTCTACCAAAACAAGGTTTTAACAAAGTCACATTGAGGTTTATAGCGCTTGACTTGATGAACTACTTCAATTCCACCAAGGTCAAGTGAAACTTCAGCTACTGTGACTGTTTTACTTTAAAGCGCGAAAATTCCCCAGATTTTCTATGCATGATTGCAATGCACACATCGGTTTCCTCTATTTTTGTAACCCCATTACCTGGGATATTACAGTTTGTTTCCCTCAACTCTTATGCTTGCTAATTAACCTTGCTAGCCAAAGACCTGTACCGAGAGGGAATACTTCTCGTGCATCCAAACCCTTAAACCAAACCAATGCCATCAGTGTCCACCATAACTACCCATTATGTGGTATTTCTCTGCCATTCCAAGTAAATACTTCATGTGCTACCTTTAAACAATTCAAAAATTATTACCTCTTATTTGTGTCAATGTTTTATAGCTCATGAGGAAGTATGGTATTTTATGTTTCAATCTTGTTGGGCGCTTCCACTAATGGACTAGTGGCTTCATCCACTTATCCTATAATTTTGCAAAAAGAGCGCAGCGGGGTTCCCAGCCCCAATTAATCAACTTTCATTAATAACTCTCTTCACATGTTTTGCCCTGATTCTCAGTAAGCAACTTAATTTTGCAATAGACACTCCTCCATGGTATGTGAAATGTTGGAAGGCACCCGAGGGATTCGGTTAGCCATGGCTTGAGAAAGCAAACTTAAATAAACTAAAGTACATGTGTGAACAAAAGAGAAGGGGGATGATCTACCTTGCTGGTAGAGATAACGTCCTTCATGGGAGCCACTCTTTGGAGGTCTGTTTGGCAAGGGGGTTAGAGTACCCACTACCATTCGTTGACAACAACAAACACCTCTCAAACTTTACTTGTTATGCTCTCTATATGATTTCAAAACTTAAAAGCTCTAGCACATGATTTAATCCCTGCTTCCCTCTGCGAAGGGCCTATCTTTTACTTTATGTTGAGTCAGTAAACCTATTTCCCTCCATCTTGAGCAAGCAATTGAGTTGTTGTGATCCAACCATCTATATTGTGATCTACTTAATTATGCCTTTTTATTCTTCCTTGTTTAGTACAAGTTTTATCTGAATGAATATAGTTTTGAAGGTTATCAACGACTATGAGAAAATTATTATGATTGAGTATGCAAGTTTTGTTATAAGCTTTAATTTAAGAGTGATGCTCAATAGATAAGTACAACCTGTTAAGTTCTCTGACCAAGAACGAAGTTTGCCATCACCAATTATGATTTCCTATGCACCTTTACTTGTGATTTCCTTTTACTTGTTTCAAGTTGAATTATATAAGGAAGTTGTTCACTAGAATGTCTTGTGTGAATTAATATGATGCTTCTTGTCCGTATTTTATTTATCGACTCTTCACTCCATAAACATGTGGTCTTGTTTACCGAGCTCAGTTTCGCTTGGGGACAAGTGAAGTCTAAGCTTGGGGGGAGTTGATACGTCCATTTTGCATCACTATTTTATATCATAATTTACTTTTATTCATTGATATATTTCATATTTAGAGATGATACTTATGTTATTTCATCTATTTTGCATGTTTCATGATCATTGGAGAATCGCGCCGGAGTGGATTGCTGGGAAGCTTACAATGAATGATATTAGGAAGATCACAATTGTGGAATTATACGAAAATCCTATTTTTCAAGACGGAGGTAGCAAAAGGAGGAGCGAGAGGAGGGCCGCCATGGCCCCCCATAGGCCGGCGGACCTATGCTGGCGCGCCGCCTTGTGGGGAGGGCCCACGGCCCCCTCGGCCTCCTCTCCTTCGCGTAATTCTTCGTCCCAAAACCTAAGCTCGGAGGATAGTCGCGAAGAGTCTGGCCCGCCTCTGCAGGCGGAAAACACCCGAAAGAAAAGAGCTCTCACAGCTGAAATCCGGCAGGAAATTCCCCTCCGGAAGAGAGAATCGGCATCGTCGTAGTCATCGAGCTGGACATCATCTTCATCATCATCACCATCATCTCCATCATCATCACGCCATCTCCACCGATGCACCTCGTCACCACTGTAACAATTAGGGTTGGATCTTGATTATTTGATAGGGAAACTCTGTATTGATTTCTACTTGTTATTGATGCTATTGAGTGAAACCATTGAACCAAGGTTTATGTTCATTGTTATTCATCATCATATCACCTCTGATCATGTTCCATATGATGTCTCGTGAGTAGTTCGTTTAGTTCTTGAGGACATGGGTGAAGTCTAAATGTTAGTAGTGAATTATGTTGGTTAGTATTCAATGTTATGATATTTAAGTTGTGGTGTTATTCTTCTAGTGGTGTCATGTGAACGTCGACTACATGATACTTCACCATTTATGGGCCTGGGGAATACATCTTGTATTCGTTTGCTAATTGCGGGGTTGGGAGTGAGAAGCCAGACCCCGTTGGTATATCGATGCAGGAGGGATACAGGATCTCATAGTTTAAGGTTGTGGTTAGATTTATCTTAATTACTTTCTTGTATTTGCGGATGCTTGCAAGGGTATAATCACAAGTATGTATTAGTCTAGGAAGGGCGGTGCATTAGCATAGGTTCACCCACACAACACTTATCAAAACAATGAAGATTAATCAGCTATATGAAGCGAAAGCACTAGACTAAATTCCCGTGTGTCCTCAGAAACGTTTGGTCATTATAAGTAAACAAACGTCTTGTCTTTTGTGCTAAAAGGATTGGGCCACTCGCTGCAATTATTACTCTCGCATTTTACTTACTTGTACTTTATTCATCTGCTATACAAACCCCCCGAATACTTGTCTGTGAGCATTTACAGTGAATCCTTCATCGAAACTGCTTGTGCTCCTCGTTGGGTTCGACACTCTTATTTATCGAAAGTACTACGATACACCCCATATACTTGTGGGTTATCAGGGGGGTTCAGTTCCGTTGGCAATTTTTTATTGATAAAAAAATTAACCATATTCGAACAAAATATGGAAACAAAATCAAATGGAAGCATATATAACTGAGAAGTATATCACCGAGAACGTCTCAGATGCCACGACAACGTATTATGCAGATGATGTTCCCATTCTGCATAATAAGAACCCAAGCTCCCAGGGGCAAGGGAAAAGTCTGGAGGGCAACATAATTATACCGTGACGATGGAAGAGTGAGAGGACATCATGATCTATGTGTTGATGAATATCAAGGAAGTAGATGATCCCTTCACGAGGTAAAAATGGTTAACAACTTACTTAGCAACTAGTAACTCGGTTTAGGTCCAATACATGTTTTTTTTTGTTTTAGACAATTCCTAGAAGAAAAGTGCTCGGAAACGTGGGCTCCTAATGAGCTGGAGTGTTATACTCTTCTAAGAAAGGGTGCTCCCGAAGGAAAAAAAATCGTGGCTTGGTTCATACAAAAATCAATTTCTAACTTATCCCTCTTACCTAGTTTAACATTTGTAGTTTCTATTACACAGAACTGATGCACCCAATAATTTCAATTGAACTTGTGGAGCGTAAGGCTGTGAGGTATGACAAGTATGATATGAATAGGTATCTCTTCCATATGGAGGAGCACCAGAATAGTCGGCCTAGTGCAAAAACATTATATACTGGAGTGTTTACCGGAGGTCAAGCCAATCTTAAGTACTGCGGAAGGTTACAAAACATGTATGAGCTGAGATTGTAGAAAAGGGCCACATCGTCTCACTTTTCATGTGTTCAGATGCCATTGGATCGCCCAGACGATATGGTGGACATCGAACTACCCCTTCCATAGGTTTAGTGGAAGCATCCTTCAACCACCTGTCACGGGTCCGATGTATTTATTATGGCTCACCGGGCGACACAAGTTTATTATCTATCCTACTCGCGCCAGAAAGAGGAACTAAAGGGCTGGGAAGTTATATTCATGGTATCTCCACATGGTAAGCTACCCATGCGAACGAGGACGATTACAAGTTCATAACCCCCATCACATACGAGGGAAACTACCAAGAGGAAGAGAACGGTGTGGAGTTTTATGTACTTATGGATGGTCTCGAGAATCTCGAGGACAATGCAAAAATTTGTGGTGAGGTAGTTATGAATATAAATGACATACATATGCTCTCCAAGTTACATCTCGACAAAAGCGAGAGTGATGATGATGAGCCTCCACGGTTCGTGGGCCAACCTTACTTTTCACGTGATAGTGATGATGATGAGCCTCCACCGTTCGAGGGCCTATCTTACTTCTCACGGTACGCCATGCTCTCCCACGACAACGAGCTGGCCATCAGCGTCGCACGACTGCCCAGGTGGCTTGCCATGCGTGCCTCTAAGCACCGGCTTAGGTTGGACAAAACTGCGAACGTGTGAGCACCCAGATAATGACATTTAGCTGCAGCACCATCATCTGGCCGTCCGTCAACTTCTCGCACTGACGGCCGTGTGACACCGACGGTGGATGAAGACCGTCGGCACACATGCACTACGCCGACTGCCATGTCGGCTCATATTTAGATGATGAGACTCTATTAAAGACATAAAACATGGAAATTAAGAATTAAATTTAAATATATTTAAGATATATTTAAGATATATTTAAGATATATTATAATTATATACATTTAATTAAAATAAAAGTCTTAACTATAATACGACTATATGATTAGATACTGCTGTCAAGAAATTGATACAACCTAGTATCGTGATACTAACAACCTCTTGCACATAACACGCACGCCTGCTAGCGCACCTGGTAACTGGACCACGTTGACCACACCGGCACCGATCACCCGACACGTGATTTTGTTCGTTAGTTCGGCCCCATGGCTGCCGGCGCGGCCGTTCACTTCAAAATTACCGTCTTGATGCAATCTTGTACCCCATTGGGTAAACATTGAGGCCAGCAACTGATAGTACGTGGACAACACCCATCCGTAGATGTCGTCGATCCATTCGACGGCAGCTTATTTTTAATCTCTTTGGACCTGAAGACGGCGGTTTGTTCAAAGATGGCGGAGGAGAAGGAACGGCACATACTTATTTTACTACCCTGGCTTCGTGGTACGTTCGTGCACGTATACAGCTCAGAAATTACCGTCAGCCTGTTCTAACCCCAGCCTCAGCCTGCACGAAAGGCCAGCTGCAAAATACAGTATACTACTCCCTCCGTACTGTTATAAATTTATTTATTCCCGGATTGAGCTACGAGGGCGACAGGATTAAGATCCGTCGGGCGATCTTGCCTAGATATAGAGACATCAACTTATTTTCCTACTACCAAAATATCTGGTTTTCTTTTTTAAATCCAAGTTGATGACACCTTATAGCGACAGAGGCGGCCAGAATGCACTGTCGTAAATTAATCGCGGCAAGTGTGTGGGAGACGGATCAGAATTCTTACAGGCTAGCGACAGGTCGACATGTAAAATGGAATTGAACTTTCCAAATGTAGCAAAACTAGATACATATGTAGACAAATTATTAGTTTCTCCACGGCATTGGTTTAGTGCCCACCGTGCCTTTTTAAATCATCTTGGTTAGATAATATATAATTTTGGGGCTTTCTAGAAACTTCTAGTGTAACCTGAATGCACACCACACGTCCACGCCAGCTATGCTTTTTTTTTTAACGGTAAAGGCCCGGAAGGATCTGGAGTCTGGATTAAATCGGCGATGGGGTTACAGAATTGGGAAGGACCCAAAAGAAAAATAAAATTGTAGCATAGCCCTTAGGTTTTACAACCAACACCCCACAAGAAAACACGAAAACGCAATCAGGTCCAGAGAGTACACCGATGATGGTTGACTCGCCGGAGCGGCCGCCGTTGCCTCCACCCGGGACAAGACCACTTGGGGTTGGAGACTCAGATATTAATCTACTGCTAAATATTTTTGCAAGAAAATAATATAAGTACTACTTTTAATTCACGCTGCAAAGTTAGCCTGGGCCATGTTTCTTTGTACTGTTGGGCCTGTTTGTAGTGTAAACCACTAGCAAAAAAAACAAAAGCCACTGGGAGTAGTGCTCTTTTCTGTTTATCCATGTGAAAGTTTATACTTTAGAACATGATCACACTTTTCTTTTTTGAAACGGGAAAACTGTGGGCACGTTCTAAACTAAAAAATCTTGCGCATGGATAAATGATCTATTACAGCTGAACGATGGCATGTGTAACAATGCACACATTTGCATCGATCGTCTTATTATCTTTGAACTAGGTAGAAATTTGCAGCTCAGTTTCTTTCAATTTTATTAAAGTTACTCAAGGTGTCTAATATCTTTCCGTTGTTATTATTGTACGGGCACGACCAAGTTTCGGAAGTAAGAAGCAGTGGATCAAACTAAATGTGCTCGAACTAAACTTAGCAATCATGTAAATAAAAATTGAGTGCCTTTGAATTTCTGACAGATACTCAGTCCCAGTGGACGGAGTAGGCCCTGTTTATAGACTAGTGCTGAAAAAGACGACGCCCGAGCAACTCTTAGGCACCGGGTACGGTCTTGTCTAGCACATAAATGGTAGTCTAGGCAGAGCAACCAGCAAATTGACACCTCAAGTAAAAAATCATACCATATTTCACTGACGAGTTAGATGTGTCATATTATAATGGTAGTCTAATAGTCTAATGGTAAATTAATGTGTTTCACATATAATAACCTATATTGAGCGATTCGAACGTCTTTCTGATCATGCACCCATACTTTTAACCACTGAAGCATCCAGACTGTCAATTGACCACCATTTCAAATTAGAATTGGGTTGGTTACAGCGGGAAGGCTTCCATGAGATGGTCAAAAATGTATGGAGCAGACCTGTACGAGCGTCCTCTCCGATAATAAGGTGGAACAAAAAGATGCGTTTGTTACGCAGTCACCTTACTGGATGGGCACGTCAGATAACGGGCATTCTTAAAAAAGAAAAGCTAAGGTTGTCAACAATTATTGATGGTTTAGAAGCTTTGGCTGAGATGAGGCCTCTTTCTACGCAAGAGATTGAACTCAAAAATCAATCAAATGCTGAGATTGCGAGATTACTCTCATACTCTCATTCAGGATGAAGGTATCATTGAAGGTCAGGAACATCTTAAGGCTTATATTACCAGTTATTATAAAGATCTGTTTAGAGCTCCAGAGGAAGGATCCTTCTCTTTGGATGAATCCCGAACGGATGATATACCCCAAGTGTCTATGGAGGAGAATAACCTTCTTACTGCTCAATACTCTGAAGAGGAGGTAAGAAGGGCCGTTTTCCAAATGGAACACAACAAAGCTCCAGGTCCGGATGGTTTCCCAGCTGAATTCTATCAAATCTTTTGGGACACTATTAAATCGGACCTTCTTGCTTTATTCAGCTGTCTTCACGACGGACAACTAGAGTTATTTCGTCTAAATTTTGGAGAGATAATTTTGTTACCGAAAGTTAATGAGGCGGAAAGGATACAACAATACAGACCCATATGCCTTCTTAATGTCAGTTTCAAAATCTTCACGAAAGTGGCCACTATTAGACTAAACTCAGTTGCGGATCATGTAGTTCGACCTTCTCAGACTGCTTTTATGCAAGGGAGAAAGATCCTGGATGGGATGGTCACCTTGCACGAAATGGTCCATGAATTACATACCAAAAAGTTGAATGGAGTTATTTTAAAGCTTGAGTTTGAGAAAGCATATGATAAAGTGAAATGGTTTTTTCTCGGCCAGACACTCCGTATGAAAGGCTTCTATGTTAAATGGTGTGCTTTGATTAATTCCTTTGTGTCTGGAGGTAGTGTAGCCATCAAAGTCAATGAAGATGTTGGAAAATACTTTCAAACACTAAAAGGTCTTAGACAGGGTGATCCCTTATCAGCAATGCTATTTCACATAGTAGCTGATATGCTTGCCAGTATGATTGAACGTGCTAAGATGGATGGCCTGATTGAAGGGGTAGTCCCACATCTTGTGGATGGGGGACTTTCTATTCTTCAATACGCCGATGATACAATTCTTTTCATGGAACACGGCCTTGTGAAAGCCACAAACCTGAAATTGATTATTTCGGCGTTTGAGCAATTATCAGGTCTAAAAATTAACTTCCATAAAAGTGAATTGTTTTGTTTCGGTGAGGCACAGGATGAAGTCCACGCTTACACCGATTTGTTCGGTTGTGGGAAGGGCCAGTTTCCAATGAGGTATTTGGGTATTTCGGTTCATTTTCGGAGACTCACGATTGCCGAATGGAAATTAGTCGAGGAAATACTTCAAAAACGTCTTAGCAGTTGGAAAGGCAAGTTATTATCCATTGGAGGAAGATTGATTCTAATTAATTCGGTACTAACGAATTTGGTACTGCATATGGTTTCATTCTTCCTCTTGCCGAAAGGAGTCTTACAAAAACTGGACTACTACCGGTCAAGATTCTTTTGGCAAGGAGATAACGAGAAGAAGAAATATCGATTGACAAAATGGAGTGTTGTTTGCTGTCCTAAAGACCAAGGAGGGCTAGGTATTCACGACCTAGAGGTCAAGAATACTGCTCTCCTAGGTAAGTGGTTGTTCAGGCTGCTTACGGAGGAAGGGACCTGGCAAACAATGCTTAAAAGGAAATATATTGGCACAAAAGCATTATCACAGGTTACTTGGAAACCAGGTGATTCTCATTTTTGGGCTGGGCTAATGGCAACGAAGAATCATTTCTTCCGTCATGGTACATTTTCTATTAAGGATGGATCGGAAATTCGTTTCTGGGAGGATAGGTGGCTTGATGGCACACCCCTCCAAGAACAATATCCCGCTTTGTATTCTATAGTGCGTTACAAAAGTGAGACCATCGCTAAGGTGATGGACAATTCTCCTCCAAATGTAACGTTCCGTAGGGATTTGTCAGGACAGAGGTTGTTGGACTGGAACGCCTTACTTCAACGTTTGGCGAATGCTCATCTACAACCTGGTCATGACGAATTTCGTTGGAATCTACATGATAATGGTAAATTTTTGGTAGCTTCCATGTACAATGCACTTATTCATCCGGATGTACCAATCGATACACCTAATAACAATAAACTTTGAAAGTTGAAAATCCCTTTGCGGATAAAGGTATTTGGATGGTACCTCCGAAAAGGCGTTATTCTCACCAAAGATAATCTAGCTAAGCGGAATTGGCAAGGGAGTAAACAATGTGCTTTCTGTCACCAGGAGGAGACAATAAAGCACTTGTTTTTCCATTGCAGGTTCGCTAGGTCTATATGGTCAGTCATCCAGTTAACTTCGAGCTTGTATCAGCCACGTAGTGTTACCAATATCTTCGGGAATTGGCTAAATGACATTGATGCTAGGTTCAAGAAGCATATTAGGGTGGGAGCGATTGTCATTATTTGGTCGCTTTGGCTATGTAGAAATGATAAATTGTTTAATGGTACTAATTCTTCTCTGTTGCAGGTTATATACCGGTGTACCAACACCCTCCGCTTATGGTCGTCGCTCCAGCGTGTGGAACATCGAGACCTGTTTACGGAGGTCTGTTTACGGTTGGAAGCTACGGCGAGGGATACTTTTTCCCTACATGGATGGCAGCATAATCTAAGGATCGAAGCTCCTCCAGTTTAGGCGTCTTTACAATTTCTCAATATGATATGTAATCTCGCCTTTTATTTTGGTGTCAAGACTAAACAACGGCTGTGTGCATCTTAGATATGTAGAGGTCAGGTGTAATGGGCTAAAACTCTTAAGTAATAAAGCGCCCCTTATCGAAAAAAAATATAATAACCTATATACACACCTCGTGGTAAAATATATATTCTTATGTAACACGCGTCTACGACGTTTAAGAACTGCCTAGTCACTCGGCGAATGTTAACCGCCTCGCTTATTTCATCCTTGCAAAAGATATCTCAACGTTTTCTAGTACATTATATTTTGCTCACTACTTCCGTCAATAACTTACGCAACGTAGCAATTTAGCTTTTGCATGATATCTTTTTCAAAGGAAAACAGCCTGATGTTCTAAAAATAAAACCTAGGCAAATCACTATTGTGAAAACTGTATGACGAGATAGCAAAGTGTCAAGAAAGTTGTCACTGGTTTGAAGTTTGTAAAACAGGAAGAGAGAGTAATAGTGCAGCTAGCTGATACGGCTAGATTTAGTGGTACAAATTACTTCTGGATGGGGCATGTCCCTGAGATTGTTGAATTTGAGGCTGTAAAACTTGACACTTCTATTATATAAAAGATCTCTTTCTGATGTGGACATGATCCTTCGGGTACCCAACATTATCCTATCTCCTCCGATCCAACAGGGGGGGCCATGTGGATCACGGTAGCCCATGATGGACCAACACGTCGGTTGCAGCGATGGGAATAAGGAAGAAAGCGGATTCTTGACGGACAAGGCAAGAAGATGTCGTTTAAGGAAAAGATAGATTAGAACTTATTGTAATCTAGTCGAATCCGTGCAGGAATCTTGGGACCTGGTCTCCTATATAAAGGCCAGGTGAAGGTCTGCCGGAGGACACCTACACACAACCTTGCATACAGAAAACCCTAGAAACATTGCCTCTTGGCAAGACCACCATCACACAGTCTATCGGCTGCCTCATTGTAACTTTTTTCATCGGTAATCAAGATCAGACAAGCAGTAGTAAGAATTTTACCTCATTGAGGACCCTGAACCTGGATAAATCACGTCTTATGTTCGTTTGGTATCCGATGTCTCGTGCTAACCTGCAGAATTCCATCAATCCCAAGCCTCTCATGGTGGGCATTGCCGAGGAGCCCCCTCGACACTTTCCTCGCAAAAAAAAAAGCCAGAAACCTCAAATGCGGCTGCTTTTCCTTAGTTTTCTCACAAGGATACATTAAACCAAAACTGGAGTGGTACAAATTGCATACAATAAAGAAAAAAATTTGAACTAGGTCCTTGGCTTTTACAGAACAAACCGTAGAAAGAAATAAGAATACGTAATTGGGTCCTCATCACCGATGATGATCTTAGGCTGGTGCCAATGCCTCACCTCACTCTCACCCGCCACGTCAGCTTTTTCCCTCACTCTCACCCCAATCTCACCCCACGGTGCCAATGCACGGGCTATAATGCCATCTCTCACTTCTCTCTCCTCCACATCACCATTTTTTTCACATTAAGTTATTTTACTCGAATTTTTGTAGACATTCAAAATAATGCAAGAAAATTATTCAACTAAAAATGTTACCGATTACATAATAATTAATAAAAATACAAATTATGTTTCTTGTTTTTCTAAATAGCCTATATGACAAGTGTGTACTTGTGTTTGTATTTTGAACTGAAAGAGTAAAAAAAGGAAAGAAAATAAAAGAAGGAAAGAAAATAAAATAAAGACATTTAAAGATTAAAGGAAAAAGAAAAAAAAGAAAAAAACCGACCAGGTCTCTTCTTCTACCTCCCGCCCCGCCTCCCGCCCCTCTCCCGCCCGCGTCGCCATCGCGCCGCCCCGCCTCTCGCCCCTCTCCTCTCGCTCTCGCGCCGCCAGGCGGGCGGGGAGCGGGCGCGGCGACGCGCGGCGCCCCGGCGCCCCTCCCTCTCCGTCCGCTTCGCCTCCGCCCTCTCTCTTCACTGTGCGATCGCCCCGCTACCGCAATGGCACCAGTCTTAGGCCTCAAGCGACAGTCGTGGCCACCAACACCTTGGACTAGGTAACTTGGTGCAGTGGAGAGAATGATCTATTGCAGCTGAACGACCGCATGTGTAGCAATACGCGCATATGTGTGAATCGTCTTATTAGCTCTAAAGTACGTGGAAATTTGCAGCTCAGTTTTTTTTCAATTTTATTGAAGTTACTCAATTTGACAACTAATATCTTTTCGTTGTTATTATTTTACAGGATGGGCCAATTTCGGAAGTAAGAAGTAGTGTATCAAACTAAATGCAGGAGAAATCGTTCATCTTAGAATTCTAGTTTTATGTGCTCGAACTGAACTTAGCAATCAGGTAAAAAAAATTAGTGCATTTGAATTTCTGACAGATACTCACTCGCAGCGATGGAGCAGGCCTTGTTTATCATCATACGTATCCAATCGCATCTGTCGTCTTCCTCCGTCTCACAATAGACTATTGCTGAAAAAGATGACTCATGGCAACTATTAGGCACTATGCAATGAATAAACGTCTCGTCTAGGACATAAACGGTAGTCTAGGCAGAGCAACGCGAAAACTGGCACCTCGAGTAAAAAATCATGCCATATTCACTGACGAGTCACATGGATCATATTGGCAAAGAAGAACAATACTCGGAAGACGCCAGGGCATCGAGCCGCACATCGGCACAGGTAAGTCCCGTCGGCCGTCTCTGCCGGCGGTGACCAGCCTCTTGGCGATCGAAAGCCGGACATGGCGTCGGGTTCGCTGGCACCGTCCGGTGATAACCACCCACACCGTCGGCACAGCGCGTCGCCGACGGTCGATCGGTGGCCGCCGGCCAGCCTATCGTCGCACACTCATCTACGCCGTCCAGCTGCCGTCGCGTGCCACTTGTGCGACGGTTTCACCGTCGTACGATTTCATTTTTCCCAGAACCCGTGGAAATCGTTACTGATTTGAACTGGAAAAAAGCAGCGCGAAGCGCACCTGAGCGGTGTCACCGGCACGGACACCATTTGGCACAGCTATGGGCCTGACGGTGACACCGTCGGCACAGCTTCTTTTTTTTTAATTTCCCTGATTTTGCTCCATTTGCACAGCAATTGCATATAAAATAGCAGTATCATATATGAATTGCACACATATAGCTCACATCACAGATATAGCACAAATATGGCACAAATATGGCACCAAATCCCAAATTTAGTACAAATATAGCACACAAGCAATACGGTACATATAGTCATCCTACATAGATCATTCTACACATATAGCATGTGTCATGTAGCTAGTACAATGTATGGTGGTGCACCACCCGAGTGACGATCTAGCTACAGTGACGATCTAGCTCCGAGTGGGTGAAGTGAGGCCGCTGTATCTCGACGGTGCTCGGGGAGGTAGAACCACGACGAGAGCCACCGGAACCAGAAAAATGCCGAGGTTCGGCAGAAGCACCAGGAGAATGGCGACCGGGGTGCATCGGCGTACCACAAGGAGTGTCGTTCCCGGATTCTCCCAATCCCTACATGTTGGAGGGAGTTAGCAACTTAGCCATGTCACACCAAGTTAGCAACTTAGCCAAGTTAGCAACTTACCGGGGTCAACTGACGCTGACGCTTGTACATGATATAGAACTCCTCCTTGGACGGGAACACTGGCGTCGGCCCCGGATGAGGTGGCTCTGGGAGTGGTTCCTCTCGCACTCCAGTCATCATGAACCGAGTGAAACTCTGCAAGAAACGGGAGAGATAGCTCAGATTCAAACATGGGGACTTATGATGTTTTGCAACCATAGAGATTGAAACTTACCGCCATCTGGTTGCTCGTCCACTGGACATAGGCATCTTTCACAAGGTCATGCTCCTTAATCTTCTCGAGATACTCCTCGTAAGCTACTGCATAGGCCTCCTCGAGCTGAGTCTACAATTTCAGAAATAATGCGTCTCATCAACATAGCCATTCAGGAACAAGAGTCAAAACAGAGGATGAAAGTGTGGATGACTTACATCTACCTCTACCCGAGAACGGCCTGTAGTCCGCGAGGAGGTAGTGTAGCTGCCGGAGGGGAGGGTAGCCTTGATCTGCGTGAAGTTCCTCTGAGGCTTGAAACCCCCAGCAAGGCAGGCAGGACGTCCATGCGGCTGGCCGGACCCCGCCAGCATCATCGCCACCTCGTCGACCGGCTCGGTCATCGGGTCCTCCACCTCTGGATGGAGCTTGGCGTACTCCTCGCAGTATCTTTCCTTGCTCTCTTTGGCCTTGCCGTAGTACCTCTCAGGCGCGGGCCGAGGCTCGTTCGGACTGGGCGTCACCAGCTTCATGTGCGTCCACGCTTCCATCTCACCAACTTCCCTCCCGAGCTTCTTCCCCTGCATCACAAAACAAATGTTATGCATATCATCGAAAATCAAAAAAATGCAGCTTGTTCCATTTTTATATGTACCAGACGCTCCCGATAGCGATCGGTGCTGCTGCTCCCCGCACTGTGTGTTCCCTGGTTCCCACGGTTGGCCTTGTTCCGGTCGCTCACGGCCTTGAAATCGGGGTTTTCGCCGACCCAATTCTTGACCAACTCCATGAAGGCGGCCCTCTTATTATTATCAGCCCAATGTGGTACAACCTGCAAAATCAAAACTCATTTGAAGAACAAACAATATAGTTGCAAGTTAGCCGCAGTACATAGAATCGCATTGACAATTACTTACCGACATGAATTGCTCTATCGTCATAGCCGGGGCGAGTCCCTGCACAATCTCAGGCTTTGTGTACCTTACGCCCTGCTCAGCATAGAAGTGGCCGATGCACGTGATCCTCTGGTTGTACCACTGCTGCCGTGTCAACTTCCGACACATGCTACGGAGGATCACGTCCGCCCTCTCCTTATGCTCAGTCGCCACCCTATAATTGCGCTGCAATCAAGCATAACAGAAAGTGTGAGAGGCATGAGTTATCACGGTGGGGTTATCAACTACATATGAACGAAACCCAAAGAGTATGCATTACGTACCCAAAACTTCTTGATCACGGCGTCGGCGGCGGAAGTAAAGCCAGGGTAAGGCGCTATCTCAAAGTCTTCCCAAGTGTAGGCTAGCTTGGACTCGCCCCCAAGGACCGGAGTGTACATCCCCGGCCAGTACTTCCTAATAGCAGCTCCAATCAGACTCCCTGGCACGCGGACATTCCCCGTGTATGTGAAATTCCTGCACAATTATCAAACATTAGAAAATGCTAAGTGTCATAACGAAAATGAAATCACCTTACTACTTACTCTATCTTTCCTGGGACAAGGAGCCACTTCTCATCCTCCGTAGCAGGTTCCTTACTCTCATCGGGAACCTGCGCTTCCCCACGAATCCGCAACTTCTTCGGAGCCATCTCCGTCGAAGCCTCCTCGTCCCTAGACTCCTCCTCCTCCTCCCTAGTGTCCTCCTCCTCCCTAGTGTCCTCCTCCTCGTCCATAGACTGTGAAGCCACTGAGCCAGAAGCAGAGGGAATGTCAGCTAGAAGGAGCTGTGCATCCCCCCTCGTCCTCCAGCTCGTCCTCCCCCTCGTCCTCCAGCTCGTCCTCCCCCTCGTCCTCCCCGTCCTCCGTCTGCGTCTTCGTAACGCCGGGTGGGAACAATGGGTCTTCCACTCCGTCTGGAAGCACCCGGCCCTGGCTTCCGCTGATGCATCTGATCAAGCAAGGAGCTCGATGATGCCTTCCGTCCGCTCATATTGGGCAATTACCTGCATAAGAAAAAGAGAAAATAATTAATAAGCATGTTGAAAATTAATAAGCATAATGACAAATATAGGTACTAAGCATAATGAAAAATGTAGGTATTAAGCATAATGACAAATGTATGTATTAAGCATAATGATAATGTAGGTACTAAGCATAATGACAAATGTATGTATTAAGCATAATGATAATGTAGGTACTAAGCATAAAAGACCCTCACCATTCATCACCACTCTCATCTCTAGGCATTGGGTTCTCAGCCTCACTATCAAAATCAGTATCATATGAGTATTCATGGTCGGCATTGGGTTCCGGTTGAGTCTCGACAATGTTGTCTTTGCTCGCATGGCGCTTGGTGAGCATAGCTATGTCCTTCAGGTCCACCACGGTCTCACCACGCATTTGTACATCGTTGTGGAGATCCTGAAGACCTATGTCTATTTGAAGAGCCCCGAACTGCTCTTCCTCTTGATAGAAAATTCCCTCATATGTTACCGGGTCAATGTTGTTGTAATCGTCCTCGGAGGGGATGGGTAGCTTACCATGTGGCGATACCTGGAACACGACTTCCCAGCCCATGAGTTCCTCATTCTGACATGGGTAGGACAAATAATAAACTTGCTTGGTTTGGTGAGCCACAACATAGACGTCGGATCCGCTGTAGGTGGTTGTAGGCCTAACTTCAACTAAACCAATGGAGGGGGTGCTTCTCATTCCACCGTGTGGGTCAAACCAGTGGCATTTGAACACAAAGAGCTTGAGTTCTATGTTTGCGTTGTTGAACGTCAACTCGTATACCTTTTGTAACCTTCCATAGTAATCAAGATCATCGGCTCCGCGGGTGTAGACCCCAGTATTTATTGTTTTTGCATTAGGCCGGTTCTTCTGGTGAAACTCCGTATGGAAGCGATACCCATTTACATCATACTTCTCATGCGTATGGACTCTACGGTTAAAACCCTGGGAAACGCATCTCAACTCATCTGTCATCTCAACGTTGGGATCAGCTCCCTACAAGTTCAGTTCAGATTATTTTGTGCATTAGTTACGTGTAATAAGACAAGTCACGGATTGCAAAGTAAGAGGAACATTTGAGAAATTACTTTTTCATGGAACCAGTTCACGAAGCTTTTATTTAAGGGCGGGGCACCCTCTTTCAGAAGAGTGTACCACTACGTTCCTGTTATTCATTGATATATTTCGTATTGGGACACAATACTTATATTTATTTCATCTATTTTGCATGTTTCATCATTATTGGAGGATCAAGCATCGGAGCCAGGATTCTGCTGGAAAAAGCACCGTCAGAACGCATATTTCGGAAGATCACCTGTGGAAGCAAATTATACCAAAAATCCTATTTTTCAAGATGACGGAGGAAGCCAGAAGGAGGAGCCAGGAGGAGCCAGGGTGGGCCCACCCTAGGGCGGCGCGGCCCAGGGCCCTGGCCGCGCCATGTGGAGGGCCTGCTTGCTCGCCTCAGCCTATTTTTGAAATCCATGCGTCCAGAAACCCTAAGCCAGAAGGGTACCTCACGAGGATTCTGACCGCCTCTGCGGGCGGAGAACACGAGAGAAAGAGCTCTCAGGCGGGCAGGAATCCGCCGGGAAATTCCCTCCCGGAGGGGGAAATCGCGCCATCGTCACCGACGTCAAGCTGGACATCATCACCATCACCATCATC
>JAUUTY010000008.1:0-170906 GCA_030979885.1 Lolium multiflorum | reverse complement strand
GTAGACATCAAGCACTTTCTGGTGCCGTTGTTGGGGAGGAAAGGTAAAAGGCACTCATACTCCGGTTCCAGTTAACAGTACTTTTCCGGCGCCATTGTGTGTGTGTGCTCGAGGCTATTTCCTTTAGATCCTACAATTGCATCTTTTTGTTTCTTGTTTACACTAGTTAGGCATAATGGAAAACAACAAAAATATGAGAGATCTTTATGAACTTTATCTTGAATTAGGACATGATGTGTTTGAAGAGAGAATTAAAAACCATGGAACTTTATATGCATGCTAATGGGAATGTTATTAATATGAATGCTTTGAACACTATTGTTTCTAATGCTATGGAAAATTCTAAGCTTGGGGAAGCTGGTTTTGATGAGCATGATATTTTTAGTCCCCAAGCATTGAGGAGAAAATTTTCTTTGATGATACTTTGCCTCCTATTTATGATGATTATAATGATAGTAGCCTTTTGGTGCCGCCTGTTATGGAGGATAAATTTGATTATGATTACAATACCTCCTATATTTGATGATGAGAATAATAATGATAGCTACTTTGTTGAATTTGCTCCCACTACAACTAATAAAATTGATTATGCCTATGTTGGGAGTAGTAATAATTTTATGCATGAGACTCATGATAAGAATGCTTTTATGTGATAGTTATATTGTTGAGTTTGCTCATGATGCTACTGAAAGTTATTATGAGAGAGGAAAATATGGTTGTAGAAATTTTCATGTTACTAAAACACCTCTCTATGTGCTGAAATTTTTTTTTTTTTTTTTGTTTTATCTTCCTATGCTTGTTACTTTGCTCTTCATGAACTTGTTTATTTACAAGATTCCTATGCATAGGAAGCATGTTAGACTTAAATGTGTTTTGAATTTGCCTCTTGATGCTCTCTTCTGCTTCAACTACTATTTCTTGCGAGTGCTGAGCCCATCTTAATGGCTATAAAGAAGAACTTCTTGGGAGATAACCCATGTGTTTATTTTACTACAGCAATTTTGTTTTGTTGTGTCTTGGAAGTTGTTTACTACTGTAGCAACCTCTCCTTCTCTTAGTTTTGTTGCATTGTTGTGCCAAGTAAAGTCTTTGATAGTAAGGTTCATACTAGATTTGGATTACTGCGAAAACAGATTTCTTACTGTCACGAATTTGGGCCTAATTCTCTGTAGGTAACTCAGAAAATTATGCCAATTTACGTGAATGATCCTCAGATATGTACGCACCTTTCATTCAATTTGAGCATTTTCATTTGAGCAAGTCTGGTGCCTCAATAAAATTGTCTTTACGGACTGTTCTGTTTTGACAGATTCTGCCTTTTATTTCGCATGCCTCTTTTGCTATGTGGGATGGATTTCTTTGTTCCATTGACTTCCGGTAGCTTTGGGCAATGTCAGTGTAAAGAATGATTGAGTCACCTCCGAACATGTGAATTTTTGATTGGCCACTAACCCTCTAATGAGTTTGTTTGAGTTTGGTGTGGAGGAGGTTTAAGGGTCCAGAGAGGAGGATGATACAATATGATCAAGAGAGGTAGAAGCTCAAGCTTGGGGATACCCCGGTGGTTCATCCCTGCATATTTCAAGAAGGCTCAAGCGTCTAATCAGGGATGCCCAAGGCATCCCCTTCTTCATCGACAAATTATCGAGGTTCCTTCTCTTGAAACTATATTTTTATGCGGCCACATCTTATGCTTTACTTGGAGCGTCTTTGTGCTTTTGTTTTTGTTTTGTTTGAATAAATGCTTGTGTGGGAGAAGACACGCTCCGCTGGTTCATATGAACACATGTGTTCTTAGCTTTTAATTTTCATGGCGAAGGTTGAAACCGCTTCGTTAATTGTTATATGGTTGGAAATAGGAAATGCTACATGTAGTAATTGGTATGATGTCTTGAATAATGTGATACTTGGCAATTGTTGTGCTCTTTTTAAGCTCTTGCATCATATACTTTGCACCTATTAATGAAAAAATACATAGAGCTTGCTAAAATTTGGCTTGCATATTTGGTCTCTCTAAGGTCTAGATAATTTCTAGTATTGAGTTTGAACAACAAGGAAGGCGGTGTAGAGTCTTATAATGTTTTCAATATGTCTTTTATGTGAGTTTTGCTGCACCGGTTCATCCTTGTGTTTGTTTCAAATAACCTTGCTAGCCTAAGCCTTGTATCGGGAGGGAATTTCTCATGCATCAAAATCCTTGAGCCAACCACTATGCCATTTGTGTCACATACCTATCTACTACATGGTATTTCTCAGCCACACTCCAAAGTAAATTGCTTGAGTGCTACCTTTAAGCAATTCAAAAATTTAGTACCTCTGATTTGTGTCAATGTTTTATAGCTCATGAGAAGTATGTGGTGTTTATCTTTCAATATTGTTGGGCAACTTTCACCAATGGACTAGTGGCTTCATCAGCTTATCCAATAATTTTGCAAAAAAACTGGCAATGGGATTCCAGTCCCAAATTAATTAACAAAAATAGACACTCATACATGGTATGTGATTGTTGGATGGCACCGAAGGATTCGGTTAGCCATGGCTTGAAAGCAAAGGTGGGGAGGGAGTGTCATCTCAATAAAACTAAAATAAAAGGCACTCCTTCATGGTATGAGATTGTTGGCGGGCACCCGAGGATTCGGTTAGCCATGATTTGTGAAAGAAAGGTTGGAAGGAGTGCCACCCAAAAATAAAATAAAATGGGGAGCCGCTCTTTGAAGGTTTGTCTGGGAAGGGGGTTAGGGTGCCCACTACCATTCGTTGACAACAACAAACACCTCTCAAAACTTTACTTTTATACTCTCTTGATGTTTTCAAAATCAAAGCTCTAGCACAAATATAGCAATCGATGCTTCCCTCTGCGAAGGGCCTTTCTTTTACTTTTATGTTGAATCAGTTCACCTATTTCTCTCCACCTCAAGAAGCAAACACTTGTGTACTGTGCATTGATTCCCACATACTTGCATATTGCACTTGTTATATTACTTTACATTGACAACTATCCAAGATATACATGTTACAAGTTGAAAGCAACCGCTGAAACTTAATCTTCCTTTGTGTTGCTTCAATACCTTTACTTTGAATTATTGCTTTATGAGTTAACTCTTATGCAAGACTTATTGATGCTTGTCTTGAAAGTACTATTCATGAAAAGTCTTTGCTATATGATTCATTTGTTTACTCATGTCATTTACCATTGTTTTGATCGCTGCATTCATTACATATGCTTACAATAGTATGATCAAGATTATGATGGCATGTCACTCCAGAAATTATCTTTGTTATCGTTTACCTGCTCGGGATGAGCAGAACTAAGCTTGGGGATGTTGATACGTCTCCGACGTGTCGATAATTTCTTATGTTCCATGCCACATTATTGATGATATCTACATGTTTTATGCATACTTTATGTCATATTTATGCGTTTTCCGGAACTAACCTATTAGCGAGATGCCGAAGTGCCAATTCTTGTTTTCTGCTGTTTTTGGTTTCAGAAATCCTAGTAAGGAAATATTCTCGGAATCGGACGAAATCAATACCCAGGGTCTTATTTTCACCAGAAGCTTCCAGAACACCCGAGAGCCACGAGAGGAGGGCCCTGTGGGCCCCGGAGCAATTGTACGGCCCCGAGGCCTTGGCCGCGCCCCCTAGTGTGTCGTCGCCTCGTTGACCTTCCGACCCCGCCTCTTCGCCTATTTAAGCCTCACTTAACCTAAATCTTCGATACGAAAAAAGCCACGGTACGAGAAACCTTCGAGCCGCCGCCATCGTGAAGCCAAGATTCGGGGACAGAGTCTCTGTTCTGGAACGCCGCCGGGACGGGGAAGTGCCCCAGGAAGGCTTCTCCATCGACCGCTGCCATCTCCACCGCCATCTTCATCGACATTGTTGTCCCATGAGGAGGGGTAGTTCTCCATCGAGGCTAAGGGGCTGTACCGGTGGCTATGTGGTTAATCTCTCTATCTGCTTCAATACAATGATCTCATGAGCTGCTTTACATGATTGAGATTCATATGAGTTTGTATCACTATTCATCTATGTGCTACTCTAGTGATGTTATTAAAGTACTCTATTCCTCTTGCACGGTGTAATGGGTGACAGTGTGTGCATCGTGTAGTACTTGGCGTAGGCTATGATTGTGATCTCTTGTAGATTATGAAGTTAACTATTGCTATGATAGTATTGATGTGATCTATGCCTCCTTTCGTAGCATGAAGGTGACAGTGTGCATGCTATATTAGTACTTGGTTTGGTTGTGTTGATCTGTCGTGCACTCTAAGGTTATTTAAATATGAACATCGAATATTGTGGAGCTTGTTAACTCGGCATTGAGGGTTCGTGTAATCCTACACGATTAGTGGTGTTCATCATCCAACAAGAGAGTGTAGAGTATCTAGCATTTATCTATTTATTTATTATGTTATGTGATCAATGTTGAGAGTGTCCACTAGTGAAAGTATGATCCCTAGGCCTTGTTCTAAATACGCTATACATTTGCTTGTTCACATTCTCTTTGCGTAAATAGCATCTGCCGGTATCACCACCATCAACTACACGCCGATCTACAGGCAGCAAGCACTTTTACGAATTGCCGTTACTCTTTGCTCATACTTATTCACTTACCACATATTTCACTATCTCTTCGCAACTAGTGCACTATTAGGTGTGTTGGGGACACAAGGAGACTTCTTGCTTTGTGGTTGCGGGGTTTCAGAGGGATATCTTTGACCTCTTCCTCCCGAGTTCGATAACCTTGGGTGATCCACTTGAGGAAAACTTGTTGCTTCTGTTCTACAAACCTCTGCTCTTGGAGGCCCAACACTGTCTACAAGAATAGAAGCTCCCGTGGACATCAAGCACTTTTCTGGCGCCGTTGCCGGGGAGGTCAGCCTTCCGACTCCGCCTCTTTGCCTATTTAAAGGTCCCTGACCTAAATCTTCGATACGGAAAATCCACGGTACGAGAAACCTTCCAGAGTCGATGCCATCACGAAGCCAAGATCTGGGGGACAGAACTCTCTGTTCCGGCACGCCGCCGGGACGGTGGTGCCCCAGGAAGGCATCTCCATCGACACCACCGCCATCTTCATCAACGCTGTTGCTCCCATGAGGAGGAGTAAAAGTTCTCCATCGAGGCTAAAGGGCGTGCCGGTAGCTATGTGGTTAATCTCTCTCCTATGTACTTCAATACAATGATCTCATGAGCTGCCTTACATGATTGAGATCCATATGATACTTGTAATCTAGATGTCATTATGCTATTCAAGTGGATTTTACTTATGTGATCTCCGGAGAGTCCTTGTCCCACGTGTAAAGGTGACGGTGTGTGCACCGTGTGGGTCTCTTAGGCTATATTTCTGAGAATACTTATTCACTGTTACGAATAGCATAGTGAAGTGCTTATTTATATCCCTTTATGATTGCAATGTGCTTTGTATCACTATTCTATGTGCTAATCTAGTGATGTTATTAAAGTACTCTATTCCTCCTCCATGATGTAATGGTGACAGTGTGTGCATCATCTAGTACTTGGAGTAGTTTATGATTGTGATCTCTTGTAGATTATGAAGTTAACTATTACTATGATGGTATTGATGTGATCTATTCCTCCTTTCATAGTATGAAGGTGACAGTGTGCATGCTATGTTAGTACTTGGTATAGTTGCGTTGATCTATCATGCACTCTAAGGTTATTTAAATATGAATATCGAATATTGTGGAGCTTGTTAACTCTGGCATTGAGGGTTCTTGTAGCCCTACACAATTAGTGGTGTTCATCATCCAACAATTTTGATTATGCACTAACCCTCTAATGAGTTTGTTTTGAGTTTGGTGTGGAGGAAGTTTCAAGGATCAAGAGAGGAGGATGATACAATATGATCAAGGAGAGTGAAAGCTCTAAGCTTGGGGATGCCCCGGTGGTTCACCCCTGCGTATTTCAAGAAGACTCAAGCATCTAAGCTTGGGGATGCCCAAGGCATCCCCTTCTTCATTGACAACATTATCAGGTTCCTCTAGTGAAACTACATTTTATTCCATCACATCTTATGTACTTTACTTGGAGCGTGCATGTGCTTTTATTTTCGTTTTATTATTTTCGTTCGAATAAATGCTTGTGTGGGAGAGAGACACGCTCCGGCTTTTCATATGATTCTTGGCTTTACTTTTAGTGTTCATGGCGAGGTTGATGCTTCGTTAATTGTTATATCGTTGGAAGCAAATGCTACATGTAGTAATTGGTATGATGTCTTGAATAACCTGATACTTGGCAATTGTTGTACTCATGATTAATCTCTTGCACCATATACTTTGCACCTATTAGTGAAATACATAGAGCTGGTTAAAATTTGGTTTGCATGATTGGTCTCTCTAAGGTCTAGATATTTTCTAGTAAGGTGTTTGAGCAACAAGGAAGATAGTGTAGAGTCTTATAATGCTTGCAATATGTTCTTATGTAAGTTTTGTTGTACGGTTCATACTTGTGTTTGTTTCAAATAACCTTGCTAGCCTAAACCTTGTATTGAGAGGGAATACTTCTCGTGCATCCAAATCCTTGAGCCAAAAACTATGCCACTTGTGTCCACCATACCTACCTACTACATGTTATTTCTCTGCCATTCCAAAGTAAATTGCTTGAGTGCTATCTTTAAACACTTCAAAAGTTATTACCTCTTATTTGTGTCAATGTTTTATAGCTCATGAGGAAGTATGTGGTGTTTATCTTTCAATCTTGTTGGGCAACTTTCACCAATGGACTAGTGGCTTCATCAGCTTATCCAATAATTTTGCAAAAAGAGCTGGCAATGGGATTCCCAGCCTCAATTAATTAACTTTCATAATTTTACAAAAAATAGACACTCCTCCATGGTATGTGATTGTTGGATGGCACCCGTCGGTTAGCCATAGCTTGAGAAAGCAAAGGTGGGGAGGAGTGTCATCTAAATAAAACTAAAATAAAAAGGCACTCCTTCATTGTTGGCAGGCACCCGAGGATTAGGTTAGCCATGGTTTGTGAAAGCAAGGTTGGAAGGAGTGCCACCCAAAAATAAATCTTTCATGGGAGCCGCTCTTAGAAAGTCTGTCTGGCAAGGGGGTTAGAGTGCCCATTACCATTCATTGACAACAACAAACACTTCTCAAAACTTTACTTTTATGCTCTCTTTATGTTTTCAAAATAAAAGCTCTAGCACAAATATAGCAATCCATGCTTCCCTCTGAAGGGCCATTCTTTTACTTTATGTTGAGTCGGTTACCTATTTCCTTCCATCTTAGAAGCAAACACTTGTGTTAACTATGCATTGATCCTTACATGTTTACTTATTGCACTTATTATATTACTTTATGTTGACAATATCCATGAGATATACATGTTATAAGTTGAAAGCAACGCTGTGAAACTTAATCTTCCTTTGTGTTGCTTCAATGGCTTTACTAAGAATTTATTGCTTTATGAGTTAACTCTTATGCAAGACTTATTGATGCTTGTCTTGAAAGTACTATTCATGAAAAGTCTTTGCTATATGATTCAGTTGTTTAATCATCGTCTTTACCATTGCTTCGAATCACTGCATTCATCTCATATGCTTTACAATAGTATGATTAAGATTATGATAGCATGTCACTTGAGAAATTATCTTTGTTATCGTTTACCTACTCGGAGCCCAGCGGGAACTAAGCTTGGGGATGCTGATATGTCTCCAACGTATCGATAATTTCTTATGTTCCATGCTTGTTTTATGACAATACCTACATGTTTTGTTCATACTTTATATCGTTTTTATGCTTTTTCCGGAACTAACCTATTGACGAGATGCCGAAGTGCAGTTCACATTTTATAGCCCCATTTTTGGTTTAATCCTAGTAGAAATATTCTCGGAATTGGACGAAATCAACCTTGACATCTTATAGTGGACGAAGCTTCGGAACACCGAGAGGAACCCCGAGAGGGGGCCACGGGGCCACCGGATGACGAGCGGCGCGGCCGGGGGCGCGCCCCCTGTGGTGTCACCGCCTCGTCGGCCTTCCGACTCCGCCTCTTTGCCTATTTAGGTCCTCGACCTAAATCTTCGATACGGAAAAGCCACGATACGGAAACCTTCCAGAGCCGCAGCCATCGCGAAGCCAAGATCTGAGGGACGAACTCTGCATTCGGCACGCAGCCGGGACGAAGTGCCGGGAAAGGCATCTCCATCGACACCATCGCCATCTTATCACCGCTCTTGTCTCCCATGAGGAGGGAGTAGTTGTCCATCGAGGCTAAGGAAGTCTTGGTAGCTATGTGGTTAATCTCTCCTATGTACTTCAATACAATGATCTCATGAGCTGCCTTACATGATTGAGATCCATATGATGATGCTTGTAATCTAGATGTCATTATGCCATTCAAGTGGATTTTACTTATGTGATCTCCGGAGACTCCTTGTCCCACGTGTGTAAAGGTGACGGTGTGTGCACCGTGTAGGTCTCTTAGGCTATATTTCACAGAATACTTATTCACTGTTATGAATAGCATAGTGAAGTGCTTATTTATATCCCTTTATGATTGCAATGTGCTTTGTATCACTATTCTATGTGCTACTCTAGTGATGTTATTAAAGTACTCTATTCCTCCTCCATGATGTAATGGTGACAGTGTGTGCATCATGTAGTACTTGGCGTAGTTTATGATTGCAATCTCTTGTAGATTATGAAGTTAACTATTACTATGATAGTATTGATTTGATCTATTCCTCCTTTCATAGTATGAAGGTGATAGTGTGCATGCTATGTTAGTACTTGGTATAGTTGCGTTGATATATCATGCACTCTAAGTTATTTAAATATGAATATAGAATATTGTGGATCTTGTTAACTGCGGCATTGAGGGTTCTTGTAGCCCTACACAATTAGTGGTGTTCATCATCCAACGAGTGTAGAGTATAGCATTTATCTATTATGTTATGTGATCAATGTTAAGTGTCCACTAGTGAGAGTATAATCCCTGAGCCTTGTTTCCAAAATCTTTGCCAATCACCGCTTGTTTCTTTGTTTTACTGCATCTCTCTTGCTGCAATATTCCCACCATCAACCACACGCCGAGTTGTAACGGCAAGCTATTTTCACAGTGCCGTTACTCTTGCCCATATTCATTCATACATTTTTGTATTTCACTATCTCTTCGCCGAACTGGTGCACCTATACATCCGACAGTGTAGTGGGTGTGTTGGGGACACAAGAGACTTCTTGCTTTGTGGTTGCGAGGGTTGCATGAGAGGGATATCTTTGGCCTCTTCCTCCACGAGTTCGATAAACCTTGGGTGATCCACTTAAGGAAAACTTGTTGCTGTTCTACAAACCTCTTGCTCTTGGAGGCCCAACACGTCTACAGGAAAAGAAGTACCGGTAGACATCAAGCTATTTTACGGCGCCGTTGTAAGTAAGGTAAAAAGTACTCACACTCCGGATCTCGGCTACTAAGCTATTTTCCGGCACCGTTGTAAGTGCTCGAAGGCTATTTCCTTTAGATACTGCAATTGCATCTTTTTGTTTCTTGTTTTACACTAGTTTGGCATAATGGAAAGCAACAGTGAGCTTTTAAAATATTTCTGAGTTAAGACATGGATAGTTTGATGCGAAAATTAAAAAACCCATGGAACATATTAGTATGAATACTTTGAACACCATTGTTGCTAATGATATGGAAAATTCTAAGCATGGGGAAGCTGGTTTTGATGAGCATGATATTTTTAGTCCCAAGCATTGAGGAGAAAATCTTCTTTGATGATACTTTGCCTCCTATTATGATGATTATAATGATAGTGGTCTTTTGGTGCCGCCTACTATGGAGAGTAAATTTGATTATGATTACAATATGCCTCCTATATTTGATGATGAGAATAATAATGATAGCTACTTTGTTGAATTTGCTCCCACTACAATAATAAAATTGACTATGCTTATGTTGGGAGTAGTAATAATTTTATGCATGAGACTCATGATAAGAATGTTTCATTTGATAGTTATATTGTTGAGTTTGCTCATGATGCTACTGAAAGTTATTATGAGAGAGGAAAATATGGTTGTAGAAATTTCCATGTTACTAAAACACCTCTCTATGTGCTGAAATTTTTGAAGCTACACTTGTTCTATCTTCCAATGCTTGTTACTTTGCTCTTCATGAATTTATTTATTTACAAGATTCCTATGCATAGGAAGCATGTTAGGCTTAAATGTGTTTTGAATTTGCCTCTTGATGTTCTCTTTTGCTTCAAATACTATTTCTTGCGAGTGCATCGTTAAAACTGCGAGCCCATCTTAATGGCTATAGAAGAACTTCTTGGGAGATAACCCATGTGTTTATTTTACTCCAGATACTTTTTGTTTTATATTTGTGTCTTGGAAGTTGTTATTTTTTGTAGCAACCTCTCCTTATCTTTGTTTTATTGCATTGTTTGTGCCAAGTGAAGTCTTTGATAGTAAGGTTCATACTAGATTTGGATAACTCAGAAACAGATTTCTTTGCTATCACGAATTTGGGTTGAATTCTCTTGTAGGCAACTCAGAAAATTCTGCCAATTTTTAGTGATCCTCAGATATGTACGCAACTTTCATTCAATTTGAGCATTTTCATTTGAGCAAGTCTGGTGCCATCTTAAAATTCGTCAATACGCTGTTCTGTTTTGACAGATTCTGCCTTTTATTTCACATTGCCTCTTTTGCTATGCTTGATGGATTTCTTTGTTCCATTGACTTCCAGTAGCTTTGGGCAATGTACAGAAGTGTTAAGAATGATTGTGTCACCTCTGAGCATGTGAATTTTGATTATGCACTAACCCTCTAATAAGTTTGTTTTGAGTTTGGTGTGGAGGAAGTTTTCAAGGATCAAGAGGAGGATGATACAATATGATCAAGAAGGTAAACTCTAAGCTTGGGGATGCCCGGTGGTTCATCCCTGCATATTTCAAGAAGACTCAAGCATCTAAGCTTGGGGATGCCAAAGGCATCCCCTTCTTCATCGACAACATTATCAGGTTCCTCTAGTGAAACTACATTTTTATTCCATCACATCTTGTAACTTTACATGATCCATGTGCTTTTATTTTAGTTTTTTATTTTCATTCTTTGAATAAATGCTTGTGGGAGAGAGACACGCTCATCTGTTTCATAGGAACACATGTGTTCTTAGCTTTTAGTGTTCATGGCGAATGTTACTGCTTCATTAATTGTTATATGGTTGGAAACAGGAAATGCTACATGTAGTAATTGGTATGATGTCTTGAATAACTTGATACTTGGCAATTGTTGTACTCATGATTAATCTCTTGCATCATATACTTTGCACCTATTAGTGAAGAAATACATAGAGCTGGTTAAAATTTGGTTTGCATGATTGGTCTCTCTAAGGTCTAGATATTTTCTGGTGAGGTGTTTGAAAAGCAAGGAAGACAGTGTAGAGTCTTATAATGCTTGCAATATGTTCTTATGTAAGTTTTGTTGTACCGGTTCATACTTGTGTTTGTTTCAAATAACCTTGCTAGCCTAAACCTTGTATTGAGAGGGAATACTTCTCGTGCATCCAAATCCTTGAGCCAATAACTATGCCACTTGTGTCCACCATACCTACCTACTACATGGTATTTCTTTGCCATTCCAAAGTAAATTGCTTGAGTGCTATCTTTAAACACTTCAAAAGTTATTACCTCTTATTTGTGTCAATGTTTTATAGCTCATGAGGAAGTATGTGGTGTTTATCTTTCAATCTTGTTGGGCAACTTTCACCAATGGACTAGTGGCTTCATCAACTTATCCAATAATTTTGCAAAAAGAGTTGGCAATGGGATTCCCAGCCCCAATTAATTAACTTTCATAATTTTACAAAAAATAGACACTCCTCCATGGTATGTGATTGTTGGACGGCACAGTTGATAAAGTATACTAAGAGCAAAATTGGAAGGAGTGTCCATCTAAGTAAAACAAAACAAAGGGTACTTCTACTGGTATGAGATGATGGCAGGCTAGGGGTGTTGTACTGTTGAGAAAGCAGGGGATCAGAAATTGCACTAAAAAATAAATCTTTCATGAAAGCAAACAGAAGAAATCTTGCCTTGTGCTCAAGGGTTAGGGTGCCATACCGTCGTTAGTATTAACAAACACTTCTCAAAACTTTACTTTTGTGCTCTCTTTCTGTTTTCAAAATAAAAGCTCTAGCACAAATATAGCAATCATGCTTCCCCTCTGCGAAGGGCCATTCTTTTACTTTATGTTGAGTCAGTTTACCTATTTCCTTCCATCTTAGAAGCAAACACTTGTGTCAATGCATTGATCCTTACATGTTTACTTATTGTATTTATTATATTACTTTATGTTGACAATATCCATGAGATATACATGTTATAAGTTGAAAGCAACCATTGAAACTTAATCTTCCTTTGTGTTGCTTCAATACTTTACTTTGAATCTATTGCTGTATGAGTTAACTCTTGTGCAAGACTTATTGATGCTTGTCTTGAAAGTACTATTCATGAAAAGTCTTTCTTTATATGATTCCAGTTGTTTAATCATCGTCTTTACCATTGCTTTGAATCATCTTCATTCAACTCATATGCTTTACAATAGTATGATTAAGATCATGTTGGTGGCATGTCACTTTAGGAAATTATCTTTGTTATCGTTTACCTACTCGAGGACGAGTAGGAACTAAGCTTGGGGATGCTGATACGTCTCCAACGTATCGATAATTTCTTATGTTCCATGCTTGTTTTATGATAATACCTACATGATTTGTTCACACTTTATATCGTTTTTATGCTTTTTTCCGGAACTAACCTATTGACGAGATGCCGAAGTGTCAGTTCCTGTTTTCTGCTGTTTTTGGTTTTTGAAATCCTAGTAAGGAAATATTCTCGGAATTGGGCCAAATCAACGCCCGACATCTTATAATTGGACGAAGCTTCCGGAACACCGAGAGGAACCGAGGAGGGGGCCACGGGGCCGCGGATGACGGGCGCGCGGCCCGGGGGACGCCCTACTATGGTATCATCGCCTCGTCCCGATGCTCAGACTCCCGCCTCTTGCCTATTTAAAGGTCCACCGACCTAAATCTTGTCTGAGAAAAAGCCACGGTGCGAAACCTTCCCCGAGCGCCGTAGCCCTTGAAAAGGCCAAGATCTGTGAGAGGCAGAACTCTGTTCCGGCATGCCGCGGGGACGGGGATGCCCCCGGAGCATCTCCATCGACACCACCGCCATCTTCATCAACGGTTCTGTCTCCCATGAGAGGGAGTAGTTGTCCATCGAGGCTCGGGGGGCTGTGCCGGTAGCTATGTGGTTAATCTCTCTCCTATGTACTTATTTAATGATCTCATGAGCTGCCTTACATGATTGAGATCCATATGATGATGCTTGTAATCTAGATGTCATTATGCTATTCAAGTGGATTTTACTTATGTGATCTCAGGAGACTCCTTGTCCCACGTGTGTAAAGGTGACGGTGTGTGTGCCGTGTGGGTCTCTTAGGCTATATTTCACAGAATACTTATTCACTGTTATGAATAGCATAGTGAAGTGCTATATTATATCCCTTTATGATTGCAATGTGCTTTGTATCACTATTCTATGTGCTACTCTAGTGATGTTATTAAAGTACTCTATTCCTCCTTCATGATGTAATGGTGACAGTGTGTGCATCATGTATACTATGATTGTGATCTCTTATAGATTATGAAGTTAACTATTACTATGATGGTATTGATGTGATCTATTCCTCCTTTCATAGTATGAAGGTCACAGTGTGCATGCTATGTTAGTACTTGGTATAGTTGCGTTGATCTATCATGCACTCTAAGGTTATTTAAATATGAATATCGAATATTGTGGAGCTTGTTAACTCCGGCATTGAGGGTTCTTGTAGCCCTACACAATTAGTGGTGTTCATCATCCAACAAGAGAGTGTAGAGTATAGCATTTATCTGATACTGTTATGTGATCAATGTTGAGAGTATCCACTAGTGAAAGTAATCCTAGGCCTTGTTTCCAAATGCTGCAATCATCGCTTGTTTACTGTGTTTCTGCATCTCTCTTTGCACCCATAATATTCCCACCATCAACCACCATGGTTAGCAGCAAGCTATTTTTAAAGTGCCGTTATATCTCTTTACTTATATTCATTCATACCACATGTATTTCACTATCTCTTAGCCGAACTAGTGCACCTATACATCGACAAGTGTATTAGGTGTATTTGGGAACACAAGAGACTTCTTGCTTTGTGGTTGCAGGGTTGCATAGAGGATATCTTTGACCTCTTCCTCCTGAGTTAGATAAACCTTGGGTGATCCGCTTAAGGGAAAACTTGCTGGCTGTTCTACAAACCTACGCTCTTGGAGGCCCAACAACGCTCTACGGGAAAAGTGTGAGTAGAAGTCGGTAGTCTGGGAGACTCCCTTGTTCTTTCTCTTGGACTTGTGGGCATTTTTATGCACCATATTGGCAGCAGAACGTCCCTCGGTTCCTCGGAGTGAATTTGTCTTTGCCTTCGCGCCTCCTCAACATCAGGAGAACCCATGATATTCTCAACAAAGAAATCATGCCTACGATGTTTCGGAGAAGTGGCAAAGTTTTCTCCATGAAGGGAAGCTTAGCGACAATGCATCCCGCGACAAACTTGTCCAGTAGCACACACTTAAGGAGCTCAAGTTCCTTTGCCATGATCTGTATCTCATGAGCCTATTCTACTACAGATAAGTTCTCAACCATTATGTAGTCATTGAACTGCTCCATAGCATACAGTTCACCTCCGGCATCGGCAGCACCAAACTTAGCGTACAGTGCATCCCACAGTTCCTTCCCATTTCGGATGTGCAGGTAAGCATCAACCAACTTGTCTCCAAGCACACTTAGGCCGGCACCCACAAAGATTACGGTGGCATCCCCGAACGCTTTATCTTCTTCAGGAGTAAGCAGATCTCTGGGAATACCTTCCGCAACTCGGTGCACACCCATAGAAGTGAGCCACAAGAGGGTTTTATTATGCCATCTCTTGAAATGAGAACCCGTAAACGGGCTCGGTTTGAGCGCGGCAAAACCAGACGGTGAAAATTGCTTAAGCATATAAGGTTTTGGATTGTTAGATTATTAGGCAATTTGCCTTGTGAGTTTAATTACCGAAAGCAACATTACGGATGCACAAGCATACTTAACCACACATATGTCGGATAAGCACCATGCATCAAATTTAAACATGGAACAACAAACGGTGCAAGGTAGGGGCCCCCGCCCCGGCCCGAAATCGGGCGGCCGGAGGAGCCGCGCGCCCCACCCTTGCGTTGGAGACCTCCAACCCGAGCCGAGCATGTGTTGCGCCGCGGAGCCAGGCCCCGTCGCGCCGGTCCGCCTGCATCACCTTTGGCCAGCCACCAACGCGCCAAGGCTGAGGTCATGCTATCCGTCGTCGCGTCGCTCGGGAAGCAGCCACCGCCACGAGCACACCGGGGAAAAGCTGTCTCCACGCAGACACTGAAGCTCCGCATCTAGTGCGACGCCCTCACTGGCCGCGGAAGGCCCGCGCCGCCACCATCGTGCAAGGGGGAAGGGGGCCTCGCCGCACGGGCTTTGCCCAGCGATTCCCTCTGGCGGCAGCAAGGCGGAGGGGGAAGGGAAGGGGGCTAAGGGAGGAGCGCCGCTAGGAGGCTCTCGGTTGCTCGATGGAGCGGCGCGAGAGCGCTAGGGTTTTATGATCGATAGTTTGTTCATCGTAAGCAGAGCTATCACAAGCAGATTCAAAGTATTGTAAACCTAACTCTTATCTTTTTAAACTTGTAATCCGCCTCTTAGGAGGATGTAAACCTAACTCTATATTTTTAATAATAATGAAATAAACCTTGAAAAAAAAATACATATCAGCCCTTAGATTTTTCTATTGGAGTTGAATCTAAAGATTTCATGATATTTAATGAGCTATAAAAGGAATTCATATCATGAAAGCCAAGTATTGACCGTACAAAATCTGTGTTGGATTGTTTCGATAACAAAAGAAGGATTTTGATGAGCATTTTTATTGACAAGAATCTAGAAATTATGTATCCTTCCCACGAATACGAGTTCGAGCCGGTTGGTGCGTATGAGTATCTTCACCGAATACGAGTTCGAGCCGTGCGAGGCTGGTCGCGTGCAGCGCGGCGGCTAGCGGCTCGGCTACGCCCAGGGTGCCCCACGCATCCCTCATGTCCTGTGGCGCGAGCACATTCGGTGGCGCGGAGATCGGTGAAGGAGGGCGGTACACCGCCGCGGGACACTCGCGCCGATCCGGCGTCTCGACTCACGGCATTTGGCGTACATATATGTGGACGAGACGGACTAAAGAGAAGAAGGAGGCGGTCTTCATGGGCGACGAGGATTTTCCCTTCGGGTCTGCACGCCGGCTCGTCCACGAAGACGGGGAGGCGGCGTCGTCGGCGGGCGGCGGCGTGCACGCTATCCCCTGGCAACCGACGATGGCCGCGACGACCGGGACGGCGGCGCCTACGCCGCCTACGACGGTGAGGCGACTACATCGGTGCTCACATACCATAACGAGGTGAAGGACGACGGCGCGACTACGTCGCCGGCGTCTTCCGAATGGCGGCCGAGCCGTGCGCGGAGGGCAGCGTTTTCGAGTTCCGAAGAACATGACGAACTGACGAGATGGCGAAGCTCGGCGTCCCTGTCTCCGAGAGCAGCGCGCATGCGGCGCCGGTTGCCCCGTGCCGCTACGGCGTCATGCCGCCGGGCTGTCGGAGGATGAAGCCCTTCGGCGGCGCTACGGGGACACCCGGCGGCACCACAGCCGCGGCCTGGGCACCCGCCTCCACCGCACCTTCTGGCTGCCAGCCCTAGACGCCTCCTCACGCCCTTGCACAACCATACCCTGGCGCCTCGGCGCGCGACTCTGGGCGTATCACCGCGCGGCCTGGGCGCCTCCTCCCTCGACACCGCCGGCGCGCGCTTGTGCGGCTCCCAGGATGGCAGGCGGGCGAGTGGGTGATGCAGACTCATCGTGCTCCGACGAGCCGAAAGGAAACGACATTAGGCGTTAGGGTTTTTCATGCTTTAACAACTAGCAAATTATGTTCCATGTATTTAAAAAAATGATTCGCCAAAAAAAATGCGTCGTCTGGCCGGAGCCACCCTCGACGCCATCGGACGCGCGGTCGTTTCGATCATTTCGGTTGACGTAAACGGACGCGCCTGGACGTAAAATGCGTGCCGTCTAGAGATGCCCTAAGATTGAATTATTTCTTGTTGAAAAAAAAAGGAAACAGTCACATGGTTGTTTGTTGCCGAGAAGGAGGCTAAAACAAACTTGGAGCAATGCGCAGCTGTGGAGTGTCGCTCTTGTGCTTTCTCATCACTTCACCCCACTTTCCTCGGCTGCCGCCGCGGCAGCTTCACCGGCAAGATCGAGCCCAAGAAGCTCGGCCTCGCCGGCGGATGCCTCGCCAAGCTCCTCACCTACGTCTCCCTCGCCAAGCTCTACTCGCCTGTATTCGGTGCGTACCCCGATCCATGCTTTCCTTTCCGATCTAGCTTAATTTGAGCTGCTCCCCTTTGCTTTAATTCAATTGCTCCAAGTATCGGGACGTATCCTTCCCTTCCACGAATACGACTTGGTGCGTATCCTTCCACTCCACGAATACGAGATCGATATCCAGCCGGGGGCTTCGTTGCGTGAAAGTAGCGCGACCGATTCGATTTCCAATTGATTTGAACCGACCCAAATTTGGACGGGTTTCGTTGCGTGAAAGTAAAGCAACCGACCCGATTTCGATTCCAATTCCAATTCAGGTCCATATATTCTCAGAATTCCGGGAACCAGATCCAAACTCTGTCTCTGATTCCCCGAGCAACACAGCGCACGAAAAGCACCACAACTCCCCGCGCGCGAGCGAAAACGCCCAGCTTTCCTCGAGCCGCCGCCGCCCGCCGCCGTTCGCAAAGCCGCCGCCCGCCGCCATGCCGAGTCGTCGCCGCCGCAACCGCAACCGCGTCCTCTCCTGCGTCGGCGCAGCTTCGGTGGGCGCGCTGCTCTTTTTCGGCGCCCACTCCTCCAGCATCGGCCTCGGCGGCGGTACTTGGTCGCAGCAGCATGACCAGCTCTTCCGGTCGCCGGGGCCACCGCCGCCGGAAACCCTAATGTCGATGCCGCGCCAGACGTCACAGGCCGATCTGTCCTTCGCGCGGCGCCTGTTGCCCAACCGCCACCACTCCCCGCCGCAACTCCGGGAGGATGCCGTCCTCCTCCCGGACCGGGAGGTTCTCGTCCTGTCCGCTGACCCTGCCGTGGGGAACGCCATGTGCGTCTTCCAGGGTGGGGCGTCCTCCCCGGCGCGCGCGCTCGGGAGGCTGCCGGGGCCCGGGCGCCACGCCTACCTCTGTCCCCTGCCCGGCTCAGAGCAGCCGCTCCAACCACCACCCCTGCTGCTTTCATCTTCCTCTTACTCCTCCTCGGCTGCTCCCCCTGCCACTGCCCCTGCCCCTGCCGCCAATTTCCGCAAGTTGCTAAATTGGAACGAAAGTCTCGTGTTTGATTCCGCCCCTCTCCCCGGAGGCGATCTTCTCCTCTTCGCCAAGGGCACGAACCACCACCAAGGGGTCATCAACACTGCCACTTCCAACATCCAGTGCATCTACAGCAAAGACTCCGATGGCATGGTGGCCTCCTCCCCCGCCACCACTTCAGCCCAGCAGGTGATCAGGTGCCCCCCTCCACCGGCTCCTTTAAGTTCCAGCAACCTCCATGTCACCGTAGCCCTCAACGGCCAGGAGCCTTTACCCTCACTTGCTACCTACACTCCACAAAACACTGCCTTGCCTGAGACACGTGAAAGGAAAACCATCTGTGCCTGCACCATGGTTCGAAATGTTGCCAAGTTTCTGCCTGAATGGGTGAGGTACCATGCTGCAGTGGGTGTTGAGAAGTTCTTTCTGTACGACAATGCAAGCGAGGATGACCTAGCAGGCCAGGTCTCTAGTTTGAACTCTGCTGGCATTGATATCTCCACCGTCGCTTGGCCCTGGACCAAAACGCAGGAAGCAGGGCTTTCTCACTGCGCAGCCTCGAATCAACCTTCCTGCGAATGGATGGCATTCATGGACGTAGATGAATTCATCTTTTCACCAAACTGGAACGAGGTCGAGAAGCCTTCCAAATCGTTGCTTGAGTCAGTTATTTCCGTTGATCCGGAGGTTGGCCAGATTTTCCTCCCCTGCTACGATTTTGGTCCCTCTGGCCAAACAGCACATCCACAGGAGGGGGTGTGCCAAGGCTACACCTGCCGGCTGATGAGAGCTGAGCGTCACAAATCGTTGGTCCGCCTTGTCGCGGTGGCAGATTCGCTTGCGAATTCTGTACACCATTTTACACTAAAGCCTGGTTTCCGGAAAATGTGGACCTCTTTGGCTCGCATAAACCACTACAAGTACCAAGCTTGGACGGAATTCAAATCCAAATTCAAACGACGCGTGTCAGCATTCGTGGCAGATTGGACAGATCCCGTTAACCTGCAATCCCATGACCGGGCCCCCGGGCTGGGAGTTGATCCTGTCGAACCAGTTGGCTGGGCGGATAGCTTTTGCGAGTTTAAGGATAATACTATGCAGAAACTAAGTGAGAAGTGGTTCGGAATTGGGTCTGGAGGCCGCGGAGCAATAACAGAGTTCAACTCTAACGGTGACATTGCTCCCTCCCCCTCTCTTCCATAGCTTATAGTAGTAATATAAAATAACTAAAGCTAGTATATAAAAAACACTCAACTTGCCAAAAAAAATAAAAAATATAGCCCTTAACTTGATTAGTATACACATTTTTACAAAGAATCAAGGCATGCCATTTTTACTGTTTATACCTGCATATTACAAATGTCATTACTAACATCAGTATGTTTTCCTTTCAGTTTTCTCAGCCATTCACTGTCAGACAGTAATCTGCACTTGTTTTCTTCAAATTGAGCTAGTTTAGGATTTCTGGCCAATGATGATATATTCTGGTTAAGCTGTTGCAAATTGACCTCTGCAGCAGTATGCACTGATGCACCATATTTACCTTTTGGTTTTATTGTTTTTTGCCACCTGATGCTCCTTTTGCTGAAAGTGTAAAATCCACAAGGCAGACACATCAGGAATTTGTTTCTCTTTCGACTTTACTTGTTTCAAATGATTAAAAGCAATCAATCTGAGGCGGATCAAATTTTTGCATGGTCTCTTCGACGCAAATGATATATATGAATTAATCTAAGGCCTTCTTTTTTCCTGGATGTTCTTTTCTGGTGCAAAGGATGTGCATGAAACTCATCGGCTGGTAGAGCCTTGTGCAGAATAAAATCTGAGGCCAGATGTAGCTTAGCTCTTTTTGTTTCACTTTTGTTGTTTGGGGTTCAGTGCTTGGTTCTCTTGGTTTTCTTTTGACTGCATGGTAGTTTCTGGTTTTGCATGAGGTTATTATTGTTTTTTTACAGGTTATTGGCATGCTTCTGTTCGGTTGGCGTCACCTGTTCTTCTGGGTGCAGGTACGGTACATTTGGGAGTTTGAGTGTTCAGTTTTTGTTCTTATACTGGTTTTTGATCTCTTGACTCATTATTTTGCAGTTTGTAGTTTGGTGGGCGCCAGTGGCTGCTGCTGCCGAATATCGATATTTTGGTGAGCTATTTCTTTTTCTAGATGTCTTGGTTGTTCTTCAATATTTTATGATTGGAGTTTTTTTGCGGTTTCTGATGGATTACAATTTTCCACCGAGATCCCACCATCCAAGGAGCACCATCCAAGGAGCCAGACGCGTGCTAGAAGGACCTCGCCATTGCTCGTCTTTCCTGGTTGCCTGGCAGGATATGTACCTACTTTTTCTTCGGCAACATGGCATGGTGACTGCAGGGATCTTCTCTGGTTGTTCGGTTAGGTTTGCAACTGACTTTTCTCCAATCTTTCTGGGAGAATTACACATTCTTTTCTTCCCTATTTCTCTGATTTGTTATTTCTGCAGTTTTATTTCTTGATTGTTTGTTATTGGGAGGAACTGCTATTGTCAGAGAGGGAGGTGTCACCCCCTGCGTTTCTTTGTTCTGCCCTCAGTACACAGGCAAAACTCGGTTATTCTGGATCCTAACCTGGGGTTAACCTCTCTCCTACTCTTGCTCCTTATGTGTCCGTCCTCACTTATTCTTCAGTTTGTTACCTTGCAGCCAGTATTATATTGATACTAAATCCCTGATAGGTACGCGATCCCTGATCTCAACGGCCTAAAATATTCTTTTGGAATATGAATCGAATAAGCATCACCATGTTTTCCTCCTGTAGGAAACATATTTAGTATCAATTCCTATTCTACAGTTAAAGAATATGTTGAAATTCAGTTGGCCTACAAGCTCCTTAGTGTCCTTAGATCGGTTTGTTTTTCGGGGAGGCCGACCCCATGCTTTCTAGTTTCTGGAGTAGGGGTACTCTAGTTCTTCGATCTTATCTTGGCTAAGCTGTATGCCGCAGCATGTAATAGCGCTTGTGAACCTCGTGGCTTCATTAATTTAAAGTCGGGCATTTCATGTCTGTTATCTAAAAAAGAATCTGAAAAAGGTTAATTTCACTTCTCTGGGTGATTTGTTTTATGCTTTCCTTCCTTTTGCCGATTATGGTAATTCAGTTGTCCACCTAAAAAACTTATACTCTATGCCAGTAGTTGAGACAAGCATTTTATGACCTTTCTTTTGTCATCCGTGAGGTCGTAATTTGATATTTTGCACCATCCCTCTATTGGTCCCACAATATGTCATGTTATATATGTATTTAGAGCTTTGTCTCCTTTTGCTTGCAAACTGTTTTATGTAGGTTTGGGCCATACTTCTGGCAGCCAATTATTGCCGGGCTAGGAGAAAATGATCAGCCACTTATATGTACCATGGATTTGTATTGGTGCCAAGTATGTATTAGTTCTCGTCTTTCTGCGACTTCTTTCCTTTGTTACTTCTCAAAAGTCCAATTGATTTGAATTTATCTGTGTCCTAATGGTTCGTTCACATACTTCGATCTACCATGTGCATGTGTATCGTAGTTATCAGTATTCAGCTTAGGGTTAGTCATAATCCTCAGATATATTTAATCCTGGGTCAAGATTGATTTCTTGTCAAGATTCATCCATTTGCTCCCTATTTCTAATAGGTTACACCAAGAACTGAACAGCGGTCAGTTGTAACTGTAAGATGTATGGAGAGTGCCTTCCCTGAGAAAACATGAATGTTCAACCAAGTATTTCAGGAAAACCAAACTAGGGCATAAAAAGCACTAAGAACAAAGAAATCACTTAATATTGGCCTATATATTACTACATAGATGATTTGGAAGGGTTGTCTTGTTTTAGGGTTAGCTATGAGCCATACAAAGTTGCATTGTTAATGTAGGCAGTATGCCAACATCTATTTCCGTCTGATATGTACTTTCTTGGACCCACATTGCTTCATGTCGAGTTTCTTGAAACATGATAAATATTGATTGTGTGGATCCTAGTGCTGGCTTTCTTGTCTGGCTATTATATCTGTAGCAGGTAATCTGATTAAAGTGCTTCCTTTATGCAAGGATGTGGCAAAAGATTTTGTGGTTTCTGATACTGCTTGAGAATCAGTATATGGTGCTTGTGAGTCCATGTATAAACCAGACATGGTTCGTTTACTTGATTGAGAAATGCCATCCAGAGTGCTATAGAATGCCTGTTACTTTTCTGGGCGATTTGTTTTATGCTTTCCCTCATTTTGCCGATTATGGTAATTCAGTTGTCCAAGTAAAAAACTTATAGGGGCTACTTTACTTCTCTATGACATTACTTCAGACAAGCATTTTATGTTTACCCTTCTTTTGTCGCTCGTGAGGTCGTAATTTGATCTTGTGCACAAGCAAAAGGGGACAAAGCTCTAAATACATATATGATATAACATAAGAAAACTGATGAATGATCGCTGGTGGCCTGGTGCTGCATGCATGAAATGTTTTCCGCTGATAGTAGTTGAATGCTTTATCGTTGTCATGCTGATGCCGTTGTGAAATTCTTGTTGTTGTTGTGTGTCCTTCATTTGTTCAATCTGAAATCTGTAGGATGTTTCTGTAGACACAGTATTGCTGTTATCTTGTACTGGCCCTTCTGTTTTATTTGTTATTACCATTCCTTCTGTCTGTTGAACTAAGACGGCCAACAAAGTTACTTCATGATATGTAGGTTTGGGCCATACTTCTGTCAGCCAATTATTGCTGGGCTAGGATTTCACGATCAGCTATTTATACGTACCATGGACTTCATTGGTGCTAAGTATGTATCAGTTCTCGTCTTTGTGCAGCTTATTTTTGTGTGTTACTTTCTTTTCAAAACCCAATTGATTTGAATATGTCTGGGTAGTGATGAGTACTCTCTTTATCAGCTTTGGCCAAGTCATAATCCTCAGATGTATATAATCCATAGTAAGATTTGGTTATTTGTCAATTGTCATCAATTACCTCCCCATTTCTACCAAGTTTACACCAAGAACTAAACAAAGGGCAATCATTACTGTAAGATGTATAAAGATTGATTTCCCTGTGATAACATGAATATTGAACCATGAAGTTCAGAAAACATCAAACTCGGGTATAAAAAGCACTAAGAGCTAATAAATGACTTTGGCATATATATATATATATTACTATGTAGATGATTTGAAAGGGTTATCTTGCTAACTTGTTTTAGGCTTGGCCAGGATGGAACTATCTCCACCGTTTGAACTACCACCACCCCATATAAAATGGTCGATTATACCATGATCATCGTGCTTAGGTGCACTAGTTTTCACATTTGGATTTGTTCCATCATTAGTGGAACTAGAACCTTCATTAGTGGAACTAGAACTATTATTTGGGTTAGGGGAAGTAGAATTAGATGCATCATTACTGCCACTAGATGCATCATTGTTGATAGGTTCTTTAGCTCCCCAGAGCCACAACTATCATTACAGATATATAGGGACAGCAAGAATCAGTAAATTCCGGGGGTACTTTATTAAGCATTTCCTAGATATTGAGCTAGGCGTGCGATTCATTCTTTCTATATGCAAATACTTGGTTTCTTTCTGACTTAAAGAAAGCCTTACCTCTTTCTTCGACACGTTTTCGCTGCGCGCCTCTATGATAAATGAAATGGCAGACATGAACTAAGCATATAGTTGGTAAAATAATCGTAGAAAACGGAGTAGAAGATCTGAACCCAGGCATATCCTCAAACCAGGAGTTCCCAGAAACAAATCGCCAAAAAGTGGTGGAATGCTCTCAAAAACCAGCTTTGAATGTAGACCCGGATACAAATCTTTCACTCACTGAAAAGTGAAAACCTGTGACTATCATACTGAAGTTGGAAGTACAATATGATGATCCAGAGAAACGTGTGAATTCTGAACCCATTGAGATGACCCAAGAATTTCGCTATTTTGATTTTGCTAGTCCTTGGGAACAGGGTAGCAACAGATAATTCCGAATCCACATAGGTCTAGTCCCAGCAACACTTGGGGACATGAAATCACTACAGCATCTCGATATTGGATCAAACCACCTACAAGGGGAGCTTGTCTTCTTGGATGCTCTCTCGAATTGCAGGGACCTCCATTTCATAAATTTGCAGGTGAATGATTTCACTGGAGGCCTTTCTGACTATACTGGAAACCTCTCGAAGAAGCTTGTGGTTTTTGATGCAACTGGCAATAAGTTGACAGGAGGAATTCCATCGACAATATCAAATCTAAGTGCTGTCAGCTCGTTGATCCTCATGGACAACCAACTAAGCCAGTCGATCCCAGAATCCATAATGACTATGGAGAACCTTGAGAGGATTGACATCTCAGGGAATAGCTTCGTTGGTCCCATCCCAGCGCAAATCGGTATCTCAAGAGACTGGTACAACTGTTTCTCTACAACAATAAATTCTCTGGTTCTATACCAGATGGCCTTGGTAATCTCACTTTGTTGGAGTACATTTCCTTGTCTTATAACAATTTATCCTCACATGTGCCAGCAAGCTTGTTTCTTCTTAACAACCTTGTTGAACTGAATCTATCCAGTAACTCTCTGACTGGTGCATTACCTTTTGACCTCGGCCACATGAAACAGATTAACAAAATGGATCTCTCTACCAACAACTTGGTTGGCAGCCTTCCAGATTCTTTTGGACAGCTTGGGATGCTAACTTACCTAAAGCTGTCTCACAACTCGCTTCAAAATTCGATTCCGTACACTTTTGGCGATTTAATTAGCTTAACAACACTGGACCTATCTTCCAACAACTTGTCCGGTACAATTCCAAAGTACTTGACAAACTTAACCTACCTCACCAGCCTGAACTTATCCTTCAATGAGTTACAAGGTTCAATTCCAGATGAAGTTGTTTTCAGAAACATCACCTTGCGATCTCTGATAGGGAACTTCGGTCTGTGCGGTGCTCCCCGTTTAAGATTTTTGCTATGCCTGGGTAACTCTCACTCTGTTAATAACGGACATTTACTAAAGTTCCTACTCCCTTCTGTTGCTTTAGCGCTGGCGGCTATAGCTATATGCTTATACTGGCTTATAAGAAGGAACAGCCTGAAGCAGGGAGAGGTAACAACTGATGTTCATGGAGTTGAACCAATCAGCCACAGGTTAGTGTCCTACCATGAGGTTGTTCGTGCCACAGAAAATTTCAGCGAGGACAAAATTTTGGGAGCTGGAAGTTTGGGCAAAGTTTTCAAAGGCCAACTGGACGATGGTTTGGTGGTCGCGATTAAAGTGCTCAACATGCAAGTCGAGCAGGCCGTAAAGAGCTTTGATGCTGAATGCCAAGTGTTGCGGATGGCTCGGCATCGCAACTTGATAAGGATATTGAATACCTGTTCCAACTTGGATTTCAGAGCACTGCTGCTTCAGTACATGCCCAATGGTAGCTTGGAAGCACACTTGCATGCTGAAAATAGTGGACCACTAGGATTCATCAAGAGATTGGACATTATGCTTGGGGTGGCCGAGGCCTGCAGCATCATCACTGCCAAGTTGTCTTACACTGTGACCTGAAGCCTAGCAATGTGCTGTTTGATGAGGACATGACGGCACATGTTGCCGACTTTGGCATTGCGAAGTTACTTCTAGGCTATGACAACTCCATGGTCTCAGCAAGTATGCCAGGGACAATTGGGTATATGGCCCCAGGTACGTGCTTGGTACAACCATGATTGAGCAATTTATTTGTCAAGACATTAGCTAATACTTTTGTTAACTAACTCATTGATTATTTCTTGAACAGAGCTTGCCTACATGGGAAAGGCGTCACGGAAGAGCGACATGTTTAGCTTTGGGATCATGATGCTCGAACTCTTCACCGGGAAGAGGCCCACGGATCCCATGTTTGTTGGAGAATCCAGTCTTAGGCAGTGGGTTTCCCAAGCATTTTCAGCAAGGCTCATTGATGTCGTTGACGAGAAGCTGCTACAAGGTGAAGAGATAAGCAGTCGTGACTTTCATCACCAGATCAATACTACTCCATCAGCATTACCTTCCACCAGTTGGAACAGCGACTTTGTTGTATCAACGTTCGAGTTGGGCCTGGAGTGAGTGTTCAAGTGATTCTCCTGACGAGAGGGCAAGCATGAACAACGTGGTCGTAAGGCTGAAGAAAATTAAGAAGGATTGCTCGGTTTCCATGGCAGTGACAAAGGGCTGAGCTTTTGTATGGTAATACTGTGCTCGGTTCTCTGTAATAAAATCATCTGGCCTTACGGTACATATTTATTAAGTTTTCACTTAGAAAATAATAATCTGTTTAGTTTTCCTAGCAAATCAAGCATGATGATGGTGTTATGTCGCTAGTTCAGTTATTAACTTATTATACACAGTAGAGTTGTAACATGATGGTTATGTGCAACTCCATGTGCCATATATACCTGCAATGGTACATTGATATAGTGTGTGATGACTGGTTTGTTTAGCGTTGGCGCGAGTGGTCTCTAAGCTTAGAGCCCTTCACTCAACAATCCGAACGCCGGCGCCCTAGCTAGCTGCTTACAGTCAAACCTTGTTTTCTTGTCAGTGTTTGGCTTTATTAATTTAAAGCCAGCCTCCCTTCTGTCTAAAAGCTACTTCCTCTGTTCCTAAATATAAGATGTTTTGGCAATTCAATTTGAGCTGCCAAAACATCTTATATTAAGGAATAGAAGGAGTAGTTGTCTTCCATTGTTTACCAGAGCCGATGGATTGAAAATCCCTTGGCCATTCCATCATCTTTGGAATGCATTATACATGGTCTGGTATAGATACAAGACTACAACTGCAATTTTTTTTTGGATAGACAGGCCATGAGATCAATTTGATGGGACTTTAAAAAGTTAATATTCCTTGATTTATAATTGAATGAAAACCATGCAACTTTTACAGGAAGTATTAAATATGGAACAGCCCTTTGTTGCTGCCATGGAAGCCGAGCTTGTTATGAGACAAAAAAAATTGCACTACAAATGACAAAATGAACTATAAGTATACAACTTTTACAGTAAATATTAAGGTGTCAAGTGCGATACTGTCTAAATCCCACTTATAGTTCATTTTATCATTCATAGTGCAAATTTTGAGACAAAAATTTGCACGGCAAATGACAAAATGACCTATAAGTGGGATTTAGGAGGGATCCCAGTTACATCTCTAGGGATGATTCTATTGATATTACATATGCTTTATTCATATTCCCTTGGGATGCTTTGGAGACCACCAATGTTGATCATGTGGATTTCTCTACTTGTGATGATATTGCCATGACCATGCCTTGTTATGAATGTTTCTAATTTGCTCCTACTGTCGAATCAAAGATGTTGAACAATTGCTTTATTAAATATTTTGCTTGCAATGATAATAGTATGCTTCATAATGAATTGCCCCCATAGCTTTCTCAAATAATGGAGATTTTGTTTATTCCCATGAAAAGCATGTTCATGCATCTAGATTGCACATAAGCCATGCATATTATAATAACTTGCTGGGTATTGAGGGTGTTGTGCAAATAAAGAGATACATCATAATGGATGATGATTTCATATACCATGTGAATGTACTAGGACGTCCCTAGAGGGGGGGGAATAGGCGGTGTATAAAAACTTCTACTTGAGAGCTAAACTAGGCGGAATAAAATTACACATGTGTTTAGCTCAAAGCCTACCAACTAGGGGTTTGCCTAAGAGCGCCAACAACCTATGCTAGCATGATGAGCAATAAGGTGATAACAAGCTAGGTATAGCACATCAAGCAAGATAGATATAACAAGGTAAAGCGCATAGGTAAAGGAGCTCGGGTTGAAAAGTAACCGGTGCACGAGGAGACGACGATGTATCCCGAAGTTCACACCCAAAGGTGCTGCGTCTCCGTCTGGAGCGGTGTGGAGGCACAAGGCACTCCAATGAGCCACTAGGACCACCGTATTCTCCTCGAGTCTTTCCACCAAGGGAAAGCCTCGATCCACTAAGGGACCCTTGAGGGTAGTCACCGAACCCGTACAAGCTTGGACAAAACCCAAGTATCAAGCTTGAGGCAACTCCACAACACGGAGGCTCTCAAGTACAAGGCCACAAGAGGCTACAACACGCCACACCGGCAACAAAGCCACCAAGACACCAACGCGCCACAACCGGCTCCAAAACCACAAAGGCTAACACACTCCACAAAGGCAACAACGCCACAAAGACTACCACGCCACAAAGACGACCACGCCACAAAGACGATAAGGCCACAAAAGGCTACAAGGCCACAAAAGGCTAGAAGAACACCACTAAGGCAAACACGCCCTCTACGAGACCGAAACCCCGAAGAGAACCCAAACCGATGCACCTAATGCAATGGCTAAGAACACCACTAAGATGTCCAAGTTCTTCTTTCCCAAATTCCAACAAAGCTACAAAAGCTATTGAGAGAATACGGGAGGAAGAACAAATATGTGGAGAAACACCAAATAACTCCAAGACCTAGATCTAGCAAGATCCCCTCACTTGGAGAGGGATTCAATTGGTGAAGCTTTAGATCTAGGTCTCCTCTCTCCTTTCCCCCAAAAATATGCAAGAAATAGTGGGGGATCAAAAGGAGGAAGAAACAACTCAGGTCAACAATGGAGGAGAGAGAATGGAGGGAAGAAGTGTTTGGGTCGGAGGTGGAAGAGAGTATAAATAGGGAGCCCAAAATATGGCTGTTGGGCTGGAAAAACGGTCAGATTCGCCCAAAGCGGTACTACCGCTGTGCAAAGCGGTACTACCGTTTTTCCCCCAAAAAGGATCTAAAACGGGCCCAACGTAATACCATTGTGCAAAGCGGTACTACCGCAAAACAGACCAAAACGAAGAGAGAGAAGGAATCAGCGGCGGCAGAAAGCAGTGCATGCGGTGGCGGCACATGCGCGACGGCAGCGCGGCGTCGGCGCATGCACGCGTGGCAACAAGCGGCAGCAGCGGCGTGGGGCCGGGAGATGCTCTCCGCGCGCGGGATCGCTCGCGGGTCAACGCCCCGGCGTGGGATCGAGGCGACGAGCGGTGATAGCGTGCGAGGCGGCGTGGCGCGGTGGGCTGTGCGGGGCGGCGGCCCAAGCGGTGCTGGGGCGAGGCTGGCTGGGCCGATGGGGTGCGGCTTGGCTGGCCGGAGATGATGGCGGTGGCCCACTGCGGGATCGCGGTGGGTGGAGTGAAGAAAGGAAAAAAGAAAAAAAGAAAGCGGGGCAGTCCGGTACGGGCCTACCGTAATAGTTCTGTACCCGCCTGGTACCGTGCCCGTACGCTTTGGGTCTAGTAAGCCTGGAAGGGCAGTCGATGGGGCCGGAAGCCCAGCGGTACTACCGCCCCTTTTTTTCTTTTTCTGCGAAACGGAAAATGCGATAACTCGGGCTAGGAAACTTGGAATGACATGAAACCAATTTTGCCGGAAAGAGGACGACGAGAGCTACCTCTTGACATGATGAAATCATGTAAAAAGGTGGATGATGATTTTCCCATGGTCATAGAGGTGTAACCTCTCAATATGGTATATCGGGAAAATCATCACCCTCGCACATGCAACATGCGATGCAACCGAAATCCGTTTCCGATGAGCTAGAGCTTGTCATGAGAGTGAACACAAGCTCTAACCCATCTCATGGATAAGAACCAAGAAGAACCAAGAAACACGATGCAAAGCATGCAAGGTTTGAGCTCTCTCCGATGATGCGACCCACTATCCTATTGAGCACAAACCTTATCCTTGCGCGTTCCTCTCGAGTTGGCAAGCTCCGTCTTCACCCTATTCATCATTGTACATGCCACCGTCTTCTTCCAACATACACGCCACCGTATTCTTCGATCTTGTACGCACGCCACCGTCTTCATCTATCTTCTACGCCGTCTTCATCTCTCTTCATCTTCAACACGGTCTTCGTCTCTCTTAGACACCGTCTTCGTCATTGTACTCCGTCTTCTCCATCTTGCAACCATGAGTCCAACACATGGCTATGGACACAACCTAAGATAGATTCTCAATACAACCGTTAGTCCATAGGGATTGTCATCAATTACCAAAACCACACATGGGGTAATGGACATGTTCTTTCAATCTCCCCATTTTGTTAATTGATGACAATCTCTTTGAGAGGGTTTAAATATGGAATTTAGCGAACAACCCAAGTTGAATATTTAGAACAAACTCCCCCATAATATATGCATGTGTGAATGAACTTGAATTTCATTGCATATACCGGCAATTAAAGCCTAGCGGAGTATCCTCTAAATATTCAACCATGCAAAGCAACAAATACAAGGCATGAAAGGCAAATGCTTAAGAACCAACAAAAGCAATTCCCTTAAACCCTCCAAACTTCTCCCCCATTGACATAGATTGCCGAAATGGGTGAAAGGTTTAGAAGGCCAATATAGTGAGCGTTCCTCCATAAGTTGTGCATTTCTCATAATTGTGAGTGAAATCAAATGCACATATTCAATAACGAGTATTCGGAGGAAATCAAACTATATTGAGGATCAAAGATTGCAAGGGGATATGAAGGTGAGAAAGCTTCGACAAATGAAGCAAGCAATCCAATGAACCAAAAGAAACACATGATTAATAAGAGGCAAGTAAAAAAATGGAGCTTGTGCCAAAAACAAGTATGAGTGCGTGAAGATGCAAATAGGATAAAACAAGCACTCATGACTCCACAAAGAGGGATATCAAAAGATATGTATCATCTCTTATGTGTATAAGTTTCTCTAAGTGGACAACATCACGAAGACTTTTATCCACAAAGAAACATGCACACACAAGATAGGTACAAGAGAGATAGAGCAAGATATCCAAAACAAGCATGCTCAAGGACTTATCTCATTATAGGAAAGTAAAACCAAAAATCAAGTAATGAGATAACCAACTCCCAAAGAAAGCAAGGTTCCAAATAAACCAAACCCTCAACGCTTTTCATGATGACACAAAAGTACCGAAAGAAAAGGTTTGTCTTCCAAGGTCAAAAACTTGAAACAAGGGAGTGTTCTAGCAAACATAGGAGAGCTCCCCCAAAATTATGCACTATTTAGGATTTTGCATTTGAATACAAAATGCACAAATGCGGGATCATCTCTCTACCATTGTTTATCAAAACACTAACAAGGTTCAAGTGAAATAAGGAGATCCAAAAGAGGCAAGGAAGACATATGGGAGTCTAACCCACAAGGACAAATTCTTGGCAAGAAATAAGCAATTAAGCACATGAGCCAAGTGTGAGGATGATCCGGAACAATACCACACAATTTATTACCAATTGTCCAAGGACAAGAGGTATTTAGGAAATATCCATATGGTAGTTTGTGAGTATGTTCAAGATTATCTTCACAACAAAGAAAGCATATGGTAGAGTGGGATTTGTTTGAGCAAACATGTCAGATAGGAACAAGATAATCTAAAATATCAATTCTATGTGACACAACCTCAAATGTTCACATTTTCTAGGCTTGTAAGATGCACAAAGCATAATACTCCCCCATAATGTGATAAAGACATTTTCCGTGCAAGAGGCAAATAAGAACCAAGTGAGATAATTAATGGACATTATAGAATTTTGATTCAACATGTCGCACATTTTAAGATTGTGAGATGCACAAAGCATATCACTCCCCCAAAATGGGATAGTCCATTAATTTGTCACACGAGCCAACAACTAAGATATCAACAAGATGAAATAGGCTCAAAAAGGAACAATTGTACATGATGTGCCACCCAACATATATAAGCATGAAAGCAAGATAAGCAAGTAGGAGGCACAACATACACAACCACATGCAAGGTACACAACCAACACATGTAAAAGGGGAGCGAGTAACTTTCAATGTAAAGGAGTTGAGGACACGTTACCGCAAGGAGGAGCATGGGTAAAGGATGAAAGGAATAGTACTTGACTTGAGAAAATAAGAATGATGAAGATCCCCTAAGTCTTCATGAAATAGTCAAGTCTCCATGCCCTCCACTTGTACCTATTGATCAAATTTTGGCTTGTTGGTCCCCAACCAAGTTGGGTCCTAAGAGGTTAGTCACAATAGGCTTAGCAACCCAAATGGTTCTTTTTACGAAACCACTTTGAGTGCCAACATATTTGGCAAACACATCGCCAACCTTATCCTTATGTAGAGAATAAGCACCATGGATCAAGATAGGGTTGGATGAGTTACCAATAGTGCAAAAGGAGGAGATGTGGCCCTTCTCATGGCATATGTAGCATGTTCTTCTCTTCTCCTTCTTCTCACTTGATTTCTCCACAACGGGAGCCTTGGCTTGATCCTTCTTGGGTAGCGGCCTTTCTTCAAGTTGAGGTAGACCTTGAGCTTGGCCTTGAGGTAGACCATGAGCTCCATCTTGAGACCGCTTCCCTTGTTTCTTCTCGCCAAGTGGCTTCTTCTTCAAGGGGCACGATCTAACATGATGCCCTTCAATCTTGCACTTGAAGCACACAATCTTGGCGGGATCCTTCACATGCCCATAGCCCTTCTTCCGCTTGTGCGTGGTGGACTTGTTCTTTTTGTTGGAGTTGAATCCAAGTCCACTCTTGTCATTTGGGGATTGATTCCCTTCATGACCCTTCACCAAGTCCTTCTTCAAAGAAGTGACTTGGGCCTCGAGCTCTTCGATTTCCCCTACATGGTTAGTAACAACACAAGTACTAGAGGAATTGGAAGCTTCATTGTTAGAGCAACAAGGCAAGATATGTAATTCACCACCAGATATAGCAATAGCATGGGTGGGTGAATTACTAGCACTAGCACATGGAATTGTAGAGCAACAAGGCATAGAAGATAGTTCACCACAAGATAAATCAATAGCATGAGTGGGTGAACTAAAAGCACTAGCACATGGAAAAATAGCATTTTGAGGGGTAGTGCTAGTACTCACATGAGGCTCACAAGATTTTACCTTTGACATGATAGCCTCATGAGCTAACTTTAGCAAATCATGAGAGACTAGAAGATCATCATGGGAGCTAGAAAGCTTTCCATGACTTTCTTCCAATTTCTCATAATTGCTTGTTAGCAAAGCAAGTTGAGCCCTTAGCTCAACATTCTCCTTCAAGATGGAAGCTTCACACGAGGTAGAGTTAGTATCACAAGCATTATCAATTATAGCACAAGAAGAAGGCAACTTAGGAAGCTCTATTAGGTTGAGAGCCTTAAATTGCTCATGTGACTCGGTGAGTTTGATGAGCTCACTCTCAATAGCCCTAGAGCCATTTTTGAGAAGCTCAAAATCCTCAAGGAGTTTAGCATGAACACTTACTAGCTCAACATTTTTAATTCTAAAAGCATGTGCCACCTCTAAAGCTCTATCACGAGATTCCTTTACTTTAGATAGCTCTAGAGTAAAGGTCTCCTCAAGAGATTCTTTGGTGGTTTGTTGTTCTTCAAGAGCTTCACTAAGAGTTGCAATCTCGTTTGCATACTCGCGCTCATGCCCTTCCATTTTCTCAATAAGTTTTGTGCTCTCAATGGCAAAAGCCAAGATTTTCATGAAGTTAGAGCAAGCAAATTTCTTCTTATGAAGAGCATGAAAAAACAACTCACCCATCATGTTTAAGGAAGCAACATTAAGTCCTTCCATATCATCATCCTCATCATCACTAGATATATAGGGTTCCAACGAAGGAGATACCTTAGAAGCCTTAGCCATAAGGCAAGTGTAGGAACCGTGCGATGAAGAAGAAGATGAACTACTTGAAGCTCCATCCAAGATCTTGTCTTGGCCCATAGTATCTTCGGTTTCCTCTACATTGTTAGTCACACAAATACTAGAGGAAAGCAAAGTATCTTCATTATGGAAACAAGACAAGGCAAGCATGTCAACATGGGATGAAGACATGCAAGGACTACCAACACTAGCATGTAAAGCATTTATAGTGCTACAAGTGTTCAAGTCCAAAGATGAAACATTGCAATGGGATATGGATGAAGAATCATCAAGAGAAGGCTCACTATCAACAACGCAATGTTCATCACCACTCACCATACCATTACCTTGTGTCTTACCACACATTGGTGAAGTGGAAGGAGTGTGATCATCCTCAATGGTCTTTGACCCACCATATGTATCTCGAAGCTTTGTCCAAAACTCATGAGCACTCCGGAAAGGCGCGATGGAGGAGATCACTACATGACTCACAACATGGCAAAGCACTTTAGTAGCTTGAGCATCTAGATAAGAGTTTTTCTTCTCCTCAAAAGTTGGATTTTGTGGATCCTTAAGAGGAGAAAAACCCATAAAAAGAATTTTCTCCACATGTGGGTGCATGCCCCTAAAATAATCAAGCATGTAGGATTTCCAAGCATCATAATTAGTGCCATCAAATATAAAGGTGGAAATGCGCACTAATCCTCTAGCCGACGTCATACTCTCTAGGCGGTGAAGCCCAACAAGATAAGAGAGCCCTAGCTGTGAGACCAATTGAATGTACTAGGACGTCGGGGGGGTGAATAGGCGGTGTATAAAACTTCTACTTGAGAGCTAAACTAGGCGGAATAAAACTACACATGTGTTTACTAGTTTAGCTCAAAGCCTACCAACTAGGGGTTTGCCTAAGAGCGCCAACAACTTATGCTAGCATGATGAGCAACAAGGTGATAACAAGCTAGGTATAGCACATCAAGCAAGATAGATATAACAAGGTGCGCATAGGTAAACGAGCTCGGGTTGAGAAGTAACCGGTGCACGAGACGACGATGTATCCCGAAGTTCACACCCAAAGGTGCTACGTCTCCGTCTGGAGCGGTGTGGAGGCACAAGGCACTCCAATGAGCCACTAGGGCCACCGTATTCTCCTCGAGTCTTTCCACCAAGGGGAAAGCCTCGATCCACTAAGGGACCCTTGAGGGTGGTCACGAACCCGTACAAGCTTGGGCAAAACCCCAAGTATCAAGCTTGAGGCAACTCCACAACACGGAGGCTCTCAAGTACAAGGCCACAAGAGGCTACAACACGCCACACCGGCAACAAAGCCACCAAGACACCAACGCGCCACAACCGGCTCCAAAACCACAAAGGCTAACACACTCCACAAAGGCAACAACGCCACAAAGACTACCACGCCACAAAGACGACCACGCCACAAAGACGACAAGGCCACAAAAGGCTACAAGGCCACAAAAGGCTAGAAGAACACCACTAAGGCAAACACGCCCTCTACGAGACCGAAACCCCGGAGAGAACCCAAACCGATGCACCTAATGCAATGGCTAAAAACACCACTAAGATGTCCAAGTTCTTCTCTCCCAAATTTCAACAAAGCTACAAAAGCTATTGGGAGAATAAGGGAGGAAGAACAAATATGTGGAGTGATACGTCTCCGACCTATCGATAATTTCTTATGTTCCATGCTTGTTTTATGACAATACCTACATGTTTTATACATACTTTATGATGATTTTATGTGTTTTCGGAACTAACCTATTGACGAGATGCCGAAGTGTTCCTGTTTTGCTGTTTTTGGTTTGAAATCCTAGTAAGGAAATATTCTCGGATTGGACGAAATCAACGCCCCGAGTCTTAGAATTGGACGAAGCTTCCAGAACAGAGAGTCAACGAGGGTAGCCCTAGGGCCCCACACGCCACCTGGCGCGGCCGGAAGGGGCGCCCCCTGCGTGACAGCCTCGTCGGCCCTCGACTCCGCCTCTTAGCCTATTTAAAGGTCCCGACCTAAATCTTCGAGACGGAAAAGCCACGGTACGAGAAACCTTCGATCCGCCGCCATCGCGAAGCCAAGATCGGGGACAGTCTCTGTCACGCCGCCGGGACGGAAGTGCCCGGAAGGCTCCTCCATCGACACCACCGCCATCTTCATCACCATTGCTGTCTCCCATGAGGAGGAGTAGTTCTCCATCGGGCTAAGGGCTGTACCGGTAGCTATGTGGTTCATCTCTCTCCCTATGTACTTCAATACAATAATCTCATGAGCTGCCTTACATGATTGAGATTCATATGATGATGCTTCTAATCTAGATGTCATTATGCTAGTCAAGTGGATTTTACTTATGTGATCTCCGGAGACTCCTTGTCCCACGTGTGTAAAGGTGTGTGCACCGTGTGGGTCTCTTAGGCTATATTTCACAGAATACTTATTCATTGTTATGAATAGCATAGTGAAGTGCTTATTTATATCCCTTTATGATTGCAATGTGTTTTGTATCACTATTCATCTATGTGCTACTCTAGTGATGTTATTAAAGTACTCTATTCCTCCTGCACGGTGTAATGGTGACAGTGTGTGTGCATCGTGTAGTACTTGGCGTAGGTTATGATTGTGATCTCTTGTAGATTATGAAGTTAACTATTGCTATGATAGTATTGATGTGATCTATGCCTCCTTCATAGTGTGATGGTGACAGTGTGCATGCTATGTTAGTACTTGGTTTAGTTGTGTTGATCTATCGTGCACTCTAAGGTTATTTAAACATGAATATCGAATATTGTGGAGCTTGTTAACTCCGGCACTGAGGGTTCGTGTAATCCTACACAATTAGTGGTGTTCATCATCCAACAAGAGAGTGTAGAGTATATCATTTATCTATTTATTCTGTTATGTGATCAATGTTGAGGAGAGTGTCCACAAGTGAAAGTATAATCCCTAGGCCTTGTTCCCAAATACTGCAATCATCGCTTGTTTACTGTTCTACTGCATCCGTACTTCTGCAATATTACCACCATCAACCACACCGGTTGTAGCATCAAGCTATTTTCTGGTGCCGTTACTATTGCTCATATACATTCATACCACGTATTTCACTATCTCTTCGCCGAACTAGTGCACCTATACATCGACAAGTGTATTAGGTGTGTTGGGGACACAAGAGACTTCTTGCTTTGTGGTTGCGGGGTTGCATGAGAGGGATATCTTTGACCTCTTCCTCCTGAGTTCGATAAATCTTGGGTGATCCACTTAAGAGAAACTTTCTACAAACCTACAAGGCCAAATGCTCTTACAGAATAGGAGGAAGAACATCATGGAGAAACACCAAATAACTCCAAGACCTAGATCTAGCAAGATCCCTCACTTGGAGAGGGATTCAATTGGTGAAGCTCTAGATCTAGGTCTCCTCTCTCCTTTCCCCAAAAATATGCAAGAAATGGGGGATCAAGAGGAGGAAGAAACAACTCAAGGTCAACAATGGAGGAGAGAGCGTTCAAAAAAAAACAATGGAGGAGAGAGAATGGAGGGAAGAAGTGTTTGGGTCGAAAGTGGAAGAGAGGTATAAATAGGGAGCCCAAAATATAGCTGTTGGGGGCTGGAAAACGGTCAGATTCGCCCAAAGCGGTACTACCGCTGTGCAAGCGGTACTGCCATTTTTCCCCAAAAAGCTGATCTGAAAAAACAGGCCAAAACCGGTAATACCGCTGTGCAAAGCGGTACTACCGTGAAAACAGAACCAAAACAGAAGAGAGAGAAGGAATCAGCGCGGCGAGCAGTGCATGCGGTGGCAGCACATCATGGCAGAGCAGCGCGCGGCGTCGGCAACATGCACGCGTGGCAACAAGCAGCAGCAGCGTGGGGCCGGGAGATGTTCTCCGCGCGCGGGATCGAGCTGGCCTCGTGGGTCAACGCCCCTGGTGCGGGATCGAAGCAGGCGAGCGGCGATAGCGTGCGAGGCTGGCGTGTGCACGGCGCTGGTGGGCTGTGCGGGGCGGCGGCCCAAGCGGCGCTGGGGCGAGGCTGGCTGGGCCGGTGGGGTGTGGCCTGGCTGGCGGGCCGGACTGATGGCGGCGGCCCACTGCGTGATCTGGCGGTGGGTGGCTGAAGGAAGGAAAAAAGAAAAAAAAGAAACTGGGTCGGTAGTACCGGGCCCGGTACCGACCTGGTATCGTAATAGTTACGGTACTACCGGCCTGGTACCGGTCCGGTACCGCTTTGGGTCAGTAAGCCTGGAAGGGCAGTCTGGTCTGAGCTGGAAAGCGGTACTACCGCCCCTTTTTTTTCTGCGAAACGGAAAATGCGATAACTCGGACTAGGAAACTCGGAATGGCATGAAACCAATTTTGCCGGAGAGAGGACGACGAGAGCTACCTCTTCACATGATGAAATCATGGAAAAGAGGATGATGATTTTCCCATGGTCATAGAGGTGTAACCTCTCGATATGGTATATCGGGAAAATCATCACCCTCGCACATGCAACATGCGATGCAAAAATCCGTTTCCGATGAGCTAGAGCTTGTCATGAGAGTGAACACAAGCTCTAACCCATCTCATGGATAAGAACCAAGAAGAACCAAGAAACACGATGCAAAGCATGCAAGGTTTGAGCTCTCTCCGATGATGCAACCCACTATCCTATCGAGCACAAACCTTATCCTTGCGCGTTCCTCTCGAGTTGGCAAGCTCCGTCTTCACCCTATTCATCATTGTACATGTCACCGTCTTCTTCCAACATACACGCCACCGTATTCTTCGATCTTGTACGCACGCCACCGTCTTCATCTATCTTCTACGCCGTCTTCATCTCTCTTCATCTTCAACACGGTCTTCGTCTCTCTTCGACACCGTCTTCGTCATTGTACTCCATCTTCTCCATCTTGCAACCATGAGTCCAACACATGGCTATGGACACGACCTAAGATAGATTCTCAACACAACCGTTAGTCCATAGGGTTTGTCATCAATTACCAAAACCACACATGGGGTAATGGACATGTTCTTTCACCATGCACACACATTCTTTGTTTGGTCTATGGTATGTATAGGTACCCGCGCTACAATGTCAACTTCGACACAACATGAGTTCGCTAAAAGAGCTCTAGAGAGCATAATAAATGTGAGTTCTATTTGTAAACTTGGTGATGAGATTGCATGCTCTTCATCAAACATGTCGAAAAAATCTCTTTCATTTGGTTTGTTTGCACACATGTTGGTGATATTAATGCCCCTTGCGACAATCATGTTCACATAATCCTTGAATATGATGCTTTGTGTGTTGCAACAAAGATATGATGACAAATTGTTCTTTCCAAAGTTTTGTTCGCACACATATTGCTATTTTGAGCATGTCGTGTCATGAGTATTGTGAAATTTATGTCCTTGTTGTTGCAACAAATAAGTCAAAAACTTGCTCGTTCATATGTTTTGCTCGCAACCATAATGATGTTTTGGACATGTGGTTTTGCCAAATTCTCCCCTTATAGTATAAAAAATCTTGAACAATTTCTCTTCCCTATGCTTTGAGTGGAATAATGAACATATGTTTCAACATGAAATGGACAACACTGTTTTCTCAGATTTTCATGGAGTTTTTGTGTTCCCACACTTAGAGAATATTGAAAAGACTTGCTTGCACATTGCATTTGCACCAGCACTTGTGTTGTGCTAATGGTGTTGTGAACAAGAATGGACATGTAATGGATGATGTGCTCCTCTATCGCGCACACTCTTTTTTTGCTTGATATGGTGTATGAAGGAACAAATGCATACTCATCAACCTCTATGGAGCATGATCTACTTGTTTCATGATTAGAATTCCGCATGTTTTTTATTATAACAAAAAAATTGAACGAAATTCAAATATTTCGCTGGCCCACAAAATGCACGAAATTCCGTGATAGTTCGCAAAAAATCGCGAAATTTTAATTCCTGGTGAAGAACGGGCAAATCCTAGAGGTCATCCAACATCACTAGAGCAACCAATAAATTTGAATTGTCAAACTCGGATGCTTCTACTTAGGGCGTGTTCGGAAGTCCTCCAGCTTCCAGCTTCCGTAAACTTCACCGTGGAGCAGTGTCGAACGTTCTAATTCCACGAAGCTGGATCCGCGAAGCTGAGACAATTTTGTGTACAAAATGCGAAGCAGCCATTTAGCAAATCCGCTGATCTGGGACACACGGAGCAGCAGCTATTTACGGCCAAAATGCCACCGCCAAATGGTCCAGAGCGAACTGGTACGTTCTCGCACATGTCTCTCTCCTGTCCTCGCTGCTCTATCTCTTCTCAATCCCCTTCGCTATCCTACCCTTCGAACTTCAAGTAAATAAATCGCCATGTGCGAGGCAGGAGGACAGGTGCAAGAAGCAGGCAGTGGTGGAGGACTTTCGGCTGCACGCCGAGCGCGGCTGGAACGAGATGGAGCGTCGGTTACTCGCTGTGGCGAGGCTTGATTCAGATCTCCGGCTCGCCTAACTCGAAGGTGCGTCGGCAAGGCCGTGGCCGTGGCGAGGTTTGATTCGTATCTCCGGCTAGGCGAACTTGAAGGTGTGCTTGGCCGCGACCGTGGCGAGGCCTGAGGCAGAGCTCCGCGTTTGCCTCCTCCGTGTGCGGGTCGCCGTCGTGAGGCGTGAACAAAGAGACAGGAGAGATCGAGAGAGGGAGGCCTAGCTGTGCATGGACAGACATGGGCCGAAACGAAGATGATATTACTTCCCACCTGGACCTAGCTGGGCTTGCAGCCTAACCGAACAACCAAGGAGCTCAGCCGAACGTTTTCTACTCCACCTGAGACGGGAGCGCCTATTGACCGCTTGAAGCGGAGCGGAGGAGGGGCTCCGCATACCTTTTTTCGAGCGATCGGGTTTGATGGGCTCGGCCCATTTTAGCGTTGCTAATGTGTAGTACATGTTTCCGTACGGTGTGTTTACAACTGTGAAACGGTGTCTCCCGATTTTGCTCCCCCACACGATACAACGTGACCATGTTTTCATGACTTAACTTTTCTCATTTCGTTATCTGTATTCAAACACGCGAAGTAGAAATATTTTGTGCAGTATAAAAAAGTACATACATGCTTCACCATTTATAACAGTATAAAACAGGCTCCCCGCATGATTTTTCAAAGTGCAAATGAAACTACTGTTAAACATTCAGCAACTTCAGAGTACAACTTCAGAGAGATTACAAAAGCCTGTAACAAACACTTTGAAAAAAAAAATTACAAAGTGCTGCCTTGGACATAAGAAATTTTTAGTTGCTGGCAAACATCAGCACTCCATTTTCGGAATATGATTATGTGGATAAGAAAAAATTAAAATTTAATGTAAAGCATGCATTTATACAACAAAATAAAAGTTTCAACTTCATGAGGCATTACAAGTAATAGAGTGCATAACTAGGAGCTTTCCTTTTTCGCCTTGAACTGATTGCACCTTCTTCAATCGATTTTCGCCTTCAACACAAATCTAAACATCATTTTTGAACCTTAAACATATATCTTCGGTTTCCCTCCGTGAACAATTTTCGCCTTGAACAGATTCCACCTTGAACAGATTTGCCGTCTTCCATGGATTCCACCTTTAACGGATTATGACTTTGAGAATGTATTAAAAGTTGAACGGTTTAAACATTTATGTTAGTTAAACGAATTACCGCCTTGAACGTACTTGAACAAAGCTCCACCTTGAATGGATTTCGGTCTTGACCGGTTTTCCACCCGTAAGCATTTATGAACGGTTTCCCTCCATAAACGGTTTCCACCTTGAATGGATTCCATGTTCAATGGATTTCCATCTTGAGCGGATTCCACCTTTAACGATTTTCGCCTTGAACATCTATAAAAGATTTGAATGGTTTAAACAATTATGTTACTTGACTGGGAAATCCACCTTGAACGTATTTTCGCCTTGAACGTACTTGAACCAAATTCCACCTTGAACAGATTTTCGCCTTGGACATTTTTAAAAAGAATTAAATCCATGGTTGAACATTTCTGAATTTTGAAAAATGTTTTGAACCTTAAACAGACATGAATGGTTTCCCTCCATGAACGATTTTCGCCTTGAAAGTTTATGAAAAAGAACAAAAAATCCATGGTTGAACATTTTTTATATTGAAAACAATTGTTTTGAACCTTACACATTTATGAATGGTTTCCGTCCATGAACGATTTTCGCCTTGAACATTTAATAGGTACTTGAACCGAATCCCACCTTGAACGGATTTCCGCCTTGAACATTTATGGAAAAGAACATGTTTCATGGTTAAAAATTTCTGAATGTTGAAAAAATGTTTTGAACCTTAAACATTTATGAATAGTTTTACACCATGAACGGATTTTTTGCCTTGAAAATTTATAAAAGAGGTGAATGGTTTAAACATTTATGTTACTTGAACGGGAATTCCACCTTGAACGGATTTCTCCCTTTAGTGTACTTGAACATAGTTCCATCTTGAACGGATTTCCGCCTTGAACTGATTCCACCTTCAACAATTTTTCGCCTTGAACATATAAATCAAAACATCATTTTTGAACCTTAAATATATATGAACGGTTTCCCTCCATGAACGATTTTTGCCTTGAACGGATTCCACCTTGAAAGGATTTGCCGCCTTGAACGGATTCCACCTTTAACGGAGTTTCTCCTTGATACTTTATTAAAAGTTGAATGGTTTAAACATTGATGTTACTTGAACGGATTTCCGCCTTGAACATACTTGAACGGAATTCCACCTTGAACGGATTTCTGCCTTGAATGGTTTTCCACCTCTAAGAATTTATGAATGGTTTCCCTCCATGAACGGTTTCCACCTGAACGGATTCCCGCCTTCAACGGATTCCGCCTTTAACAATTTTTGCCTTGAACATTTATAACAGAGTTGAACGGTTTAAACAATTATGTTACTTGACCGGGAAACCCACCTTGAACGGATTTCTGCCTTGAATGTACTTGAACCGAATTCCATCTTGAACACATTTCCACCTTGAACATTTATAAAAAGAATAAAATCCATGGTTGAACATTTTCTGAATTTTGAAAAAATGTTTTGAACCTTATACATATATGAACCATTTCCCTCCATGAACATTTAACAGTTACTTGAACAGAATTCCACCTTGAACGGATTTCTGCCTTGAACCAAATTTTGAAAAAAAAAAGTTTTCAACCTTAAACATTCATGAATTCCACCATTGAACGGATTTTTCGCCATGAAATTTTATAAAAAGAGGTGAACGATTTAAACATTTGTTTTACTTGAACGGGAATTCCACCTTGAACATTTATGATAAAAGAACAATTTCCATCCTTGAACATTTCTGTATTTTTAAAAATGCATTTGTTCCATCCTCAAAACATTTTTTTGAATTTTGAACTGTTTCCCTCCATGAACGGTTTCCACCTTCAATGGATTCCACTTTGAACGGATTTCCGCCTTTAGCGTTCCATCTTGACTGGATTTCCGCCTTCAACTGATTTTCACGTTCAACGGATTTTTTGCTTAAAAATTATAAAAGAGTTGAACGGTCTAAACATTTATGTTACTTGAACGGGAAAATCCACCTAAACGGATTTCCGCCTTAAACATACTTGAACCGAGTTTCACTTTGAACAGATTTCCGGCTTGAACATTTATGAAAAGAACAATTTCCATGGTTGAACATTTCTAAATTTTGAAAAAATATTTTCATCAGTAAACATTTATGAAAAGATTTTCCACCTTTAGCATTTATTTAGACATAACATTTGTTGAGATAAACATTTGTTTACTCGAAAACAAAATTAGAAAAGTAAGAACATTTATGAAAGTTGAATGCTTTCCCTCGTTGAACATTTATCCATGGGATTCGCTATCGCAGGTACAATGGTTCGCCGTTCATCATTTTGTAGGAATCAACCCCAAAAATTTGAAGTACTACATATGCTATTTTTTGGCATTCCAACTATCCATCATTCATACAATCAGTGCTGGGCCTGTAGTACGCATCGGTACTTCAGAGAAATTACGAAATATATATTAGAATTTAGAAACAGTGTTTGGTAACGTCTACTACAAAAATAGTGCTGTGATGTAGTAAGCTGTTTCGAAAAAGAAAGCAGGCACGCAGCTTCACTAGAAACCATCTCAGAAATATTCACTGTTTTTCTTGCAGCGCCCCGCCGCCGGAAGCGAACCAGGCAAGCTGCTCGAACCCAGCGAGGAACTACAGGTCGGGCCAGATTCTGACTAAAAGACGCTCAAACAGTCAGTGAAGCTACTGTGAAAAGTTTACGGGCCAGGCCCATATAACGCGGGGGTGCGCGGAGAGCCAGATCGCTTCTGCAGTAAGCGGAGAATAGGGATCCCCACGTGAGACGCTGGAGTTGGTCCTGGAAGCTGGATCCACGGATTTCGAAGAAGCTGGACCACATCCGAACACACCCTTAGTCAAATACTCAAATTAGTGGGGGAAAAAAAAGGTGTCCATGACCAATTTTCGAAAGGTAAAGTAACAGGAAGAGAGCATATCATTGCAAACTTTCATTTTAAGGCTGTTTGAGTGTTCAATCTTGTAGAAACAATATACAATCTTCTGGGTATTAAAGAGCTTACATGGACTTGATAAATACGTGGGGAGATGCTTCAGCATGAAAGCGTCATTGAGAAATCCCTATGCTCCCTGCGTATGGCTATTACTCGCTGGATCCACCATCATCTTTGCTACTCAGGGTTTGTATTATTGCTTCTAACACCTTGATATCACTATCTCTCTTAGCGATCTCCTGTTGTTTTGTCCTCAGCTCTTCCATGTGCAGCTGGAACACTCCTGCGGGAGAAAAACATAAATAAAACTATACAGACCCGAATAACATCAGCGAGTCAAATGCTGGTGTGCCAACAAAACTGTACACGTACTTGAGGTGTTCTCCAGCTCTTTTGTTACATCCTGCGCACGCTGCTCTGCAGCCCGTTGAGCGGCTTCAGCCTGGCGTTTCTCTGTACGGGCTCGAGCAGCTGCAGAAATCGCGGCGTCCAGTTCACGTTCCAGAGACTGCACCCTCTGGTCAAGAACCTGATCCACATAAACAAAGTAGCAATCAAAAAGAGAACTTACCGAGCAACACACTCTAGGATAACGGGCTAAACAGAAGCCAACATACATTCGAGCAAATAAAGTACCCAAGTACATTCATCGCTCTTGCACATGTTTAAAGTTTAGCAAGTTAATCAAAGTTTTTTATAATAAATTACTCGCATAGGTAGCTATCCTTGCTACAGACAAACTAAACATAAAAGAACTCGATGAATGTTGATCCTCAAGCTTCTTAAGAATCTCCATAGAAAATCCAAATATAAAAAGTTATCTAGAATTAAATTTAAGTTTTGTTAAGTACAAGCAAAGGCAACTTGTATCAAAGAGAATATGCATTTAGATGGCGAACCGGTTTGAGGAGGATATAGCTCCTCAAACTCATGAGCATAGGTTGGCGCAAACCCAGCTTAAGTTTTTAGTAATCACTTACTTTGGGCATCCATTTACCTTATATACATGTGAAGCCACTAAGAAATCATATTGCAATCATACCTTTGCCGGCACATGTGAACAACAAGCTTGCTCTTGTTTCAAAGAACAAATCCTTACTTTCCTAAACTTAGTGACGGCAAAGGTGTATCACGACCCAAACATGCCCTTAATAGTTCACAAATGAGGGGAAAACACTCCAGACTAAATGAAATCCAGCACATTGCTCTACCAACCACACTAAAAGTGATGATAATACATTTAAGTGGTGTGCGTTGATGCGGTGATACCTGGACTTATTATGCACTAGCATAAGTGCCTGTGCGTTGCACCAGGAGCAATAGAAACTTAATCACTCCTACAAAACATCTATGGTAAACAAGCCAATTTTAACGCGTGCACAATGTGCTTCATGGTCAAGCGTGCCTCCACTTCCTACTATGTCCGCCGATTCAGCCAGGCCCTCTATTTGGTATTTTATCATCTCAAACTCTCAATGAAGCTAGGTAATATTTATTGGATAATCACCCAATAATTTCTAGATTCAAAATAACACAATGCACGTAGGTGATATTTATTGGACAGCCTGATTAGCTTGAAATAAAGAGCCAAAAGCTGATGTCCAGTTTTTTTTCAGATAAGACATGGCAAGAAGAAAAGAACTACACAATACATGATGGTAGTGGCTGGAGCTTTATCGTGGTTAAAAGCAAGTCAAGACGACACCTATACTTTCAGCAAACAACATAAACAACAACTATCATGCCTAAATCATGTAAAATTTTGGTATATAACCACCATTGGTTAACAAATCATATTTCTATCCTGCATGCACCTTAGCCTAGGCCTCTTTGGAACTTGCATATGTGGATTAGGCTATGATTAATAGTTTAAATCTTAATTAAATAAATCCCATGCAAATGACTAAATACATACAGTTGGATCTGGGAACACATATGCTACTACATGATGATCAGCTGGTCCAATCACCAGCAGACGCTCGTTTTCAGATTGTCTAGGCCAAAGACCACACGTGCAGTTGGTAGTTTTAGCAGACCTTCAAAATGAGATCGGTAGGCAGAGCTGCAGGTATATGAGTATAGGACCCAGATTCGTTGAACTTGCAGGTGATCTCATCGGCAACTCCTGGGTGAGGTCGAAGCAAGTGATAAATCTTCAGATATTCTGTTATGATTCCTGCATTGAGGTTGTGACGGATACCAAGTGAATACTTTGTATTATCCGAGACAATCTCGGGGCTTCGATTTGCAAATATCCACTTCATCGTTCTCCTCATTCATGTACGCCGACGGGTTTATGGACAACTGCCTATTCTAGCACACAACGTAAGTCACCGGCCGGTTATGTTACCGGCAGCGCTCCTAGGCCTGGCACATGACGCACATCACCGCGCGTAGAGTTCCTCACGTGTCGCCAGCGGCGCCGGCCGTGCCCTCCCAGCGTGTCAGCCCACGGGAGGCAAGCCGCTGCGTTGAGCGGCCGTCCCAACGCCGCTGCACATGCCTCCTGGCGGTTGAGGTCGCCTGGAACCTCCGGCGAGCAAGTCGTGGTACGTGGGCGAGCCGGCGAGATCTCGGTTTTCGTCCATCCAGTCGTCCTTGTACACCATGGTCTTGGATCAGAAGAGCAACCGATGTAAAATTGCAGGTGGCCTTGGTATCGTCTCGATCTATTGACGTAGTGTCTCCGTTATGTCGCGGTGCGACGTGCATGTAGAGCATCTCCTACACGATGTGTACGTCTCTGTACTTGCACATCTGCAATTTGCAATCTATGTTGCCGGTACGTGGAATTTGGTGCCGGTGGTGAGGAATCAACGAGAGGAGCAGGTAACGAGCGATGGCGAGAGACGGTTTTTTTTAGGCCTGTCTGGTGTGCGATAGTGCCGCTTTTATTAAGCTGTATGTAGGACAGGGGATGGGTTTCGTGATCGATCCGGTCTTAATACTCCTGGTCCGAGCGGACGGAAGACGTGAGGGACAATGCATGCTAAACAGACGTGCACCGCAGTTATTTGTGTACAGATTGTACGGATCGTATCTTGGAAGGATTCCAACGCGATGGACGAAACAAAAAGCTAAACGCGTAGAACGATGGACGGTTTAACATACGAACCAAACCAAGGAAACACTTCTCCCTTTATTATTAGGTATAGATTTGGTTTGACAGATCGTTGCCAGGATCATCATATGGATACAATCAATCCATCAAATCTGCCTTGTGCCTAGCCTATAAAAGCCAAATACACTATATCGACGAGAATCCAAGCAGAATCTAAGCTACATCGGGTATGTAAACATAGATTATACGCTTACTGATTGAGCTCACGCCGATTAGAAGGGGGGCATCTACTGGCCCAGTAAATAGCCTGGGACCATATAATCGCGAGTGGATGGATCGGGGTTTGGTAATCGGAATCATCGGTAGGTACCTTGATGGAGCGGGCCTGGTCGGCGGCGAGGGAGGCCTTGGAGAAGACGTCGTCGTCGACGAAGACGGCCTTCCGCGCGAGCAGCTTCTGCAGCGACTCGACGTTGGCGCCCAGCTCGCCCAGGTTCCCGATGGCGGAGCCCCACCGCTCCCCCGAGGGCGCAGAGGGAGGCGCGGAGGAGGGGAGGGACGCCGACGAGGAGGACGCGACCGAGACGGCGGATTTGTCCCTCTGCGTCTGCGCCATCGCCGCCGGCGATCTCTGGTGCTGCTGGGGCCACCTACTACTCCTGTGCCGTTTTCACGATTTGGCCCCTCGACTTCACCACAATTACGGAGGGAGCGGGCGGATTGAACAATCTGGGTCCATACCGTCAGACGGGCTCACCCACAGACTGGTGGGGCCACGTCGAGTAGAAACATCGGTAATCCATCTGACGGCCCTTCTTCCCCGCCCGACGCATTGCAGCGCCGCTTCCGCCTCCATTCGCCGCTGCCCCTCCAAAGAGCACCTCCATCCTGTCTCCCGGACGAGACCTCGGTAGGTATTTTTTTTCATCCGGACTCCGAAATAGGCTCTTAATTGATCCGGAGAGCCTAGGCCATCCCCGACCCCGGAGTGCGCTCGGGGACTCCGGACGAGAAAAAAGCGGGACCGGGCCCGCTCTGTCAGCGAGAGAACACATGAACCCCACCACTTTCTTGTCGCAAATCCGCCTCCCCTCTCGTAGCTCTCTCGCTGCCAGCACCACCCCTCGCCAATCCGTCGGCTGGTTGCCTGTACTCCGCCGTCCCTTCTCCCACCAGCCTATATTCCGCTGTCCCTCGTCCCGTCTGCCTATATTCCGCCGTCGGGCAACTCCTCGCGTCGACCACGCCCGGCAGGTCTTCGTCCATTTGCCTAGGCAGACATGGTAGGGTTCAGCGCTAACCACTGATTGGTGGAAAAACCAGGGCCCTCCTTGTTCAATCTTGAGCTAGTCCCCGAGACAGAAGCATTGTACTATAAACAAGTTACCTTCGAGATGTAGAAATTGAACTTCCTTTGTTCGACTCCATGCAATACACATGTGTTGCTCAAACGTTTTTGGACTAGCATATTCGTGGTATGGACTCTCGCTAGCGCCATCCACTTGAGGCCCTCTTTCGAGGCGACTTCTTATTCTTCAAAAACTAGGTCATCAAATTCTTCTTAGTTAATCCCGAGTCACTGCAGCATGTCCTTGATGGATTTAGACTTAGTATCCGGTCGCTTCACCTCCTACGTTGAACTTGAACCCAGGGTCGCCATGGTAAAAAAAAACATGAGAATCTCCAAAACTCTAGCAAAGTCTAGGGGCTCATGATCGATCCCAGAATATGTAGCAGAACCTCGCTTGCCTTTTCTTGACCAAGAGGGAAGGTTAGGCCAAAACAAGGGAGAGAAGGACTCTATGTCGGAGAATGATCCAACTGCGGAGGATGCAAACCCTAGTCGCCCTAGCCCAAGGTCAAAGCGGTACCCCACTAGCTAGTGAACTTGGTCAATGATCATCTGAAAGCCAATTTTGGCAGCCCTGGTTTTTTCGGTTAGCGTGGTTAATAACGCACACTTTAATTTAATACCGACGAAATCAAAGCTGCAACGGTTAGGCCTTTCACAATGGGAGGTTCTTAGCACGGTATCATAGTCAAAATGTTTATGTGTCACCATAGTTAATAAGGAGAGATGGTGGTGTTGTATCTTAGCTAATACAACCCTTGCATAAAGTCGTAGGAAAAAAAGAGTGGCTAGCCCAACACATGCGTATATATCACCAAAATCATTAAATATGGAGATAATCCTTAAGATACAGTGCATTGGAGCCATTATCTATTAATGCACACCACTACCTAGGATAGCGCACTAAGATACAATCCATTGTGAAAGGCTTTAGAGCAGGTACAATAGTGGACTTATATCCCGCCTACATGGCACTTTTGCATATGTAGAGGATAAAGACTTTAAAAGGTGAGAAGAGCCAACTCAAGCACGTGCTACTAGGCACTTTGTGAGAGTGAAATATGGGCCTTATACCAATAAAATACTACACTTTTATAGCTAACTATTGTACATGTTAGCTATAAGCTGACAGGCTGTCTTATAGCCGGCTGCTAGCTAGTTATTTTATTGTTCTTACTTTTAGAGCATCTCCATCCCGCGCCCACGCTATAATAACCGCCGGTATGCAGCGCGCGGAGACGAATTTTCTCCTCCAGTAGGCGCACTATCCGTGACGGCGTTGTTAAAAATTTGGTGCGCGCGGCAGTTTGCCCTATCCGGGGTGCCATATGTGACACATCGGCTGCAGCGCGCGGCATCTTTTCGCACGCGCGCGAAGCTCCAACGGCTGGAAAATTCACCCCGCGCACACGCCCTCCATTTCCCCATCCACGGCGCTGTCGCGCGATTTCATCGGCACCGGTCGATTTCGTCGCCACCCCCGGTCGAGTTCGCTGTCGTTCCGTATATCCGCCTCCCCCGCGCCTCCTCCTGGCAGTTTCAACCGCTCCGCCACGCTGTACCGAGTTGCCGCCGCCACCGACGGGCACAAGGCCGGCGCTTCCGACGGCACCTCGCCTTCTTCCTCTTGCAAACGGCGCGCTCGAGCGGCGTCCATGTCGTCGTCGCGCCTACTTTCAACATGGCGCAACCAAGATGCTCGCCGGTTTGCTCGCAAGGTATGCACCTCCACTGGCCGCCATTATTGTCTTGAATTTTTGGCTAAAAACTAGTTGTAGTGAAGTCATTTCATATGTATATTTGTAGAGTTCATCATACGATTCATCGGACGATGAGTACAACATAGAGGAAGAAGAGAACATATCCATACTATTAGCGTATCGCGCCATTAAGAAGCCAAAAATAGGTGGATCGGTGTTTGGTAGACAGAAGTTGTCGAGAGAAATGATTGAAGGGAACGAGAAGTTGATGCGGTCATATTTCAATGAGAATCTGATATTTCCCGAAAGCTATTATCTACGGCATTTTCGGATGAGCATCAACTTGTTCAAGCACATCGCAACAAAGGTGACCAAGTATGATCGATTCTTCGAGCAACGAAGAAATTCCGCCGGAGAACTTGATCATAGCACATATCAGAGGATGACCGCCGCCTTGCGTATGTTGGCATACGGTATACCGACGGATAGCTGATGACCAATTGGCCATGGGAGAGAGCACTTCTATCATGTGTGTCAAGCGCTTTGACGTGGCAATTGTGAATGTTTTCGGATCCACATACTTGAGAGGTCCCAATGCTCAAGACACGGCAAGACTTTTGGAGTTCAACGCCGACCGGGGATTTCCAGGTATGCTTGGCTCAATTGATTGTATGCATTGGAGTTGGAAGAATTGTCTAGTGGCATGGCATGGACAATTCAAAGGGTACAAGAAGGATGACACTATAGTCCTTGAAGCGGTTGCCGATCATGAGACTTGGATATGGCATGCATTTTTTGGAATGTCCGGGTCTTGCAATGACATCAATGTTCTTTAACGATCATCACTAATGACAAGATTTGCAATGCGGGAAGGTCCATTGGTAGAGTTTGAAGCAAATGGACACAAGTACAACTATGGCTACTTCCTCGCCAACGGCATCTATCCAAGGTGGCAAACATTTGTGAAGCCGGTTATTCAAACATGAGGTAAGAAACAAACCCAATTTCATAATGCACAAGCAGGCGGCTAGGAAAGATGTAGAGAGAGCATTTGGAATTCTGCAACCCCATTTTGCCATTGTGAGGGGCTAGATTTTGGGACCAAGAGTGCCTTTGGTATATCATGACCGCTTGTGTCATTATGCATAACATGATTATGGAGGATGATCCTGGGAAAATGTGGATCATACCCACTACGAGTTGATGGGGGTTCCCATGCAAGTAAGGAGATCCGCACATAGGATTGCCCGGTTTATTGCCTCGTATCATTCCATTCGCTCCAACGAAACACATGATGAGCTCCAAAAAGATTTCATGGAAGAATGGTGGAATTAGCGTGGACAACAATAGTTGCATACTTGTTGTATTGTTTAAAAACTATGTTGTATTGTTGATCCATAAACTTGTTGTATTTGGTGTGAACAGTTTGAGTTGTTATAATAAATGGTACATTTATTTGTGAAGTTTGTTTGATCTTGTTGATGCATAGTTGTGTGTGATTGTTGTTTTCGTTGGCGCTGCGCGCTGTATTTTGGAGCGTCTGGCGGAGGATCATTTTTTGCGCCCGCGCTCGCGCTCCAGTTTAGCGCTTCCGGTAGGGAAAACACAGCGCAACGCGCAGTATACTTTTGCAGCACGGTCAGAGTGATTGACTTTTACGGCGCCGAAATATAGCGCGCATGTTGGAGATGCTCTTAACGTAACCATGGTGTTTGTGGGTTGTCTACAACAAATATTTAGATCTTGCTATTCCAGGCAGCAAAAAAAAATCAGATGCAGCTTGAAAGACAAGAAAAGCACCTGATGCTCAAGGAAGAACGAGAACAGGACTATGACTATAGCAAAATTGGGAGGAGAAAGTCATGATTCAAGCTTCAACCTCACATGTCTCTTCACCTCTTCTTGCGAAACAGCAACACTTCTCTTCGCGACACAAGTTGTTGTTCAGCTCCAAGCCCAGGGTGTTACCTTCCTCACTGATAATCTCACTCTTTCAAAGGATGCATCATCTACAATAATTACAGATGCTCAAGTTCCCTAGGAGCTAAGACAGCAGATTGCTGAGTACAAAAGAGCTTCGAAAGATTTGCATCCACAGATTTACCAATCAAAAGGAATCTAAATGCTGGAACTGTCGGGGTTTAGGCCGACCCAAGACAGTTCAAGAACTTATGCGGCTTATGCATGTGCATCAACCAAAGATTGTTTTTCTCTCTGAGACTAGGCAGAATAAAAACTTTGTTGAAGGGCTTAGATGGAGGCTCGGGCTTAAGCATGTTGTAACCTTTAGTGAAAAAGGAAAAGGGGTGGCCTAGCTTTGTTTTGGGATGAGAGCATCCATGTTGAATTATTTAAGTTGGGGCGGCGCCTTATCGATGTGACCGTGCACAATGTGCCAGAAGGAAATAAATGGAGATCCACCTTTGTTTACAGCGAACCTCGAACCCAAGATAGATATCATATGTGGAATTTGCTTCGCAGGATCAAACCTCTCCTCCCAGGACCCTGGCTTATGATGGGTGATTTAAATGAATGCATATGGCAAGATGAGCACTGGTCGAGAAGAAGGAGGGGAGAAAAACAAATGCTTGATTTTAGGGAGATTTTGTCCCACTGTGATCTACATGACCTGGGGTATAAGGGCAAACCCTAGACGTATGACAACAAACAGGATGTAATAAGAAATGTTAGAGTGCGCCTCAACCGTGTGGTAGCTAGCCCTGATTGGTCTGATATCTTTCCAAATAATCAGGTTACGCATCTGACTTCCTCTCGATCAGACCATTGTCCCATTTTATTTTCGTTGGACGGCACTTCTGCTGGGACTATGTCTGCTCCTACGCGCGAAGTGTACTGGGAAAGAGAAGCAAACCTGAGCGAAGAAATTCACTGTGCGTGGAACATGCACAAGAAGCCAACTGATCTAGGTGAAGTTGCTAGTAAGCTAAAGGGTGTCATGTAGTCCCTTCATACCTGGAGCAGACGTACTATTGGTTGTATCCCAAAACAAATAGAAAAGAAAAGGAAGAAGCTAGAGGAGGTTTGCATGCGGACTGACACAGATAGTAGAAAACTAGCAAAGAAGCTGAGTACAGAACTGGACGAGTTACTAGAGAAAGAGAACATACGTTGGAGACAACGATCCCGTGTAGATTGGCTCGGATCAGGGGACATAAATACTCTGTATTTCCACCCGAAAGCAACTTGGCGCGCAAAGAAAAATAGGATTGAGAAACTAAGTGTTGCGGATGGATCTGAAACATCTGACGAGGCACAGATGCATGGCCTGGCAACTGAATACTTCAAAAATCTGTACGCTGCCGATGGCTCTGTCCAACCTGATCTGATCACGAGTCTGCTTCAGGAAAAAGTGACACAGAAAGCAAATGATACTTTGTGCTCTGCTTTTACAGATGATGAAATTAGCTTCGCTTTATTTCAGATTGGGCCAACAAAAGCGCCAGGTCCTGACGGCTTTCCGGCATGTTTTTTACCAAAGAAATTGGGGTATACTAAAAAAAGATATTATTGCAGCCGTGAGGAATTTTTTTACTGATGGAACTATGCCGGATGGAGTAAATGGCACTGCCATAGTTTTAATCCCTAAGGTAAAAAACCCCGTCACTCTCAAGGATTGCAGACTGAAAAGTTTATGTAATGTCATCTATAAAGTTGTCTCAAAATGCCTGGTGAATCGGTTAAGACCCTTGCTTCAAGAAATCATCTCAGAAACTCAGAGTGCTTTTATCCTAGGGCGAATGATCACTGATAATGCGTTATTTCTTCTGAATGCATTCATGCGGTACAGAATGGATCTACAAATGCTAGCAAATTCTGTGCATATAAGCTTGACCTTATGAAGGCTTACGATCGCGTTGATTGGAACTTTTTAGAATCGGCTATGAGAAAAATTGGCTTCACTGACAAGTGGATCAAATAGATTATGACCTGCGTCAGAACAGTAAGGTTCTCCGTGAGATTTAATGGAAAATTGCTGGAGAGTTTTACTCCTACTCGGGGTCTTCGCCAGGGCGATCCGCTTTCTCCATATTTGTTTCTCTTTGTTGCTGATGGCCTATCTTCGTTACTATTAGGGTAAAATCCAGGAAGGCAAATATGCAGAAGAAGCCCTGGGATCTCGCATCTTTTGTTTGCAGACGACAGCTTATTATTCTTCAAAGCTAACATGGAGCAAGCAAGTAAGATAAATGTGGTGCTACGTACTTATGAGGCGTTATGAGGCGAGTACTGGACAACTCCTTAGCCCGGCAAAGTGCTCGTTAATGCTCGGCCAAAAATGTAGTGTGATGATGGGAAGGCAGTGGCTCAGGTTCTAAACATTGAAAATACTTCTTTTGATGACAAGTATCTCGGTCTTCCAATTCCAGAGGGCCGTATGAAAAATGACAAGTTCCAACCATCAAAAGAAAAATTGAAGAAGAAATGCTCAGATTGGTCAGAAAAGTACATGTCGGGGGCTGCAAAATAAACCTTGGTGAAGAGTGTGGCTCAATCTATCTCGACATATGCCATGAGTGTGTTTAAATTCTCGGCTGGGCTATGTGATGAACTATCTCAAATAATAAGGGATTTCTGGTGGGGTGATGAATTTGACAGAAGGAAAGTTCATTGGATGGGTTGGGATAAAATGACAAGACCAAAAAGTCAAGGGGGATTGGCTTTAGAGACTTGAGACTTTTCAATCAAGCTCTGCTAGCTAAACAAGCTTGGAGACTGCTTGAGTACCCTAATAGCTTGTGTGCTAAGCTGTTAAAGGCAAAATATTATCCTTCAGGTGTATTAGTAGACACTCTCTTTTCACAGAACACTTCCCCCTGTTGCAAGGCATCACCCATGGTTTAGAACTCCTCAAGCATGGTATGATTTGGCGAATAAATTTAGGAACAAAAGTAAGGGTGTGGAGAGACAATTGGTTACCAAAGGGCAACCTAAAATCCATTGGTGCTAGCAAATTGCGAATCAGATGGGTGTCGAGCTAATAGATCCATCAACTAAAACTTGGAGAGAGGATCTTGTGAGAAAGGTGTTTTATCCCCCGATGCAGACACGGTGTTGCAAATTAAATTGCCCGCATTTCATGGCGAAGACCACCTAGCTTGGCATTACGAGAAGACGGGATTGTACAGTTAAGAGTGCCTACAGACTTGCGTTGGATGTAAGAGATAAAGAAAATATGATTGGTATGAGTAAAAACCATGCAGGTGACAGATATGTGGAATATAATTTGGAAAGCAAAAGTCCCATCAAGGTCTGTGTATTTGGATGGAAACTTGCCTCTAATACTCTTGGCGTCCAAGCTTTGCGATGCGCCAGAAACATGAATTAGATTGCAACGTGCTCCATTTGTGGTATGGATCAAGAAACTAATCATCATGCAATGGTGGAGTGTACCAAGGCAAAAGCTCTACGACAAAGATTAAAAGAAGCATGGGACTTGCCGGATGATCTCATACTTAAGTTCACCGGAGATAATTGGGTGCTGGTTTTACTTAGCCAACTAAACGAATCAATGAGAGCAAAATTACTCTTTCTTTGGTGGAGAACCTGGCATTTGAGAAATAATATCATTTTTGGAGACGGCAAAGTCGGGATAGAACAATCTGCCAACTATCTTCAATCCTATTATGATGCTTTCGAAAACCGGAATGATGATCATCCTGTGGAGGATACCAAAGGTGAACTGGCAATCTCTACGCCTGTGCTGATCCACAATTATAAAACAAAGGAGGCTGTGGGAGTGTGGAGCAAGTATCATCCGGGATGGGCAAAGATAAACACTGACGCTCGTTATTCTGAAAATGAGTGTGCATGTTCATGGGGAGCTGTCCTAAGAAATGAAGAAGGAGAAGTAATGTTGTCGGCCTGGGGACAAATTCCTCACTGCCCAAACACGGAATCAGCGGAGGCGATCGCCATGCTAAATGGCTTAAAATCGATTCTGACTTGTTATGCAGCCCCCTCCAAATTGAGAGTGACAACACCTTTCTAGTGAATGAGCTGAAGAAGAAGAGAAGTAGCAAGTCTTTAATCCCTGGTATGTACAGGACATAAAAAATACTATGTCATCAATGTCGGATATCTACATTTCGAAGGTTAATAGGTCGGGGAACAAAGTTGTTGATGCTCTAGCAAGGCTAGGAATTAGTGAATCGAGCGGGTGTGTGATGTTGGGTTATGTTCCACCCTGTGTGGCGGAGACTCTTAAGCAAGATTGTACCAATTGTAAGAGCAAAATTCACACCCCAAGTTTTGTGTGTTTGATGACAACACTTGAGTAATCTCACCGTGTGCCTTGAGTATCATTGTTAGATTTGCAAGTACACGGTGACCTCGCCGGACGCGTCAAGATCGGAAGACTGAAGCGTAGTTGATAGGTTTTCCGGTTTTGTGTGCGTTTAGCAAGGTAACAAAGTTGGAGAGAAAAAGGGAAGAAAACCAGATTTAGCCAGGCCGGTACTACCGGTACCTGGGTAGTACCGCTACCTCTATAGGTACCGCCCTCGGTACCGCTCTGAGTTCTGCGCTGAATTCGTCCCCCAGAACAAGTTGCGGTACCCCTGCAGTACCTGGGGCGGTAGTACCGCTCACGAGCGGTAGTACCGCTTACGGTACCACTCGAGGTACCGTAACGCGTTACGGCAGTACCGCCCTGGTACCGCTTCGAGTCCAGTAAGGTCTGGACCCTATTGCGGTACCACGAGCGGTACCTCGTGCGGTAGTACCGCTCTGTGTCCTTTGACCAGATCTGGATCGAATTTGAACTTAGAGCGGTAGTACCGCTTACCCCAAAGCGGTAGTACCGCTTAGGCCAAATCTGGACATAACGGTTGGATTTGGTGGAGCCTATTTAAGGGCCCCTTCTTCCCCACCCGATTTTATCTCTTCCCCTTCTCTCTCCTCCATTGTTGCTGAGCTTAATCCTTGAGGATCTCCTTCCCCCTCCAACCAATCTTGCCCTAATTTTGAGGATAGGTGGAGGAGACCCCGATCTATAGTTCTACCAAGAGAGATTTCACAAATACTAGCTATTCCTTAGTGGATCTTGGTGGTAGGGTTCCTTTGGTGGATCTTGGAGAAGAGTTCCTTTGGTGGAGCATTGGGGAGTTCCTTTGGTGGAGCCTTGGAGAGTTTCTTGGTGGAGCCTTGGAGAGTTTCTTGGTGGAGCATTGGAAGAGTTCCTATGGTGGAGCATTGGTGATGGGTTCCTATGGTGGAGCATTGGAGATGTGCAGCTATGGAGTCTAGCTTGGTGATGTACTAGCTCCATAGGGTGTTGGGAGCATCCTTGTGTGTGGAGCTCGCCCCAACCTTGTGAAGGAATCACCGCCTCGACCGGTGCCTTAGTGGAAGAGGGAGAGCACCTCCGTGGAGCTCTCTCGAGGAAGAGGGTGAGGCCTTCCTTCGTGGTGTGGCCGCCTAGTCTCTTGTGTGAGACTAGCACCTCCTCAACGCAGACGTACCTCCTTTAGTGGAGGGAACTGCGGGAAACAAACCTCGACTCGCCTCGCGCCCCCCGGTTGTCTCGCTCCTTACTTTGTTTATCTTGTTGATTCCTTTACTTGTTGCACATGCTCTAGCTTCATTGTAGGATCACCCCCATTGCTAAAAGTCACACCTTTACCTTCCGTTGCATAAAACTTGAAAAAGACTAAAACTTGCCGTAGCGCCATTCACCCCCCCTCTTGTTCGCTACGATCCATTCAAGTGGTATCAGAGCAAGGTTTTCTTGCTCGGGCTTTACCGCCTAAGAAATGGCCGAACAAGAGATGGTTGTGAATGGGTCACCTTCCCTTGAGCCACCCGCTCCATCATCTCCCATCGATTCCACGACGGCTACGTTGGATGACCTCAAGAAATTGGAGTCATCCATCGTTGCCCAAATGAAGGCGATGATGATGGAGTTGGTGGTTCAAAAACCAAACCCTCCACCAATAGCAAGTGCCGAGGATCCGCCACCAAAAGCTAACACCCTTCCTCTTGTTGATTTTGTCGCGGAAGCGACAAAAGATTCACAAAAGGAAGGGGTTGGGGATACCGGCACTTCAACAAAAGGGAAGGATGATGACACACCGGTTGCGGAACGTCAAGGGGGTTATCATGCGGTGCCACCACCAAATGATTACACCATTAACGTTCCGATACCGATGCCGCATATCTTGTCGCATGGTTCACCACCGTTACTCGAGTCAAACAACTTTGAGAATTGGCAATTCTTAATGCGTTCACATGTGCGCAGCGCTTCTACCGAGCTTTGGCGTATCATTGAGGAGGGCTATTCACCACGAGATCCCAAGAAGATGACAAGAAGAGATGTGGTGGATGACCAACTCAACGCCACCGCCATCAACATGATTCATATGGCCATCTCCCCCAAGGACCGCGCTCATATCCGCTCGATCAAGACCGCCAAGGAAGCATGGGACAAACTTGAGAAGCTCTTCCTCGGCAATGCAAGCATCCAAAGCTCTCGTTTTGATGAAGTGAACAACATGGCCGACAATTTCGTCATGATTGAAGGAGAGACCCCCGAAGAGATGTATCGGCGCCTCATCGCTCTTGCCGTACAAATGCAAGATCTTGGAGCAACGTTCGTGGATGACCATTGGATCAAGCGCAAGTTCTACAACGCTCTCCTCCCTTATGAGGAAGTGAAGTTGACGGCCATCCGCCAAAACGCCTCCTTCCGTGCTATGACATCCGATGAAGTCCTTAGCGAAGTCATCGCTTTGGACATCTCCAAGAAGAATGCGGAGGATCTTGTTGCTCGCGCCCACAACTCCCGCAAGCCCAACCTTGCATTGAAGATGAAGGTGCATGAAGCTAGTGAAAGTGATGAGGATCCCGTTGAGTGGGGTTCGGATGATCTCAAGCTCAACTACCATGAGCACATGGCTCTCGCCGCCAAGAAGTTTTGGGATGGAAACATGTCCCAAAACACAAGACCAAGAAGATCACGTGATTCTCCAAGAAGACCCTCCAAGAGCCCAAGAGAAAGGACAAGGGGAAGAACATGCTACAATTGCGGTGACAAGAATCATTTTGTCGCGGATTGTACGTTTGAGAGAAGAGAAGATCATGGTGGAAGGCTTATCCCAAAGGATAGGTACAAGCCACTCTCCAAAGGATTCTCCAAGTTCTCCCCAAGGTCCGATGACGACAAGGTCTCCTCCAACAAGAAGCCTAGAGCCTTCATCATCCGTGAAGAGTACACCTCCGATGAAGATGGGGAGCATGAGGACAAGCACTCCAACAAGGAAGGAGAGGGAGTGGCCGCCATCGCCATTTCCACTCCCTCTACCTCCCTCTTCGACTCTCCAAATGAGAACCTCGTCACCAACAATGCACGGTGTCTCATGGCAAAGGTATCCACGGAGGTAAAATCCCCTTCCAAACCATCATCCTCTACTAATGCCTCATATATTGATGATGCCACTAGTCTCACCGTTAAACGTGAGATTATGGGTTTGGATTCCTTGGATTCTTTTCTCACTAACATGAAGGGGGACACCAAGATTCATGTTGGGGCTCTCTTAGCCCAACTTGGTGCGGCACAAGATCTTATCGAGAAGAGGGAGAAGTTGGAAAGGGAAGCGGCCTTTGAGCTTGCCAATCTCAAGGAGGAGCTTGATGATGAAAGGAATCTTCGCATGTCTCTTGAAGCTAGTGTCATTGTGCTTGAAGACAAGAATGAAGCTATTGTTTCACGTCTCACCAAGGATCGAGACCATGCTCTTGAGTTGGTTGGTGACCTCAAGAAGAAGATGCTCTTGCTCGAGGAAGCCAACAAAGCAAAAGACGATGAAGACCCCGATTCTTCCCATGATGAGCTTGTGGATCAAGTTACTTCCTTGAGGAGGCACAATGCTCTCCTCTTGGAAGTCAATGCTCTTCAAGAAGAAGCCTTGGATGAGTACTACCACTTGTTCAAGCGAACACGCAATCCAAGCCAAGATGCAATCTAGAAGACGGTAGCAACGAGGGGATTATCGAGTCTCACCCTTGAAGATATTCCAAAGCCTACAAGTTGAGGCTCTTGTTGCTGCGGTAGACATTCACTTGCCGCTTGCAAAAGCGCGTAGAAGATCTTGATCACGGCGCCATGAACGGGCAGCACCTCCGTACTCGGTCACACGTTCGGTTGTTGATGAAGACGACGTCCACCTCCCCGTTCCAGCGGGCAGTGGAAGTAGTAGATCCTCCTCGGAATCCCGGCAGCACGACGGCGTGGTGGCGGTGTCGATGGAGATCTCCGGCGGAGCTTCGCTAAGCATATGCGGGAGAATTGGAGGAGGAGGGGTCCTAGGGTTTGGGGAGAGGGGGTGCCATGGGCGCCGGCCTCAAGGGGGCAGGGGTGGTGCGGCCAGCCATGGGCAGCCCCTCCTCTCCTCCTCATTATATAGGTGGAACCCCAAGGGTTTGCCCAAAGTCTTCGAATAAGACCCCAAGAAAAAACCTTATGGACGAAACCTAGGGGAGGGGACTCCCCTTTCCCTCTTTTCTTGGCCGGCCAAGGAGGTGGAGTCCACCATGGACTCCACCCTCCCACTTGGTTGGCTGGTTAGGGTTTGTGGAGTCCTTCGGGACTCCTCCTTCCATAGTGATTTATTCCGGATAATTTCTAGAAACCACCTTCCATAAATGCACCGGATCATTTCCAAACTTGGAAAGTGACTTCCTATATATGAATCTTATTCTCCGGACCATTCCGGAACTCCTCGTGATGTCCTGGATCCCATCCGAGACTCCGAACAAAACTTCGAACTCCATTCCATATTCCATATCTACTTAAACGACATCAAACCTTAAGTGTGTCACCCTACGGTTCGCGAACTATGTAGACATGGTTGAGAACTCTCTCCGACCAATAACCAATAGCGGGATCTGGAGATCCATAATGGCTCCCACATATTCAACGATGACTTTAGTGATCGAATGAACCATTCACATACGATACCAATTCCCTTTGTCACGCGATATTTTACTTGTCCGATGTTTGATCATCGGTGTCTCTATACCTCGTTCAACCTCGTCTCATGACAAGTACTCTTTACTCGTACCGTGGTATGTGGTCTCTTATGAACCATTCATATGCTTGCAAGCTATTAGATGACATTCCACCGAGAGGGCCCAGAGTATATCTATCCGTCATCGGGATGGACAAATCCCACTGTTGATCCATATGCCTCAACTCATATTTTCCGGATACTTAATCCCACCTTTATAACCACCCATTTACGCAGTGGCGTTTGATGTAATCAAAGTACCTTTCCGGTATAAGTGATTTACATGATCTCATGGTCATAAGGACTAGGTAACTATGTATCGAAAGCTTATAGCAAATAACTTAATGACGTGATCTTATGCTACGCTTAATTGGGTGTGTCCATTACATCATTCATATAATGACATAACCTTGTTATTAATAACATCCAATGTTCATGATCACGAAACCATGATCATCTATTAATCAACAAGCTAGTTATACAAGAGGCTTACTAGGGACTCCTTGTTGTTCACATAACACACATGTATTAATGTTTCGGTTAATACAATTATAGCATGGTATGTAAACATTATCATAAACACAAAGATATATTATAATAACCATTTTATTATTGCCTCTTGGGCATATCTCCAACAGTCTCCCACTTGCACTAGAGTCAATAATCTAGTTTACATCTGTAAAGATATAACACCTTGGCCTTCCGGTGCTTTATCATGTTTTGCTCACGGGAGAGGTTTTAGTCAACGGATCTGACATGCTCAGAACCGTATGTATTTTGTAATTCATTTACGTCTCAACGCATCACTCATTTCCAAATGAGTCGGCATTAAATATGTTTGGTCTTCTGGTGGAACCTTAATTCCGCGGTCTGAAATATGTCACTAATATTGTCATACACAATATAGCTTCAAAGTTCTGACACTATCGGAACTACACCAAGTTCTCAAAGAACCTTTTGACTTAACATCCTTTGTCATTGTCAAAACAATGACATACTCTGCCTTCTTTTGTAGAATCCGTCACAATATTTAGAACTCTTCTAAATCTAGCATAGACAACTTCTAGCTCATTGTGCTACCTTTTAAACAACACTTAGTCTAATTTGAGATTGAAATTTTATTTTCATATGTGACAAAACAAATATCGGTGCAACATCTTGCAGTGATTTGTTTGTCATTTCTCCATACAAAACTATATATATATACTTGGTTCTTCTTAAGTACTCAAGAATATTCTTACTGTTTTTCAATGATCATCACATGAATCATTCTGGTACATGCTCATAACACTTTTAGAGCATAGGACATCTGATTGTGTACATATTATTCGTGATCTATAATCACTCATGTGTTTTTACTCATTGAGTGTCAGATACACTCAATTCTTGTTAAACCTTCACATGACAAGAACATTTTCTTAATATTTTTATATTGAACTACTTCAATATCCATCATATGTACTTTGACTTAAACTTATTTATGTGTTTCAATCTATCTTCTAGATCTTGACACTAAATTTGTTTCAGTCCATATCCTTTCATTGAAACTAATTCTCAATGAAACCTTTTTAATCAAGTATATAATTACATCATTTATATCCAACTATATGTCATCTACATAAAGTATTATAAATATGTCTCAGCGCTCCCACTTAATTTCTTGCAAATGCAAGCCTCTTCATCGTTTCCGATGAAATCAAAACTCTTTGACTATTTCATCTGGTGAAGATTCCAACTCCATGATACTCACTTCATCCAATTGAAGTTTGTATACCTATTTAGTATTCCACGGACTAGCAAAACAATTGGTTGTATCTTGTATACACCTTTAATACACATTCTGATAAGTAATGTATTTTGCCATCCTACTAGCATATCTCATAAAAGAAATATGTAGTGATTACTAGAATAATCCACATAGACTATAAGCATTGCTACGGAAGATCTAATCTTATCGTAGTCAACTCTTTGAACTTTGTCGTAAACAACTTTTCGACAAGTGCTTCTTCAAGGATATTTCATCCAAGTCCATCAATTTTATAGATCTATTTACTTTCAAAAAGTATTTATCTATCTTGGATTTCCTGGCGTATAGCCATTTTAACGGAGTCGGGGCCCATCATAACTTCTTTGTTTGTAGTTGGTTTATCATTGTTCAAAATCAATCATTTGTCCACAAATCATTTATTTGATCACAAAGTAAACCATACCTACAAGGTTCAATATGTACTTCGATCTCCATGACTAAAAAACTTTGTAGTCATGGGAGCCATGATCGTTGTGGCCGCTTCCGGAACCAATTCTGTGCTACTCTGATCATTATGCTCGGGTTCATAAACTTTATCAAGTTCTATTGTCCTCCCACTCAAAAACTTCGCTAGAAACAATTTCTTGGAAATAAGAAACATTGACAAACACTTTTGTCTTTGTCTCCATAGTGGGAAGAATTCCCAATCAATTCTCTGGGATAACCAACAAAGACATTCATCCTATTTTGGTTGTAAACTTATTTACTTATGCTATGCATACCAAAATTTAAGAAAGGACTATTAGGTTCATACCCATGCCATAACTCGTATGGTGTCATTTCTACAGATCATGATGATGCTCTATTTAGTGTAAAAGCGGTAGTCTCTAAAGCATAATCCACAAAAATATAATGGCTTTATTTTATCTCATCATTGACCCAACAAGGTTTGGATACATCTCTTGGATACTTCATCATCACTATGATACTCCAAGAAACGTGAGTTGTAGAACAATTTCATAACTCTCTTAGATGTTCGCTAAAACTCGTAATTCAAATGTTTCAACCATGATCCAATCATAGATATTTGACTTTTCTATTACGATGATTTCCACTTCATGCTGAAATTTATTTGAATCCATTCAAATGTTTCAAACTTCTTCCTTATTGAATATATCCACATATATATACTCAATTCATTGTTGAAAGTTTTCATGAAGTAGAAGAATCTCCCGCACACAACTATGTCCAGTGAACCACATACGTCATCATGTATGTTTCCACTAAGTTAGTTGCCCGTTCAACTCTTGGCCTATGAACGGTATTTTAATCATTCTCTTTAGAAAAGATTCGCAAGCGCAAAATGATTCAAAAATCAAATGACTCCGAAAATCCATTTGCATGGAGTTCCTTCATGCGTTCCTTTCTAACATGACCTAAATGGTGGTTCCACAAATAAGTGGAATTCAAATCATTTGCCTTATGGCATTTTAGCGTCAGTGTTATGTATGTGTGTTTCACCATTAAGATTTATAATAACTTATCCATCGTATATGGAGTAATGTCATAATTTGAACAACTCATTGTTTTCATTTGACCAGAGAAAAATAACAATTATTAAGTTCTTTATTATAAATTCTAAGGGCTAGATAGAATGCTAACGACGAACATAATAACACTTTATTTTGTTCCAGTCGTGCATTCCTATCATATTCCTTGTCAGTCACTTAGGCCATTGTATTCTTGTATTGCGTTGTTTTGTATGACACTTCATACCAACCAATATGGTACAAATACCCAAGAATTTCATTGTGTGACCTAACTAGGAATATAACCATAACATGTATATCATTTATATACACCTGAGCTAGACATTCTAGTCTTTTCTTTCTTTCTGCCAATAATCTTTTGTAGTTTCTCTTTTAGCTTTCCTCATTATTCAGAAAAACACATCAACTTCAATAACTTCTCGGTTTGTTGGTCAAATACCAATAACCTTGAGGTTCTTACTTTGAAGTTGATCATCATATGACAAGTGTTCCGGATTTCACTATTAGTAACCTTGTAATATGATGAACAATTTCACTCATAATTTTATCCATTGTATCATGATGACTTTTTGAGACCATGTCTGTACATGCTAGGCTCATAAAGTTTTAACCTTGTATTCGCATGTGCAAATCTGGCTTGCACCCGTTCTATGCACACGTAGAATCTATAACACCCGATCATCACGTGATGCTTCGATACGACGAGTCTTAGCAACGGTGCATACTAAGGATGATAACTTCATGGATATGCGAATATTATTAGTGCCCCAATAGTTGGAGGATTGTGACGCCTGGCGTCTTCAACCTTCATACATTCCCATAAAACTTATGAGTTTATGTAGTCTCACCAAATTTATATTCTATCATCTTGAAATAAGGTCTTAGATATCACATATATCTCATACCTTGATTATTTCTGAAAACTAAATTTTCAGCTCCTTACTTTTCAAACAGATTTGAACTTCAAGTTTCATGGAGACAAGATAACTTTAGATACTAATTGAAACCATAGTTCTTTGAATCAACAATGTGAGGTTTACTAAAAGTTTGCAATAGGACTTAATCATTTCTTGATTCATTAACAATACGGTACCAATCCGTAAAGTTTCTTATCAGATTTTAACAGTATTTCTATCTCAATTACAAGACTAGCGCATGGTAGAATACGGATGCCAATACTACAAAATTAATTCAAAATACTACTCAGACTATGTTTATGATAATTAGTTCATGTTTTAATCTAATTACTAATGAACTCCCACTTAATACAACATCCCTCATAGTTGTTAAGTGGTACACGATCCACATCCACTACACCAAAACCGATCATCACGTGAGATGATGTAGCTTCAATGGTGAACATCAACATGTTGATCATATCATCCATATGACTCGTGTTCAACCTTTCGGTTTCCGTTGTCCCGAGGCCATGTCTGTACATGCTAGGCTCGTCAAGCAAACCCAAGTATTCCGCGTGTGCAACATGGCTTACACCCGTTGTATATGACGTTGAATCTATCACATCCGATCATCACGAGATGCTTTGAAACGACGAACTTTGGCAACGGTGCATACGAGGGAGAACACTTTATTATCTTGATATTAATGTGAGGGATCATCTTATAATGCTACCGTCGCGTTCTAAGCAAAAAGATGCATAAAGGATTAACATCACATGCAATTCATATGTGATATGATATGGCCCTTTTGTCTTTGCGCCTTTGATCTTCATCTCCAAAGCACGGACATGATCTCCATCATCAACGGGCATGATCTCCATCATCGTCGGCGTAGCGTCAAGGTCCATGGCGCCGTCTTCATGGTTGTTCACCTCATGTAGCAACTATTACAACTACTTTGAAATACTACTCAACATGAAAATTAAAGACAACCATAAGGCTCCTGCCGGTTGCCACAATACAATAATGATCATCACATACATATTCATCATCACATTATGGCCATATCACATCACCAAACCCTGCAAAAACAAGTTAGACGTCTCTAATTTGGTTTGCATATACGTGGTTTAGGGTTTTCGAGAGAGATCTAATCTACCTACGAACATGAACCACAACGGTGATACTAATGTTGTCAATAGAAGAGTAAATTGAATCTTCACTATAGTAGGAGAGACAGACACCCGCAAAGCCTCTTATGCAATACAAGTTGCATGTCGAACGAGGAACAAGTCTCATGAACGTGGTCATGTAAAGTTAGTCCGGGCCGCTTCATCCCACTATGCCACAAAGATGCAAAGTACTCAAACTAAAGACAACAAGAGCATCAACTCCCACAAAACCATTGTGTTCTACTCGTGCAACCATCTATGCATAGACACGGCTCTGATACCCCTGTAGGGATTCGTTGCATAGAAAACAAAAATTTCCTACCGCGAACACGCAATCCAAGCCAAGATGCAATCTAGAAGACGGTAGCAACGAGGGGATTATCGAGTCTCACCCTTGAAGAGATTCCAAAGCCTACAAGATGAGGCTCTTGTTGCTGCGGTAGACGTTCACTTGCCGCTTGCAAAAGTGCGTAGAAGATCTTGATCACGGCGCCACAAACGGGCAGCACCTCCGTACTCGGTCACACGTTCGGTTGTTGATGAAGACGACGTCCACCTCCCCGTTCCAGCGGGCAGAGGAAGTAGTAGATCCTCCTCGGAATCCCGGCAGCACGACGGCGTGGTGGCGGTGTCGATGGAGATCTCCGGCGGAGCTTCGCTAAGCATATGCGGGAGAATTAGAGGAGGAGGGGTGCTAGGGTTTGGGGAGAGGGGGTGCCATGGGCGCCGGCCTCAAGGGGGCAGGGGTGGTGCGGCCAAGCCATGGGCAGCCCCTCCCTCTCCTCCTCATTATATAGGTGGAACCCCAAGGGTTTGCCCAAAGTCTTCGAATAAGACCCCAACAGAAAAACTGCCTTATGGACGAAACCTAGAGGGACATGGACTCTCCCTTTCCCTCTTTTCTTGGCCGGCCAAGGAGGTGGAGTCCACCATGGACTCCACCCTCCCACTTGGTTGGCTGGTTAGGGTTTGTGGAGTCCCTTCGGGACTCCTCCTTCCATAGTGATTTATTCCGGATGATTTCTAGAAACCACCTTCCATAAATGCACCGAATCATTTCCAAACTTGGAAAGTGACTTCCTATATATGAATCTTATTCTCCGGACCATTCCAGAACTCCTCGTGATGTCCTGGATCCCATCCGAGACTCCAAACAAAACTTCGAACTCCATTCCATATTCCATATCTACTTAAACGACATCAAACCTTAAGTGTGTCACCCTACGGTTCGCGAACTATGTAGACATGGTTGAGAACTCTCTCCGACCAATAACCAATAGTGGGATCTGGAGATCCATAATGGCTCCCACATATTCAACGATGACTTTAGTGATCGAATGAACCATTCACATACGATACCAATTCCCTTTGTCACGCGATATTTTACTTGTCCAGGTTTGATCATCGGTATCTCTATACCTCGTTCAACCTCGTCTCATGACAAGTACTCTTTACTCGTACCGTGGTATGTGGTCTCTTATGAACCATTCATATGCTTGCAAGCTATTAGACGACATTCCAGAGAGGGCCCAGAGTATATCTATCCGTCATCGGGATGGACAAATCCCACTGTTGATCCATATGCCTCAACTCATATTTTCCGGATACTTAATCCCACCTTTATAACCACCCATTTAGTGGCGTTTGATGTAATCAAAGTACCTTTCCGGTATAAGTGATTTACATGATCTCATGGTCATAAGGACTAGGTAACTATGTATCGAAAGCTTATAGCAAATAACTTAATGACGTGATCTTATGCTACGCTTAATTGGGTGTGTCCATTACATCATTCATATAATGACATAACCTTGTTATTAATAACATCCAATGTTCATGATCACGAAACCATGATCATCTATTAATCAACAAGCTAGTTATACAAGATGCTTACTAGGGACTCCTTGTTGTTCACATAACACACATGTATTAATGTTTCGGTTAATACAATTATAGCATGGTATGTAAACATTATCATAAACACAAAGATATATTATAATAACCATATTATTATTGCCTCTTGGGCAAGTCAATGCTCTTCAAGAAGAAGCCTTGGATGAGTACTATCGCTTGTTCAAGGAGAAGACCTCATGTTGCAACCATGAAGAAGAAATTGCCGCTCTTGAGATCACCAAGGCCAAGCTATTGAGTTTGAGTAGCAAGCAAGAAGAGTCGTTGGAGGAGTGTCTCCGTATGAGCAAGGAGAAGGATACGTGTTGTGATCATGAGGAGCAAATAGCCGCCTTGAAGAGAAGGGAAGCCAAGCTCATGGAGATCAACTCCATGCAAGAAGAAACATTGAAGGAGTACTTTCCTTTGAGCAAGGACCGTGCATGTTGCACTCATGAAAGTGACATTGCCAAGATGGAAAATGACAAGCGCTTGCTCATGAAGTTGAACGCTCTCCAAGAAGAAGCTTTGATGGAACACTTCCGGGTGAACAAGGCAAAGGAGGTCCAAGTGTTTGATATTTGCCATCCACACCCGGAGCATGAAGATGAAGTCAATCGCTTGAAGGCCAAGGTTGATAGACTCCAAGTTCAAGCCAAGTACTTGGAAGGAATCATTGAAGCTAAAGATGGAGCCAAAGAGGGCTCGTGCAATGAAGGAGGAGTGGCTACCAAGCCAAAGAGAAAGAGGAAGAGGAGGACCAAGAAGAAGATGGACAAGAAGAACATGGAGACCAACCGTGAAGGGAGCAATGCTAGCTCAAGAAGGGATGGAGTACCCAACTCCGCCTCGACGGGTTTCGCCGGCTCTAACAACCCTTCTCATGTTCTTTTTGTTGATTACTATGGACATATTCGTGCTCGCTTTATTGGTCCTCAAAAGGACAATGTTGATTGGACTATTTGGGTTCCCAAACCCCTTGTTACTAACATGATAGGACCCATTGAAAAATGGGTACCTAAATCCAAGACTTGATTCCTTGTAGGACTATGCTTCCGGTGGCGCTAAATGGGTGGTTGATAGTGGAGCCACAAGTCATATGACCGGAAGCAAGGATATTGTTGTCGACCTCGTGCCTTCTCTCTCTACCGTTTCATATGGCGACAACACGTGCTCTAAGGTATTGGGTCTTGGCAAGGTGGTGGTAACACCCGACATCTCACTTGTGAATGTCCTCCTTGTCGAGACCCTTGGTTACAACTTACTCTCCGTTCATCAAATTGCTCGTATGGGATTATGCACATTCTTTGATGAACATATGGTGGTCCTCTTGTGGAGCAAGACACTCAATGTAGCTTTTGTTGGATATGTAGAGAACGGTTTGTATGTTGTCGATTTCTCCGGAAAGACAACATCTTCCGCTCTTTGCTTATTCGCCAAAGGTGACAAGGGTTGGTTATGGCATCGCCGACTAGCCCATGTCAACATGAGGACTTTGCAAAGTCTCCACAAGGGTGGCCACATTCTCGGACTAAAAGAAGATGTCTCTTTTTGCAAGGATCGTGTTTGTAGGGCTTGCGTACAAGGAAAGATGCATGGAGCTCCTCACAAGGCCAAGACTATCATCTCTACCACAAGATGCTTGGAGCTCCTACATGTTGATCTCTTTGGTCCACCATCTCATGAAAGTCTTGGAGGAAAGAAGTATTGCCTCGTCATCGTTGATGACTATTCACGCTATTGTTGGGTATTCTTCTTCAAGTACAAGAGTGAGACTCAACGGACCATGATGGAGTTTGCCAACCAAGTTCAACGCAAGTACGACAACAAGATTCTCGCAATAAGGAGCGACAATGGAACGGAGTTCAAGAACTACACATTGGATGAATTCCTCGGCGAGGAAGGAATCGAACACCAATACTCCACGCCATATACTCCCCAACAAAATGGGGTCGCCGAAAGGAAGAATCGAACCTTGATCGAAGCCGCTCGAACCATGATGATGGAATACAAGTCCAACTACAATTTTTGGGCGGAAGCTATCTCTACCGCTTGCCATGCTACTAATCGCCTCTACTTTCGCAAAGGTCTTGAGAAGACACCATATGAGATCCTCACCGGCAACAAGCCTAATGTGTCATACTTCAAGGTCTTCGGATGCAAATGCTACATACTTGTCAAGGACACACGCCTATCCAAGTTTGATTCAAGAGCTCAAGAAGGAATTTTCGTTGGCTATGCTACGGATTCTCACGCCTATAGAGTCTTCAACAAGTCAAGTGGACGTGTTGTAGAATCTTGTGATGTGACGTTCGATGAAGATGATAGATCTTTGGAGGAGCGAAGTGCTTCTTGTGAGAAAGGAGATGCAATTCCCCCGGATACCATAGGAAGGATGGGTGTGGGCATTCGCCTACCTCAAATGCTACCTTCTATGAGTACCGGGGAAGGACCAAGTTCCACCCAAGTGGAGCCATCTACACCACAAGGCCAAGCTTCTTCCGTTGATCTAACAAATGCAAGTCAACCTCTACAACAACCTCAAGTTCAACCTCAACCTCAAGATCAACCTCGACATCTACAACAACAATCAAGTCCAAGTTCACCTCAACAAGCTCAAGAACAACATACACCGCAAGCTCGTCTACCTCAACACCCAACATCAAGTGACCAAGGTCAAGCTTCAAGTTCTTCTCCGAGTGGTTCGGGGACAATCTTCATGGACAATGATATTCCCTATACCCCCGAGCCATCCGGATCTCATGACAAGGTTGCCTCTTTCAACGACAATGGAGGTCAAGGCGAGGACCTAAACCGTGATGAAGGCCAAGAGGACTCTCAAGAACCATCTCCTCAAGCCGACACTCGCCGTGAAGATCCTACTACAAGACACTTGCGTCTCAAGTCTCATTCCTTGCAAAACATCATTGGTGATCTAAAGAGAAATGTCACCACTCGGAGGCAACTTGCAAACTTTTGTGCGCACCATGCCTTTGTCTCTAGAGTGGAACCACTCAAAGTTGATGATTGAGACGTCTCCAACGTATCGATAATTTCTTATGTTCCATGCCACATTATTGATGTTATCTACATGTTTTATGCACACTTTATGTCATATTCGTGCATTTTCTGGAACTAACCTATTAACAAGATGCCGAAGTGCTAGTTCCTGTTTCTGTTTTTGGTTTCAGAAATCCTAGTAACGAAATATTCTCGGAATCGGATGAAATCAACGCCCAAGTTCCTATTTTCACCGGAAGCATCCGAACACCGGGAAGGATCGGAGAAGGGGACAGGCCACCAAACCACACCCGGCGCGGCCGGGGGCCGCGCCCCTATAGTGTGGGCCCCCAAGCCCTCCTGGCGCCTCTTCGCCTATTTAAAGCCCCGGATCGAAAACCCGAGGTGTTCGACGAACCCACAGAAACCTTCAGGCGCCGCCATCGCGACGCCAAGATCGGGGACAGGAGTCTCTGTTCCGGCACGCTGCCGGAGTGGGGAAGTGCCCGGAAGGCTTCTCCATCGACACCGCTGCCATCTCCACCGCCATCTTCATCACCGCTGCTGCTCCCATGAGGAGGAGTAGTTCTCCATCGAGGCTCGGGGCTGTACCGGTAGCTATGTGGTTCATCTCTCTCCCATGTACCTCAATACAATGATCTCATGAGCTGCTTTACATGATTGAGATTCATATGAGTTTGTATCACAATTTATCTATGTGCTACTCTAGCAAAGTTATTAAAGTAGTTCTATTCCTCCTGCACGTGTGTAAAGGTGACAGTGTGTGCACCGTGTTAGTACTTGGTTTATGCTATGATCATGATCTCTTGTAGATTGCAAAGTTAACTATTGCTATGATAATATTGATGTGATCTATTCCTCCTACATATGCATGAAGGTGACAGTGTGCATGCTATGTTAGTACTTGGTTTAGTCTTTTGATCTATCTTACACTAAAGGTTACTTAAATATGAACAAATTGTGGAGCTTGTTAACTCCGGCATTGAGGGTTCGTGTAATCCTACGCAATGTTCATCATCCAACGAGAGTGTAGAGTATGCATTTATCTGTTCTGTTATGTGATCAATGTTGAGAGTGTCCACTAGTGAAAGTGTAATCCCTAGGCCTTGTTCCTAAATACTGCTATCGATGCTTGTTTAATGTTTTACTGTGTTACTACTGATGCAATACTACCACCATCAACTACACGCCAGCAAGCTATTTTCTGGCACCGTTGCTACTGCTCATATATATTCATACCACATTTCACTATCTCTTCGCCGAACTAGTGCACCTATTAGGTGTGTTGGGGACACAAGGACTTCTTGCTTTGTGGTTGCAGGGTTGCATGAGAGGATATCTTTGACCTCTTCCTCCTGAGTTCGATAAACCTTGGGTGATCCACTTAAGGGAAAACTTGCTGCTGTTCTACAAACCTCTGCTCTTGGAGGCCCAACACTGTCTGAAAGGAGGGGGAACGTAGACATCAAGCTATTTTGCGCCGTTAGGAAAGGTAAAAGGTACTCACACTCCGGATCTCGGCTACTAAGCTATTTTCCGGCGCCGTAAGTACTCGAAGCTATTTCCTTTAGATCCTGCAATTGCATCTTTTTGTTTCTTGTTTACACTAGTTTGGCATAATGGACAAGAATGATCTTCTTATTCTATTTCCTGATTTAAAACATGGATTGTTTGATGCGAAAATTAAAAAACCTATGGAATCTTATTTGCATGCTGGTAGTAATATTAGTATGAACGCTTTGAACACCATTGTTGATAATGATATAGAAAGTTCTAAGCTTGGGGAAGCTGGTTTTGATGAGCATGATCTTTTTAGTCCCGCAAGCATTGAGGAGAAAAATTTCTTTGATGATACTTTGCCTCCTATTTATGATGATTATAATGATAGTGGTCTTTTGCTTCCACCTACTATGGAGAGTGAATTTTGTTATGATTACAATATACCTCCTATATTTGATGATGAGAATAATAATGATATCTACTTTGTTGAATTTGCTCCCACTACAACTAATAAAATTGACTATGCTTATGTTGGGAGTAGTAATAATTTTATGCATGAGACTCATGATAAGAATGTTTCATTTGATAGTTATATTGTTGAGTTTGCTCATGTTGCTACTGAAAGTTATTATGAGAGAGGAAAATATGGTTGTAGAAATTTTCATGTTACTAAAACACCTCTCTATGTGCTGAAATTTTTGAAGCTATACTTGTTTTATCTTCCTATGCTTGTTACTTTGCTCTTCATGAACTTGTTTATTTACAAGATTCCTATGCATAGGAAGCATGTTAGACTTAAATGTGTTTTGAATTTGCCTCTTGATGCTCTCTTTTGCTTCAAATACTATTTCTTGCGAGTGCATCATTAAAACTGCTGAGCCCATCTTAATGGCTATAAAGAAAGAACTTCTTGGGAGATAACCCATGTGTTATTTTGCTACAGTACTTTGTTTTTATTTTGTGTCTTGGAAGTTGTTTACTACTGTAGCAACCTCTCCTTATCTTAGTTTTGTGTTTGGTTGTGCCAAGTGAAGCCTCTAATCGAAGGTTGATACTAGATTTGGATTTCTGCGCAGAAACAGATTTCTATCTGTCACGAATCTGGGCTGTTTTCTCTGTAGAAAAATCATAAAAATATGCCAATTTACGTGCGTGTTCCTCAGATATGTACGCAACTTTCATTAGTTTTGAGTTTTCTGATCTGAGCAACGGAAGTATTTATTAAAAATTCGTCTTTACGGACTGTTCTGTTTTGACAGATTCTGTCTTTTATTTCGCATTGCTTCTTTCGCTGTGTTGGGTGGATTTCTTTGTTCCATTACCTTCCAGTAGCTTTGAGCAATGTCCAGAAGTGTTAAGAATGATTGTGTCACCTCTGAACATGTGAGTTTTTGATTATGTACTAACCCCTCTAATGAAGTTTATGAGAAGTTTGGTGTGAAGGAAGTTTTCAAGGGTCAAGAGAGGAGAATGATATACTATGATCAAGAAGAGTGAAAGCTCTAAGCTTGGGGATGCCCCGGTGGTTCACCCCTGCATATATCAAGAAGACTCAAGCGTCTAAGCCTGGGGATGCCCAAGGCATCCCCTTCTTCATCGACAAATTATCAGGTTCCTTCTCTTGAAACTATATTTTTATTCGGTCACATCTTATGTGCTTTACTTGGAGCGTCTGTGTGCTTTTATTTTTGTTTTTGTTTGAATAAATGCTTATGTGGGAGAGAGACACGCTCCGCTGGTTCGTATGAACACATGTGTTCTTAGCTCATAATATTCATGGCGAAGTTTCTTCTTCGTTAAATTGTTATATGGTTGGAATTGGAAAATGATACATGTAGTAATTGCTATAATGTCTTGGGTAATGTGATACTTGGCAATTGTTGTGCTCATGTTTAAGCTCTTGCATCATATGCTTTGCACCCATTAATGAAGAAATACATAGAGCATGCTAAAATTTGGTTTGCATAATTGGTCTCTCTAAGGTCTAGATAATTTCTAGTATTGAGTTTGAACAACAAGGAAGACGGTGTAGAGTCTTATAATGTTTACAATATGTCTTTTATGTGAGTTTTGCTGCACCGGTTCATCCTTGTGTTTGTTTCAAATAAGCTTTTCTAGCCTAAAACTTGTATCGAGAGGGAATACTTCTCATGCATCCAAATCCTTGAGCCAAACAACACTATGCCATTTGTGTCCACCATACCTACCTACTACATGGTATTTTCCGCCATTCCAAAGTAAATTGCTTGAGTGCTACCTTTAAACAATTCAAAATTTATCACCTCTGATTTGTGTCAATGTTTTATAGCTCATGAGGAAGTATGTGGTGTTTATCTTTCAATCTTGTTGGGCAACTTTCACCAATGGACTAGTGGCTTCATCCGCTTATCCAATAATTTTGCAAAAAGAGCTGGCAATGGGATTCCCAGTCCCAAATTAATTAACAAAAATAGACACTCCTCCATGGTATGTGATTGTTGGACGGCACCCGAAGGATTCGGTTAGCCATAGCTTGTGTAAGCAAAGGTTGGGAGGAGTGTCATCATAATAAAACTAAAATAAAAGGCACTCCTTCATGGTATGAGATTGTTGGCAGAGGATTCGGTTAGCCATGGTTTGTGAAAGAAAGGTTGGAAGGAGTGCCACCCAAAAATAAAATAAAATGGGAGCCGCTCTTTGAAGGTTTGTCTGGCAAGGGGGTTAGAGTACCCGCTACCATTCGTTGACAACAACATACACCTTTCAAAACTTTATTTTTATGCTCTCTTTATGTTTTCAAAATAAAAGCTCTAGCACAAATATAGCAATTGATGCTTTCCTCTTTGAAGGACCATTCTTTTACTTTCAATGTTGAGTCAGTTCACCTATTTCTCTCCACCTCAAGAAGCAAACACTTGTGTGAACTATGCATTGATTCCTACATACTTGCATATTGCACTTATTATATTACTCTATGTTGACAATATCCATGAGATATACATGTTATAAGTTGAAAGCAACCGCTGAAACTTAATCTTCTTTGTGTTGCTTCAATGCCTTTACTTTGAATTATAGCTTTATGAGTTAACTTTTATACAAGACTTATTGATGCTTGTCTTGAAGTACTATTCATGAAAAGTCTTTGCTTTATGATTCAGTTGTTTACTCATGTCATTACCATTGTCTTGGATCGCTGCATTCATTACATGTGTTTACAAATAGTATGATCAAGGTTATGATGGCATGTCACTCCAGAAATTATCTTTGTTATCGTTTTACCTGCTCGGGACGAGCAGAACTAAGCTTGGGGATGCGATACGTCTCCAACGTATCGATAATTTCTTATGTTCCATGCCACATTATTGATGTTATCTACATGTTTTATGCACACTTTATGTCATATTCGTGCATTTTCTGGAACTAACCTATTAACAAGATGCCGAAGTTGCTGTTTTCTGCTGTTTTTGGTTTCAGAAATCCTAGTAACGAAATATTCTCGGAATCGGACGAAATCAACGCCCAAGTTCCTATTTTCACCGGAAGTATCCAGAACACCGGAAGGATCGGAGAAGGGACGGGCCACCAAACCACACCGGGCGGCCGGGGGGCGCCCCCTATAGTGTGGGCCCCCCAGAAGCCCTCCTGCGCCGCCTCTTCGCCTATTTAAAGCCCCTGGATCGAAAACCCTGAGGTGTTCGACGAAACCCACACCTTCGAGCCGCCGCCATCGCGACGCCAAATCTGGGGGACAGGAGTCTGTTCGGCACGCTGCCGGACGGGAAAGTGCCCCGGAAGGCTTCTCCATCGACACCGCTGCCATCTCCACCGCCATCTTCATCACCGCTGCTGCTCCCATGAGGAGGAGTAGTTCTCCATCGAGGCTCGGGGCTGTACCGGTAGCTATGTGGTTCATCTCTCTCCCATGTACCTCAATACAATGATCTCATGAGCTGCTTTACATGATTGAGATTCATATGAGTTTGTATCACAATTTATCTATGTGCTACTCTAGCAAAGTTATTAAAGTAGTTCTATTCCTCCTGCACGTGTGTAAAGGTGACAGTGTGTGCACCGTGTTAGTACTTGGTTTATGCTATGATCATGATCTCTTGTAGATTGCGAAGTTAACTATTGCTATGATAATATTGATGTGATCTATTCCTCCTACATATGCATGAAGGTGACAGTGTGCATGCTATGTTAGTACTTGGTTTAGTCTTTTGATCTATCTTACACTACAAGGTTACTTAAATATGAACAAATTGTGGAGCTTGTTAACTCCGGCATTGAGGGTTCGTGTAATCCTACGCAATGCGTTCATCATCCAACGAGTGTAGAGTATGCATTTATCTATTTGTTATGTGATCAATGTTGAGAGTGTCCACTAGTGAAAGTGTAATCCCTAGGCCTTCTTCCTAAATACTGCTATCGCTGCTTGTTTCTTGTTTCTTGTGTTACTACTGCTGCAATACTACCACCATCAACTACACGCCAGCAAGCTATTTTCTGGCACCGTTGCTACTGCTCATATATATTCATACCACCTGTATTTCACTATCTCTTCGCGAACTAGTGCACCTATTAGGTGTGTTGGGGACACAAGAGACTTCTTGCTTTGTGGTTGCAGGGTTCCATGAGAGGGATATCTTTGACCTCTTCCTCCCGAGTTCGATAAACCTTGGGTGATCCACTTAAGGGAAAACTTTGCTGTTCTACAAACCTCTGCTCTTGGAGGCCCAACTTTGTCTCAGGACCACTAAAGTTAATGATGCTCTCAAAGATCCCGATTGGTTGAATGCAATGCAAGAGGAACTCAACAACTTCAAGAGGAATGATGTATGGACTCTCATGAAGCGACCCGATCATTGCCGCAATGTTATCGGCACCAAGTGGATCTTCAAGAACAAGCAAGATGAAAGTGGCACGGTCATCCGCAACAAAGCAATATTGGTAGCACAAGGCTATTCTCAAGTCGAAGGCGTGGACTTTGGTGAAACCTTTGCACCCGTTGCAAGGCTCGAGTCCATCCGTATCCTTTTGGCCTTTGCCTCACATCATGGCTTTAAGTTGCAACAAATGGATGTTAAGAGTGCTTTTCTTAATGGTCTACATGAGGAAGTATATGTGAAGCAACCCCCGGGGTTCGAGGATCCCCATTTCCCGGACCATGTCTTCAAGCTCAAAAAGTCTCTATATGGTCTCAAACAAGCTCCTAGAGCTTGGTATGAGCATCTCAAGGAGTTGCTTGAAGACCGTGGTTTCCAAGTGGGGAAAATCGATCCCACTCTTTTTACTAAGAAGGTCAATGGGGAGCTTTTCGTATGCCAACTCTATGTAGATGACATCATATTTGGCTCTACTAACACAAAATTCAACGATGAGTTTGCTATGTTGATGACAAATAGGTTTGAGATGTCAATGATGGGTGAACTCAAGTACTTTCTTGGGTTCGAGATCAAGCAAATGCGACAAGGCACCTTCATCAATCAAGCAAAGTACCTCCAAGACATGCTCAAGCGCTTTGATATGAAGGACGCCAAGGGGATCGGAACTCCGATGCAACTCAAGTGTCAACTCACTCTTGACGAGGGCGGCAAGGCGGTGGATACCAAGCTCTACCGTTCGATGATAGGTTCGCTTCTCTACCTTTGTGCCTCTCGCCCGGATATCATGTTGAGCGTTGGTATGTGTGCACGGTTTCAAGCAAGTCCGAAGGAAAGCCACCTTGTGGCGGTCAAGAGGATCTTTCGATATTTAGTTGATACCCCACACTTCGGACTATGGTACCCAAGGGACACGGACTTTGCATTGGTTGGTTTCACCGACTCCGATTGGGCGGGCGACAAGATTGATAGGAAGTCTACCTCCGGAGCATGTCACTTTCTTGGAAGATCTTTGGTGTGTTGGTCCTCGAAGAAGCAAAATTGTGTCTCCGTCTCCACCGCGGAAGCCGAGTATATTGCCGCGGCGAGTAGTTGTGCTCAAATCTTATGGATGAGGCAAACCTTGCGGGATTATGGACTCGAGTATAGCAAGGTGCCTCTTTTGTGTGACAATGAGAGCGCAATCAAGATCGCCTACAATCCGGTTCTTCATGGCAAGACGAAGCACATCGAGATACGGAACCACTTCATCCGGGATCACATTGCTCGCGGAGATATTGTACTATCCTATATTGGCACCAAGGAGCAATTGGCGGACATCTTCACGAAGCCCTTGGATGAGAAGCGCTTTATTGAGTTGAGGCATGAGCTAAATATCATTGATCCGTCGAACTTTGCTTGACCATCGTGCGCACATACCAATCTTACCATCATATCTAGATGAAAGGCACGCATGGACATAGGAGGAGTGCGGTTTAAATCCATTGAGCTATCACTCCCCCCATAATGCATAAAGAAATCCAAAACATTTGCTATTTGTCAATTAAGTGACCTATGAGCTTCATGTTGAGTTGTAGTCCGTGAGTCCTAGATACATCTACGCGACCTCACAACTACTATACTCTTACACGGTGGCTTCGGCCACCAACACCCCCTCCTTGAGGGTTTTTCGGTTCTTCGTGACCTTGTTTTGTCTTTCTTCTTTGCTTTCTTCTTCTTGTTTTTGAGAACCTCCTTCAAGCTTGTTTGCTCGTGATTTTTGCAAGCTTGGTTGTATGTTCTTTTTCTCCATCTCTCTAGTTACCCTCCTTTTTGGTGTTCCGATGCCAAAGGGGGAGAAGTTCCTAGGTGGATGGAGACCTTTGTTGTTTGTAGCCGTTTGGTCCTAGTTGCTTATCGTGTCTTATGGCTACATCAACAACCCTATGGAGGCATCCTATTGTGAGTTTGGGTATTCTCAAGGCTATGGTATGATAACTTCACCCAAATCTCCGTATATGATCTCATGTTGCCTCCATATTGTGCATATGCCTCTTGAACATGTCATCTATCTATGTTGCATATGTGCTTGGTTTGTAAAAACTAGGGGGAGTGATGTCTCTATAACATGTGTATTTGTATTCAAATACATATTCATGATATGCACATGTGTAGGGGGAGCTCCGTCTAGTTTTTGCAAATCTAATGTTCTCATCATAATATCTTTGTTATTGTCAACTCTTGTGTTGTCATCAAACACCAAAAAGGGGGAGATTGTAAGAGCAAAATTCACACCCCAAGTTTTGTGTGTTTGATGACAACACTTGAGTAATCTCACCGTGTGCCTTGAGTATCATTGTTAGATTTGCAAGTACACGGTGACCTCGCCGGACGCGTCAAGATCGGAAGACTGAAGCGTAGTTGATAGGTTTTCCGGTTTTGTGTGCGTTTAGCGAGGTAACAAAGTTGGAGAGAAAAAGGGAAGAAAACCAGATTTAGCCAGGCCGGTACTACCGGTACCTGTAGTACCGCTACCCCTATAGGTACCGCCCTCGGTACCGCTCGAGTTCTGCTGAATTCGTCCCCCAGAACAAGTTGCGGTACCCCTGCAGTACGGGCGGTAGTACCGCTCACGAGCGGTAGTACCGCTCCGCTACGGTGAGTACGGTCGTACCGCCCTGGTACCGCTTCGAGTCGTAAGGTCTGGACCCTATTGCGGTACCACGGGCGGTAGTAGTCCGCTCTGTGTCCTTTGACCAGATCTGGATCAAATTTGAACTCAGAGCGGTAGTACCGCTTACCAAAGCGGTAGTACCGCTTAGGCCAAATCTGGACATAACGGTTGGATTTGGAGGAGCCTATTTAAGGGCCCCTTCTTCCCCACCCGATTTTATCTCTTCCCCTTCTCTCTCCTCCATTGTTGTTGAGCTTAATCCTTGAGGATCTCCTTCCCCCTCCAACCAATCTTGCCCTAATTTTGAGGATAGGTGGAGGAGACCCCGATTTATAGTTCTACCAAGAGAGATTTCACAAATACTAGTATTCCTTAGTGGATCTTGGTGGTAGGGTTCCTTTGGTGGATCTTGGAGAAGAGTTCCTTTGGTGGAGCATTGGGGAGTTCCTTTGGTGGAGTCTTGGAGAGTTTCCTGGTGGTGCCTTGGAGAGTTTCTTGGTGGAGCATTGGAAGAGTTCCTATGGTGGAGCATTGGTGATGGGTTCCTATGGTGGAGCATTGGAGATGTGCAGCTATGGAGTCTAGCTTGGTGATGTACTAGCTCCATAGGGTGTTGGGAGCATCCTTGTGTGTGTGGAGCTCGCCCCAACCTTGTGAAGGAATCACCGCCTCGACCGGTGCCTTAGTGGAAGAGGGAGAGCACCTCCGTGGAGCTCTCTCGAGGAAGAGGGTGAGGCCTTCCTTCGTGGTGTGGCCGCCTAGTCTCTTGTGTGAGACTAGCACCTCCTCAACGCAGACGTACCTCCTTTAGTGGAGAGAACTGCGGGAAACAAACCTCAACTCGCCTCGCGCCCCCGGTTGTCTCGCTCCTTACTTTGTTTATCTTGTTGATTCCTTTACTTGTTGCACATGCTTTAGCTTCATTGCAGGATCACCCCCATTGCTAAAAGTCACACATTTACCTTCCGTTGCATAAAACTTGAAAAAGACTAAAACTTGCCATAGCGCCATTCCCCCCCCCCCATTTGTTCGCTACGATCTGTGATAATGTAATCAAATGCCCAAGTTCAAAAAAAAAGGAATCTAAATGGAGTTGCCGAATGCTCAACGGGCAATTAGACAATCTCAACTTTTGCCTATTTTCAGTTGTTTAAATAAATTCAGCTCATAAATTTGTAGGCAATTGTTCCATAGCTCTATCTCTTCAAAATCTTAATCTCCAGGGGATTGTACTACATGTTGTACTTTGTATTTGAGCTGAAATAAAATCTTGGCGCCCCCAACGCCTGCCCTTGTTAAAAAAAAAAACACGTCCTCGAAGCAATTATTATCCTAGTGTATGTTATGCTGTCGTGAAGCGTGTTTGCCACTCTGGCTTCACATTGTTTACCGGACTTCAACCGCTTTGTGTCAGTTGACTGTTTGACCGTCATATTTTAATGTTTAACTGAATAGATAAAACTGCCTTTGTCAGGTCCTGCTCCCACACGACATTCAGTTCCATTCACGAAGAGGACAAAAATTAGTCGCATCTTATACCCAGGTTTTGAACTCTTTGAACTATAGGACATTATATTTCCGTACTAGTAAGTTTTCTATTGAAGAAAGAGGAGTATCTTAATCTTTCCTTGATTGAAATGACGGTTCATATAAAGCATAAAGTTTCCTAATTGACAATAGTACCAATGACCTTCAGCAAAATTAGATGTTTTTCTGCCTAATTTCTCAAAGAAAAGAAATCAATAAATAAACTCTTTTGTGACTACATTTACAAACCAAGTAATAATTGCATGAAGCAGGTTACATCATCCTGGATTCATAACAGGTTACATCATCCTGGATTCTAGTGCTCTTTCAATCTTAAGAGCATTGCACTACACTCTGAAAAATAATCATTCCGACACAATCTACGTTAATTCAAGCAGCACTGGGTTATTATACAGATAGGGCCATCATACAAGGCATCAGAAGCCTACAAGCCAAACAATATTTATGCGAGTCATCACGTACTACTGCACGACTCGGAAAAGGTCAGAAAAACAACACCAGCTCGGGGGACAACACAACACAACACAACCAGATCAAGGGGATTGAATGGGATCGGAGCGGTGCCACAAGAACTTCGAAATGTGGGCGACACAATTGTCAGGAGATTGATGCTGCTAATAGTTGTCAATCAGCAGGGGATTGATGTCGTTAGCTTGTATACTAAAGAGCGACTGACTCAGTTCCGGCGACAGCATGTTGGCTACACCTTCAAACTGCAATGAGAGATGCAACCACTGTCAGAAAATCCTAAAAGTGTTGTGTGACTTGGACAGAAAACGATGTCTTGTTAGGAAACTAAAGGAGCAAGTCAGCAAATTAATCGCATACCTTTTCGTGCCTATACTTTTCACGTATAGCATTGAGAGGGCATCCACTGGTGTTGCGCTGCAGTTCCCGTAGAGCGCATACACACATTTGAATATCAGAACTTTTGTATGAGGTGTAATGCTCCAGAGTATAGTTCTGTACAAGAAATAACATATATTAGAGGAGAAAAAAAACTTGTTTTCACATGATGTACAAAGGTCTGTATTCAGGGTTTTTGTACGAACCCATGGAAGGTCTGATTGGTCAAGTGTCCATCTTGCAAGAAAGACTGCAGAAGCTGCCACCACTGAAGGGAGAAATCTCAGGAAACTGTAATCGGTCAAAGTCAACTCCGCAAGATAATTGGCCAGATAACCCAAAGTTACAGAAGGAGCCTGTAGATGTAGTTTGAGAGATTAATGATCAGCGCCATACATATAAATTGAATGAAAACTGTGCTAAAATGGTTGTGTGCCAATCTTACTTTGTGAGAAGCCTGTGCTGCTCTAAGGAATCTCCTGATAAAATTTCAAATTACAGAAAAGGCTTGTTAGTGATGGCACAGGAACTTCACATTGAAAAAGAAATATGATGTGTCTAGTCATCCTGAGTAAGCAACCTGAGAAATGTTTTTGTTGTAGGAACAGAAAGATGAAATCCTAGATCATTAAGGACTTGGCACTCCATTTTCAGCACCTACAGAATCAGGATGATATCAGCTACGGGGATCAACAATGACACTTGCATATGTGTAATTAACAATCCTTCAGATTTCACATGAAAAAAATACCTCAGCTTTTGTATATGTATTATCAGTTATGAAACAAAATTCTTCAACACGAGGTGCACAGATCTCTTCATATTTCCTGCAAAATAAGTTAAATTTTAAAAAACACTAACAACATATATCAGTCACCAATAGCAGCAAAAGCAATAAATATAATTAATATATTCGCCACAGAATAAGCTCCTTCAGCAACTATGCAAACCTTTCCACGATCCATCTTCCTATCATTTTCAAGGTTTTTGTATATTGAATATTAACATCAAACAAATACAAACTTACGAGGCAATGAGCATGCTAGTTATCCCAAGAAGTTGAAGTTTTTGTCTCTCAATATATTTCCGGGAGAGAAATATATCAATAAGATATACAGTGAGGTACAGCGTGTCTGGCACGAGCTTATATTCTTCGGAAACCTGCAAAGCTAAGAACTTCATAAGCGGAGAAGTCATGAACAGTAAAGATTCAACTGGGACAAGGATCTTGATTTGTGGCAAAAGAAAACAAAGATATTCCATATATATGTCAGAAATGTATAAAGTATGTTTCTGGTGCTGAAGACCACTATCATCATATCCTAACATCTTTAGTATCTCCAGGTCTCTGAGAGTAATGTTTTTATATATGTGCATACCACCACAGCAGAACAAGTTTGATCATCTTGGGTTTGGCTCAACTTTACACTCAGCAAGTTATTTGTTGCAAGAAGGATGAGTGGATCATCACCACTGATTCAAACTTCTTGTATAAAATTCTCTATCACTGACATCAAATAGGATATTTGAAAGGAAAACAAAAGAAGCTGCAGAGACAGGAATGGAAAGAATGTTCATGTCCAGATGCCGCATGTAAAACCCTCGGTGAGTGCATCTGGGACTGGTGTCAAAATCCTGAACTCTAATCCCCTCTGAAATGAATGGGCAAAGTTTCTAGCATCCATAATTATGAACCTTTATATATAATTTTATACTTTATATTTGCAGCTTATATACATGAACTTGTATGTGAAGTCCAGTGAAATGGCAATGATGAATGCCCACATAGTCTTAAAGAACAGAATTGAACTATTTATGTATACAAACCTCAACAAGCCAATCAATCAGAATCCCTCGCATCCCCTTTGTAATGTCCTTTTGCAAAGTCTCCATGTAATTTGATTTAGGTCTTCTTATAAGCTGGGGAATAACATGAGCTCATAAGATGGAGGGTGAAATGCTTATCACAAAACAGAATGCTAACAGCATAGCACAGAGATGGAACACAAACATCAGTTTTTTAATTCTTCCTAGCTTTATAAGACATGTAAAATATGAGGGACGGATAAGTCGTAATTCCGTCCAAACAGTAGAAGAAGCTCTCCATTTTACCAAATTATATCAACATACCTCTGAGGCCATTAAGTTTGCGTATATCTCTGCAACGTAGGAAGCACACATTTGTGGATTTCCATTATCTTTGTCAATATCTATAATATTTAAACCAGCATAGTTCCCTGGAAAAAATATAGATTATTTAGCTGCTGCCACGTTAAACAGAACACATAAAGATTATCTACAAGTTTCTCAGAAATGAACAGTGCCGTAAACAATTACAGTGAGTAAATATGATAAAAGCCAACCAGCAGTGAGGAGTAACATTACAAGAAAGAGAAGCTCTGTACGTTTAGGTCCAGATGATAATGGTTGAGGAAAAAACATGAACTTAACTAACCATTCTTTGAGTCCGCAGTTTCAGATTTATCCCTTGTGTTCCTTCCCTGAAAGAATGCCTCATGAAACCCACTCAACCTGTTCCATTCAATATTTTGTAATGACAATGACCCCTTAATTTCGAGCAAAGCAGTGGGCTCCTCTTTTGGTGCAAAAAGCTCTCCCTTCTGAGCTTCCTCAGAATCATTAACAAATGAAGCTTCACTAACAGCAGGAAGGGGTGGTTTAGGAGCCTTCTTTGCACACTGCTTGTTTTTGCTCGGCATTCGTGCCACCTTTTGGGTGGGCTTTGACTGAAACGAAGGAAATACCTTATCATTTAGTTGACATTATTTGGGAGAAGAGAGTAATGGTCAAAAAAAATCATAGAAGGATACTGTAATATGTGGAATATGTTGGTACCTGCAGCTTAGTCGCAGCAGTGCAACTTTTGTATGAGTTTGCACAGCTTATGTTTGTCACATCCCTGAGCACTGCTCGCCTTTTAGGCTGTGGAGCTGATGTTACAGCACTTGCACAAGCATTCTCATCCAAAGCTCCCCTTTTCGCATTTGTTTTTGCCGGCGGTTTTCTCACAGGTACTGGTGCAGGGTGAGCCACTCCAAACCTTCCACGGTTATTAGCAGCTTGAGCTCGGGTGACACGGCCACTGGGTGCTTGGCAAGCAATAAGGACTGGATTATCCTTTCTTGCAGCCATGACAACCTGAATGGGTTACAGTGAAAATGACATTATGGATTCATGCAATGAGCAAAACAAGATTGCAACAAGTAGCATGGCAGAACTGAAAGGGGGAAATACCATCGGTTCACATGAAGCATCATGCAACATTGTTAATTAAATAAATAAGCAAGTGAAGGTACAAGTTTATCCAGTCTACTGAGAGCATGAGCTAGAGAAACAATACATTATCTCAGGTCATAAAAAAGCAAATGAGCAACCGAAAGATTATATTTGGACAAATTTACTTTCTGGCATTGTAAAGATGAATAAGATTATGAGAGGAAGTGAAAACATATAGCCATGAAACTCAGATGGAATGATGCACAGCTTGAATTATATCAAAAGTATGGAAAAGGTAGTTCTTTATGTAATCAGCTTAATCTCCCTGCCAAGATCTCAAAATCATGTTGACATGGCGTACTGCAAATGAGTGAGACAAATGTGGAAAAGGGTACAGCCATCACCAAGTTTAATACTAGTTTATTCAAGCAACATTGGAGTAGGTTAAGATGAGAAAGATTGGAGTACTTGAAAGAACGGGTGTAAAACTAGTACTTTAAAAAGAAAACCCAGATTTTCAAGAACGTAAACCCTAGAAAGGATTCTTGAGAGTTTTCTAATCCAGTAATGCTACACCTACGGATGGATCTTACAAAAATTTGCTTACGGACTCACGCGGAGCCTTATCAGGCAGGAGTGAACCCACAACCGTTCCCGCATTTTAAGCAATCAACTAAAATTCAACCAACCAGCAAGTCACACGTACGTCCGTAGACATTTCCGTAACCCACCCTTCCGTAGGTCTAGGATTATTGTTTCTAATCAGCCTTGACAGATCAAGTTACCTATACTATCAGATTCGTGAGTTCTTCCTGTAAAGAAAAAGATTCGTGAGTTCTTGGAAAGGGATGGGGGCGCCACCGGTTCTTGGAAAAGAAACCCCAAATTCTTTTCTTTAACACAAGAAAGCCCAAATCCGGCGGGCGAGATGTGCAAGAAAGGAGAGCATGAAGAGGAATGAGAGGGCAAAGAACTCACCGGGCTCGGGAGGGCCGGGCGAGAGGGTCGCCACCCGCGTCGATCTGCCGAGGCCGGAGAGGAAGGAGCAAGAAAGACGGGATTGCCGTCGATCTGGCGGCGAGGGAGGATGGGGCGGCAGCCGGTCCCCGGGAGAGGCAGGCCGCCGTCGCTGGAGTGGTTCGCCGAGAGCGAGATGAGGGGCGGGGAGTCGCCGGCGTCCGGGAGGCCCTCCGGTCCGAGAGGTTGTAGGGTTTAAGAAGGGAGAATGCGGGCGGCGGAAACCCTAGCGTTCCCCGTCCAGATCTGCGGCGAAGAGGAAAGGCCTCCCCAGCGCCGGCGGGATCCGGATGAGGCGGCTGCGGCGGAGGCGGCGACCACCTTTGGGGTTTGAGGTTTGAACCGAGCAGGCGGGATGATTTGGGGCAGCGTACAAGAGGAGAAGGGGACGGCTGTGGTGTGGTGGGGACGTGGGTTCTTCCGTGGGTTCAATCCGTTTTGTGGCCCAAAATACGTATCAAACAGACCACCAACCTGCAAACCAACTCACTTCACAACCATTAAACTGGACCCAATTCCTTAACCGGCCTGGCCCTGCAAGGACCACTAAACTTGTCACATTCGACTCCCATTTATTTTTCGCACTCAATCTCAAAGCAATACAAAAACCGGACTCCTTAAAAATTTATACTCTGAAATGATAAAATTGACTTTCGCAGAAAGTTCAACACAGCATATAAACCCTATCCGAAATTTATGGCATTTGGTGTTGCACTCGTACCTAAGACCATGTTGTTTGACTCTAAGGGTTAAGGGTGTGTTTGGTAGACCGACTCACCTTAGGTATTCTCATCTCAAGCCACCATCTCTTGTTTGTTAGCCCGGGTCAGTTCAGCTCAGCACTACCCACCTCATATCAAAAACACCTCTCAGCCAGGCTGAGGTGAGAAGCTTAATTAGAGCTTCACAACTCGCTCAGGCTGGACTCATACCCGCAAAACTGTAGCGGAGGTCCCACACCACCACCTTTTTTCTCTCTCATTTCCCTCGTTCCTTGTCTCATGCGCATCGGGCCGAGCTGGAGCAAGGAGAGACAGGAACTCACGTCGGTGCCCTTCGGCACGCCGCCATCTACGAGGCCGGTCCTCTTCCCGCTCCGGCCCTCCTCCGCCTATAGCGCCATGGGGACGAGGCGTCGCTAGCCGCCCGCGCCCAAGCTCCACCTCAGCCAGATGTGCACTTCTCCGCCTCGCCCAAGCTCCACCCCGACGCACCGTGACCGCCTGCGCACTTCTCCGCCTCGCCAGATGCTCCATGGTCGCATGCGGCCGAGGTCCCCCTTCTCCCGACCTGCCATGGCCGCCGCGCCCGAGCTCCCCTTCTCCCAACGTGCCATGGACGCCGCGTCCGAGCCCCCCTTCTCCCGATGTGCACATGATTGTTGTTGGTATTCACGCGGGCGACGACGAGATGGACAACCACTGGATCGGTTTTGTGAACATCGGCCAAGGGAAAGAAACGAGCTGCTGCTGGCGGAGTTGCCTCGCCAAAGCTCTCTCACCGGAGCTGCCTCGCTAGAGTTCCAGTCCAAAATTGCTAGGGACCCAATTGCTTTATATATGTTTACAGGGACTTGATTGCTTTTCATTTTGTATACAGGACGCGGCCGTGTTTCATTTTTGTAAGAAAGGGTTTTTGTGCAAACTTTAGACCTCCTCAGCTATTCTCACACATACAACCCACCAAACAACAGACGCACTCAGCATGTCTCCATTCGCCCGAGCTACCAAACACACGAGAAAATCTATGCTAAACTTAGTTGGGGTCAGCTTGTATGAGGGTAGATATCACTTCTCTATTGGCCCGGGCCACCAAACACACCCTAAGTGATCACAAGTGTGCGCTCTTACTCCTCCCCACCCAAGGTGCTACCCTCTCCTCCCATATCCCCCTCTCTCTTGCCCCCACTCAAACCCCTCCTGTATCCCACCAAACCGGAAGCATTTACTCCTGGAGTCGGACACCTTCGCGTCCAAGGAGGTAACCTCTCTCATCCGGAATCCTTCTGGGGCTTTCTCGGTCTCCTCCATGGATTGTAAGATTAACCTGGGACCATTTTTCCTCATAAATCTCTCATATGAAAAGCAAAGTCGTCGCAAAAAATCAAAATATTAAAAGTCAAAATATTTACTTGGTAGTTGGCCAAAGGGAGACTCCCTTTGAGTGAGCACATCAACAAGCGCCATGGCCCCACCGATTGCTAGTGCGCCTTGTGTGGTTAGGTGGAATTTTTTCCCACATCTTCTTCTCATGTGATTACGGCCAAGTTTACTTGGAGTGGGATAACGACTTTATGCCCACAAGTGTAAGGGATCGTTGAAATCTTCATTGTGAATTATTAACCAAAATTTATAGTTTGACGTGATGGGAGCACAAAAATACCAATAAAACTTTAGCAATTAACATTTAACACAGTCACTCTCAACCACACTGGTGTATCAATATTCACAAGAGAAAATTTTGTGAAGTGCAGTTGTTGTAACAAAAAATAAAGCAAAGTAAAAAAAAACAACAAATTTCCTGTTTTCACCGGTAAGTTTATGTTTGTAACTTTCAGTGATTGAAAGCGTAGGCATAAGGTGATCTAGGGATGTTACTGTAGGGATTCGTAGCATAGAAAACAAAAAATCCTACCGTAAGAACAAATAACAAGCCACGATCTAATCTATTAGATGGTAGCAACGAGGTGAAGATCAACATACCTCGAAGATCACTAAGCGTTAACGAGATAAATCTCGTGGTTGATGCAGTCGATCACTTGCCTCTTTCAAAAGCGCGTAGAAGATCTTGACGGTGCCACAATCGGGCAGCGCCTCCGCACTCAGTCACACGTTGACAAGGTATTAACTTATCAATGCCTACGTATTGTAGACTAGGGTTTCATTGGAAGTAGAGGGCAAGTAGATCTCGAAGGTTTCAGCCGAAAAGTACTCGACGATTATGAAACTAGGGTTTGTTGACAATTGATTCGATCCTCTCTTTGTCGAGGGACGAAGAGAGGATCAAATCAGTGTCAACGAACCCTAGTTTCATAATCGTCGAGTACTTCGACTGAAACCTTCGAGATCTACTTGCCCTCTACTTCCAACGAAACCCTAGTCTACAATACGTAGGCATTGATAAGTTAATACCTTGTCACACGTATAGTGTCGATGAAGACGTCCTCCCCCGTTCCAGCGGGCAGTGGATGTAGTAGATCCTCCTCGGAATCCCAGCAGCACGACGGCGTGGTGACGGTGGTGGTGGAGATCTCCGGGAGGCCGCCAGAAGCGTGTGGGAGAGGGAGGAGGGAGTAGCTAGGGTTTGGACGAGGGGGGCACTTGGGGCGCCGGCCTTGGGTGCCCTTGGTGGTGCGGCTGGCTTAGTGTGGTCGGGCCCCTCCCCTCTCCTCCTCTATATATAGGTGGAGAACCTAGGTTCCCCGAAACCACTTTGGAGTCCAACTCCCAAACTTACCAAAATTGGAAACATATAGGGAAAGGGATTTCTCCCTTTCCTTCTACTTTGGCCAGCCAACATGGTGGACTCCACCTTCCCACTTAGTGGGTTGGCTAGGGTTGGTGGAGTCCCTCCGGGACTCTACCTACCATAGTGATTTATTTCGGATGATTTTAGAACCTTCTACAACATTTCATAAATTCACCTGACCATTCCCAAACTTGGAATGTGACTTCCTATATATGAATCTTATTCTCCCAACCATTCCAGAACTCCTCATGATGTGTTGGATCCCATCCAAGACTCCGAACAATATTCTAACTACATTCCATATTCTATATCTACTTAAAACGACATCGAACCTTAAGTGTGTCACCCTACGGTTCGTGAACTATGCAGACATGATAGAGACTCTTCTCCGATCAATAACTAATAGGGGGACTTGGAGATCCATAATAGCTCCACATATTCAAAGATGACTTCATGATGAAAGAACCATTTACATACGATAATGATTCCCTTTGTCGCGCGATATTTTACTTATCCAAGTTTGATCGTCGGTATCTCTATACCTAGTTCAACCTCGTTACCGATAGGTACTCAATGTGAGATGACATCCCTTGTGAGCCAGTCACATGCTTGCAAGCTAATTGGATGACATTCCACCGAGAGGTCCCAGAGTATATATATCCGTCATTTGGATGAACAAATCCCACTCTTGATCCACGTGCTTCAACCTATACTTTCCGAACACTTAATGCCACCTTTATAACACCCATTTACGAAGTAGTGTTTGGTGTCATCAAACCATCCATCCGGTGTAGGTGATTAATATGATCTCATGGTCGAAGGATTAGGTTACCATGTATCTTAAAGCTTGAAGCACAACGAACTTAATGACTTGATCATATGCTACGCTTACTATGGGTGTATGTCCATCACATCATTCACCAAATGATATGATCTTGTTATTAATAACATCCAATGTTCATGATCAGGAAACCATGATCATCAATTAATCAACAAGCTAGTTTAACAAGAGGCTTACTAGGGACTCCTTTATGTTTACAAAACACACAAGTATTAATGTTTCTCGTTAATACAATTATAGCATGGGATGTAAACATTTATCATAAACACAAAGATATAATAATAGACATTTTATTATTGGCTCTTGGCATATCTCTAACAGTCTCCCACTTGCACTAGAGTCAATAATCAAGATTACATGGTAATGTACCTAACACCAATGAGCGTTCTGGTGTAGTTCATGTTTTGCTCTAGGGAGAGGTTTAGTCGATGGATCTGCCACATTCAGATCTGTGTGTACTTTGCAATTCATTTGCGTCTCCATGCATCACTCAATTTTTCAAATGAGTCGGCATTAATCACATATGTTTGGTCTTCTGGTGGAACCTTAATTCCACGGTCTGAAATATGTTACCAATATTGTCACACACAATATAGCTCCATAGTTCTGACACTATCGGAACTACACCAAGTTCTCAAAGAACTCCTTGACACAAACACCTCGGTTATTGTCAAAACAACAATATATTCTGCCTTCATTGGTAGAATCCGTCACAATATTTAGAACTCATCTAAATCTAGCATAGACTTCTTCTAGCCCATTGTGCTACCTTTTAATGAACACTTAGCCTAATTGAGATTGAAATTCATTTTTATATGTGACCAAACTAATATCGGTGCAACACCTTACAGAATTTGTTTGTCATTACTCAATATAAAACTATGTATTTATATCCTCAGCTCTGACAAAGCACCTGGGATATTCTTATGTTGTCCAATATCATCATATGAATCATTCTGATATATGCTCGTAACACCTTAGAGCACAGGACATCTAATTGTGTATATATTATTCATGATCTAAAATCACTCATGTGTTTTTACTCATTGAGTGTCAAATACACTCGAGTCTTGTTAAAACTCTACATGGAAAAGAACACCTTCTTGACGTTTTCATATTGAACTACTTCAATATTTATTCTATGTACTTTGACTTAAACTTATTATGCGCTTCAATCTATCTTCATAGATCTTGACGCTAAATATGTTTTTAGTCCATATCCTTTCATTGAAGTTAATTTTCAATGAAACATTTTAATCATATCAAGTTCATAATTACATCATTTCTAATCAATGATATGTCATCCACATAAAGTATTATAAATATATCTCAGCGCTCCCACTTAATTTCTTGCAAATGCAAGCATCTTCATTGTTTCCGATGAAATCAAAAACTCTTTGATTATTTCATCCGGTGAAGATTCCAACTCCGCGATCTCACTTCATCAATTGAAGTTTGTATACCTATCTAGTATTTTACGGACTAGCAAAACTCTTGGTTGTATCTTGTATACACCTTTAATACACACTTCTGAGTAATGTATTTATGTCATCCTACTAACATATCTCATAAAAGAAATATGTAGCGATTACTAGAACAATCCACATAGACTATAAGCATCGCGAACATCTACTTATTGCATCAACTCTTTGAACTTTATCGGAAACAATATTTCGACAAGTCGAGCTTCTTCAAGGATATTCTATCCAAGTCTATTAATTTTATAGATCCATTTACTTTCAAAACGTATTCATCGTAAGATTTAACAAGCTTCAAGCTTGATTATAGATATTATCTTGGATTTCATGACACTTAGCCATTTTTTAATGGAGTCAGGGCCCATCATAACTTCTTAGTATGTAGTTGGTTTATCATTTTTCAAAATCAATCCTTTGTCCACAAATCATTTATTTGATCACAAAGTAAACCATACCTACAAGGTTCAATAGGTACTTTGATCTCCGTGACTATAACACTTTGTAGACATGGGAGCTATGAGTGTCGTGGTCGCTTCCGGAACCATTTCCGACGATGCGTACCTGCTCATGCTAGAAATGTTGAGGAGGAGGGGAAGAGAGGCTAGGGTTTTGGGGAGAGATGGGACGCGGCTGAAGAAGGGGAAGGAGGGAGAGGGAGGAGGGTGGTACGATGGTGAGGACCACAACCTCACGCCGTTCTTGGTGGGGGAGGAAGACGGAGAGCTGGCGTACCCCTTCGTCCAGAAAAGTGGGCCGAGATGGTGGGTTGATGCTGGGATGCTCGGAGAGAGGGGAGAGGAAGAGAACTGGGCGAGGGAGAGAAAGGCCTGGTTAGAGGTTAGGGTTTGTTTAAAGAAAAATATAAGGAGGTTTTATATAGAACCATATCAGAGGGAAATATTGAAATATGTTTTATCAAAATAATAACTTTATTTTGACAAAACATGTATATGACATATGCATGATGTCGATGATGCACAAAACAAAAACAACGGCGAAGGGGTGTTTCTCGGGCCGTTACAATTTGCTTTGATCGAAGATTGTGATTTGTGCATGCATATGAGTTGCCAATGTTTTGCCGAAATGTTGATTCATTTCTGTTTCGGCAAATTCTGGCACTCTCGTATATGTTATTTTTAGCAAAGGTCATGCCGAAATTTTGTTTGAATCTGACGGTTCTCTCTTGCTTATATCGTGTAGGGAAATCATAATCCAAATGAGCAAAAGGATGGTGACCAGATGGTTAAATCCGCGACGGAAAACATGATTCAATATAAAGAAACAAAGATAAGATGTATGTGTCGAAAATGCAAACAACTATGCTTGCTCAACCCCTTCGATGAACATTTGAAGGCGCGTCTCACTCATGAGTGGTTTCATGTATGGATACACTCAGTGGGTACGTCAAGATGATGATGATGATGATGATGAGGACGTCGACCATGAGAATGTGGCCGATGGGCAAGACAATAACAATCACGAGGAGCGAGACAATGGTCGATGGAACGAATAGGCTTCGAACATGATGAAGATCAAGCGCCACCTGAACATGGAGAAGAAGAGTTTAATATATCAAGTGGAGAAGACTACGTGACATGTAGACGATGATTTGTTCTACGTGCGGGAACCCTCATGTTCAAGAACTGCTTGACGAAGACCAGTACCGCTAGAGCTGTGGTGAAAGGACATGGAGCCCCATGTGTGGTTTTGTAATTGATGAAAATCCCTATGGACTAATGGTTGCCTTGAGGTTCTCTTATAGGTTGTGTCCATAGGCAATGCTTGAGCCATATGTTGGTCTCAAGGTTGCAAGATGAAGAAGATCGAGTACAATGAAGAAGACGGTGTCGAAGAGAGATGAAGACGGTGTAGATGATGAAGAGGGACGAAGACCATGAAGAAGAGATGAAGACGGTGTAGAAGAGATGAAGACGGTGGCGTGCATGTTGGATGAAGACGGTGTAGAAGAGATGAAGACGGTGGAGTGTATGTTGGAGAAGATGGTGGCATGTACCATGATGAAGAGGATGAAGACGGAGCTTTCCGACTCGAGTGGAATGCGCAAGGACAAGGTTTGTGCTCGATAGGATAGTGGGTCGCATCATTGGAGAGAGCTCAAACCTTGCATGCATTGCATCGTGTTGGTTGTTATTGGTTCTTGTCCATGAGATGTTTTAGATCTTGTGTTCATTCTCATGACAAGTTCTAACTCATCGGAAACGGATTCCGAATGCATCTCATGTTGCGTGTTCGAGTTGGATGATTTTCCCTGTTTACCGTATTGAGAGGTTGCACTCTATATTCATAAAAAATCATCCTCCAATGTTTTCCATGTTTTCACCTTGTGTGAAGGTAGTTCTTGTCGCCCTCTTTCCAGCAAAATTGGTTTCACCTCATTCCGAGTTGCCTAGCTCAAGTTATCGAGTTTCTCGTGTTGCGTTTTATTTGAAAAAGGAAAAGAAAAAAGAAAAGGAGCGGTACTACCACAAGGTATCGGCCCACATCGGCAGGGCATTTGCAAGCCCGAGATCCCCAGGCCAATACCCCGTCCTAGTACCGGCCAGCCCATCCCCTTCCTTTTTCTTTTTCCTCAATCCTCCCACCTTGGGCTGCCCCCCCACCAAAACGGCCCGCCACCATGCCTGCCTAGCCAGGCTGCTCTCCTCCCGCCTAGGCCGCCTCCGGCCGCCCCACCCACCCCGGGCTATCGTCGCCGCGACCCACCCGGGCGACACGCTCCGCTCGATGCCGCGCGCCAGCTCGCTCCCGCCCGCGCTCGTGCAGGCGTTGACTGCCATGCGAGGCTCCCGCCCGAGACCGGGGTGTCGGCCCCCGCACCTGGCTCCCGCGCCGTGCCTCTCTCTATTGCATGCGCCCGTCGCTGCTCCGCATCTGCTGCCACACGCTCGCCTCTCGCTCTCTCTCTCTCTGATTCTATCTGCTGTTTTCTCTGGTTTGGTGCAACCGGTACTACGGTCCCAAATCCGGTAGTACCGGTTTGGGTCGACTTTTTGCCTGTTTTTGCACGTTTTGACGCAAGTGGTAGTACCGCTTCAACAAGCGGTATCGGTTTGGGTCCGAATCTGATCGTTTTTCTGCCTAATACCCTCCTTCCACCTCCGTCCAGAGCAGCTCTTGCACATCTATTCTCTCTCCTCCATTGTTGACCTTGAAGAGCTTGATCCCCCACTATTTGTTGCATCTTTTTGGGGGAAAGGAGATAGGAGATCTAGATCTAGTGCTCCACAAAGTGAATCCCCCTCCTTGTGAGGGGATCTTGCTAGATCTAGATCTTGGAGTAATTTGGTGTTCCTCCTCATATTTTGTTCTTCCTCCCTTATTCCCCAATAGCTTTTGTAGCTTTGTTGGAATTTGGGAGAGAAGGACTTGGGCATCTTAGTGGTGTTCTTAGCCATTGCATTAGGGGTTTGGGTTCTCTCCGGGGTTTCGGTTTCGTGTGAGTTCCCTCTAGGGTTCTTGGAACCCTAGAAGGCTTGTTGACCTTAGTGGTGTTGTGCCCTTCGTGACCTTGTCGCCTTTGTGGCGTGGTAGCCTTTGTGGCCTTGTTGCCTTTGTGGCCTCGTTGCCTTTGTGGCGTAGTAGCCTTTGTGGCGTTGTTGCCTTTGTGGTGTGGTAGCCTTTGTGGCTTTGGAGCCGGTTGTGGCGCGTTGTAGCCTTTGTGGCCTTGTTGCCGTGTGTGGCGTGTTGTAGCCTTTGTGGCCTTGTACTTGAGAGCCTCCGTGTTGTGGAGTTGCCTCAAGCTTGATACTTGGGTGTTTGCCCCAAGCTTGTACGGGTTCGGTGACCACCCTCAAGGGTCCCTTAGTGGATCGAGGTTTTCCCTTTGGTGGAAAGGCTCGAGGAGAATACGGTGGCCCTAGCGGCTCATTGGAGTGCCTCGTGCCTCCACACCGCTCCAACGGAGACGTAGCACCCAAGGGTGTGAACTTCGGGATACATCATCGTCTCTGCACGGTTACTTCTCAACCCGAGCTCCTTTACCTATGCGCTTTACATTGTGATAGCCTTCATGCTTGATGTTCTATATCTAGTTTGTTATCACCTTGTTGCTCATCATGCTTAGCATAGGTTGTTGGTGCACATAGGCAAACCCTAGTTGATAGGCTTTGTGCTTAACAAGTAAACCTTAGTTTTATTCCACCTTGTTAAGCCCTCAAGTATAAGTTTTTACAACCTGCCTATTCACCCCCTCTAGGCGACATCCTTGCACATTCAGCTGGTAGAGAGAAACTAAAGCTTACACAACTATAAACAAACTCGTATACTCTAGTGTATGCAGTTGCGAGCCCGAGGACTCACGTTTGAAAGTAACACTCCATATTCTGCAGCAGAAATTACAATTTAGATGGAGCGACTCAAGCGTCAACATACATTTGAAATTCTTGGAGGACCTTCTTCCCAAAGGGAACAAGATTGTAACAACCCACATTTAAAACTTTTCATATTTTTCCAGTTTAAAAATTTGGAGCCAACAAAAACTTTTTCTTCATGCTACTTTGTGGGTGCTTAGGGTGGATTCTTGCATATGGTAGTATGTAAAATTCTCTTTGTGTGTAGTTTTCCACCTTAAACCCTAAGTACCTAATTTGTGAGACCATCTAAACCCTAGTGTTTCCTTCTTACTTGGTATTCCTCTCTCCCAAAAACCCTCATCACATGATCTAAACCCTAGTGGAACTTGACTTTTGTTGCCAAAAATTCTTTAAACTAAGGGGGAACCCTCCCCTCCCTTATTTTGGACACCACCACTTAGGGTGGCATCATCATCACCACCACCAAGTCACCTCTCTTCTTTTTTCTCCATTTCTTGTGCCATACCCTGTTTTCCAAAAATTTGCCTCAAGGGAATGCAAGCCTCTTGCATGCACCCTCTCTCTCCATTGGTCCTTGCCCCTCTCTCTTTTTCTCTCTTTTTCCTTGGAGCAAACCCTAAGAGGGGACACTTCCCCCTCTCTTTCTCCCTCTCTTTTCCCTCTCTCCTTTTCTTCTCTGTTTGGGCCGAGGCCAACTCCCCTCTCTTCTTCCACCGTCTCCCACTCCCTGGCCCAACCCAAGCCCCCTGATGAACCCTCCCCTCTCTCTTTCACCAGCCCAGCACGCTAGCCCACCCCTCTCCCGCCAAAACCCTAGAGCAGGCAGGTGGATGCGCGCACGCGTGATGGCGCCTGGTGCCTCGTTTCCCCTCCCTCACCTTGTCTTCACGCGCCATGCCTCGTTCCCCTCCCCAACGCTTCGACGACCGCGCAGACGCCTCGTCTACCCTGCGTGGATGCCGCCATCATCGCCCGTTGGTCACCACTGATCCGCCTGTCCCCTCCTCTGCCTATAAAACCCTCCCTCGCTCCACTCCCTGCCCTTTTCACAACACCCCACCACCCCACTCCACCCTGCCAGACACGTTGCAACGCTGCTCAAGCTGCTGCTGCTCGACGACGCCGGCACGACTGCCCTGGTCACCGTGTGGCGACGGAAGGTTGGGCACGACCCCAACATCGCCACCCTACCTCTCTGGTGCCCCTCCTTCTGATCCTCGTCGTCGCCCAGACCTAACACTGCCCCCTTTCTTCGCCTAGGGACGCCGAAGGACGACGCCACCGCCTCCACGCCGGGAGCATCTGCGAGGAGGGAGACGCCAGCCGGAGCTTCTGAGGAGGAGCGGGACGATGCCAAGGCCACCCCTGGACGCCCACGTGCAGCATCCACCCCGCCTCACCATCGCCAATCGTCGCCGAGCCTCGCCGGTGAGCCCTGCTCCACTCTCCAGCCCCCTCTATTTTTTCCGGCGCCATGCACTACGTGGACGTGGAGGAGACGACACCCTCGGGACGTCCGATCTCCATCCCGTGGCTGCATGGGCCATGCATGCCACGGTGGCCATGCAGGACTGGCCCGCCACGGGGCCCGCCCCTTTATTTTTTTCCTTTTTTATTTTTTCTCCCGCGCCACCTGGAATTCCCCCTTGGGCTGGTCCATCTCTGCACCCCGACACGGCCCAATTCCTTCCCGCCAATTTTAATCGTTTAAAATTTGAAATCTCTGTTTAAATTTGATTAAATACCTGAGAACAAAATGCTAATAACTTGAGTTTGGTACATCCAAATTGAGTGAAACCAATTGCGTTAGAACCATAATTTCAAGGCCTTTCGATGCCACTGGTCCCACATTTTTAGGATTTTCTATGATTTTTGGCATGTGTATCTTACTATACGTATAGTTCGACTCAAGTTAATTTCTAAATTTGTAGGATTAATCTTTTTAAGTGAATCCAATTTGGTAGTCTTGTTTTAGTGCGCCATCAACAAAAATTAGTGTTAGCCTCTGTTCATGCTAATTTGTTCTGTTAGTGATAGTTGTGAGTCACATGAAATGTTGAACCCAAAAGCCTTTGTTTTATTCAAAACTTGAATCACCCTTTTGTTAAAGATGGTCAACTCATAATCTGACAAACAAATATCCCACAATACTTACACTTGTTTTATTTAAACCTTGATTTTGAGTTGAATTATGGTGTTGATTGTATGTTGTTGCTCATTTATTTTGCGACGCTAGATTCGAACGTGGGTGAAGTTGAAGGAGAAGAAGTTGGAGAAGGATTTGAGGAAGACCAGGGACTAGCCAACCAAGGCAAGCCATATTTTGATCTATTGATGTTGCATTACTTGTTGTTGTTTATATTCTTGCTATCGTTGTCTCTTGATCCATCTTGGGTTGATTCTACTTATGATTGACACTATGCATACTTACCCTAAGTATGTTTGATTCCCTTGACACCTCTTGCACCCCTTAGAGGTATGATGGTTAGCATCATGCCCTTGTCGTAGTTCCTCCATAAAACTATAGGTTGGGAACCCCTTGGAAAATACCTTGTTGAAAGAATTTTCAAAACCTTGGGTAAGTTGGTTTTATCCAAGTGTATGCTTATGAAAGGAAAGGATCTTAACAAAGATGGTTGGAAGGAGAAATATTGTTTTCAAAAACTTTGGCGCCTAAGTATTCACCCATGCCAATTAACTTGCGCAACCACATTAACTCAACATGGGCACGGGGCTTAGCTCGTAGTTTGTTCAAATTAATGTGGGAAACTCGCACCTATATAAGGGTGAGTGATGTCTACGCACGCTTCTATTCCTGTAGACAGTGTTGGGCCTCCAAGAGCAGAGGTTTGTAGAACAGCAGCAAGTTTCCCTTAAGTGAATCACCCAAGGTTTATCGAACTCAGGGAGGTAGAGGTCAGAGATATTCCTCTCAAGCAACCCCGCAATTAAGATACAAGAAGTCTCTTGTGTCCCCAACACACCTAATACACTTGTCAGATGTATAGGTGCACTAGTTCGGCGAAGAGATAGTAAAATGCAAGTGATATGGATGGTGGTAAACAGTAATTGCGATCTGAAGTAAATATTGCAGCAAGCAAACATGTAGCAGAACTTGTTGGAAATGGTGTTTCAATGCTTAGAAACAAGGCCTAGGGATCATACTTTCACTAGTGGACACTCTCAATATTGCAATCATAATTGAATATAAATATAAGCACTTCACTATGCTATTCTGAATTACTCTCTGGCGGGATAACGAACACTAATTCACCGTGTGTGGTGACCCTGCATACCACTGCATGTTGTAGTATGCCAGTCGTTGACATAACATTCACGAAGTACCAATCCGCAAATATTACATCCCTCAGAGTAGTACAACAGAACATAGCAGGTCCATAACTCATTCACTTATTATTACAAGCAACATGTACATATCATCTCGGAGCTCCTCTTGGGTCCTAAGAGGGATACTCCTGGGTTCGAGGCGAACCCAACTTAACTTACAACATAGAAGTCTGACTAGGTTATACATTTTATTCCCACGAGCAGTTAAGTACTAAGAGTTCGTACTGCTCGGATACTACTACTACTAATGGGTCTAAGCTTGTCCTTCTCCGGAACCCTCCCCGGTTCCGTAGACTATGAGGTAGTCTACACCTTCGACACCTCCAGATAGATCTGGTTCTTCATAGCCGATGATGTCGGCTCCTTCAGGGTTGTCGTTGTCCTCCTCCAGATGGTTCAGACAATCTAAGAAGGGGATTTAAGAGTGGTATGAGTACGAGCGTACTCAACAAGTTCATTATAGGAAAGAGGTGTTTAATGCACTAGCTACGGTATTAGACCAGAAAGTCTAATACCAATGCAAGTTTTTATAAACATTTCTTCAAGAGGTTGCTTTTATTTTAAAGAACTATGTCCGTCAGCCTTCACCGGTTTACTAGAACTTCATGGAGTTCCTTTCCAGCGTCGCAGTTCCAAAACCGGAACAAGGAGTGACTGGTCACGATTTGATACACTCTGCAGAGGTGTGTTGCTTTACCCATAAGAGATCTTAACCTTGGTGCCAACCGGGCAGCTTTCCCGTTCACACTTCCAATGGTGTGAGGCCCGGTAAAGGTCATAGCCAATCATATTCCTCTGCTACCTCGCACACCCACCCTTTGCTGCATCCCCGACCCTGGGTCCTCGTCGGTCCCATTATTCCCGTATTAGGGTGGACCCCGACCACGACGACAGTCTGGGATCGAACCAAACTCCTTCGCCGGCAGATGCAACCCCTCATAGACCGCAATACCGTGGGGACTTAGATGGCTTCCCCAACCTACCGCTTGCACTTCGGCGACAAGTGTGCTACGGACAAAGCCGTGGGGACTTAATTGGCTTCCCCAGCCTACCGCTTGCCCCGACAGATGACAAGTGTGCTACGGTAAAGCGCGTCCATTGATGTACAAGAGGTGGAAATACGATTGACTATTCCGTCCCACCTGATCTTATGGTTAACACGGTTATTACGGCACAAGAATCACTGGACGACATTTGTTTGTTTAATCCTAGATGGATATAAACCCTTGCAATGGAACCTCCACCATATCAACACAATCCATGGTTCCATTGCCCACCACATAGTCATATTCATAGTTATGAAAATAGTGGTTTTGGTTTTTATGCAATAGTGATAAACATAGTACTTTGCAAGTAATTTAGTAAAAATACTCAAATGGCATGAGCAAGTGATGAACTTGCCTGAACACTGCAAAGTGTTGCAGTTGGATGGTGTGGACTGACCCTTGTCCTCTGTTTCTGAAAAATAGCATCATTGTCCGATAAGGGCAATGGTTAAAGAAGCATTGATGCATGATTCCAGTTTTAGGGTTTGTTCCCCCCTTCCGATGTCTTATCATTTCATGTGAGAGGTTAATACTAAGAATAATTTAGGGATACTCTGTTTAAGGTAAAATACAACCTTGAAATATTATCAAGGTGTTTTTTTAAAGTCCAAAGACATTAATGGACTTATTTTCATTATTGAAAATATAAGGTGTGATTTAAATGATTATTATAATCATCAAATTAAGACTTATTCTTAGTTGTCTTCAAAAATTCCCTTTGATATTTTATTTAGGTAGAGAATTTTATGCTGATCAGTTTTCATATTTTTAATTATTTTTTTAGAGCAATATTCTATTTTATAAAATTCTTTGAAATTCTCACTTAATTGGTTATTTTGGAAATGTCAAAAATGCCCTTGGGCCCACCTGTCAGGGTGAACCCGAGTGGGTTGGGCTTAACCCCGTTGGCCTGGTCCGGCCCACTCGGTCGCCCTCACTTCCTCCTCTCTCTCCCTCGTGAACCCTAATCCCCGAGCTCTGGCGACTCGCGCGTCCGCCTTCGCCGAATTTCTCCAATTCCGCCATCGCCGCCGAGATGGGGTGCATCTAAATCACCGTTCGATAGCGCTTCGATCCACCGCGCCGATTTGTTCTTCGTCGCCTCCTTGTTTCGCCCCCAACCCTTCTGCTCGTCGGCCGTGGGGATCCACGGCGATCTCGTCGCCGCCGACGTTCCGTGCCGTGGCTCGGCTGTAGGCTCGCCGTGCCTGCGCGGAGCCTCCGCTTTGGCGACCGCTGGCTTGGCCATGGCTTGGCGCCGCGTACAGCCGTGCTGCCTGCTGTGTGCCTGCCTGCTCCTCTGCTAGCTCTCCTTCTCTCCTTTCTTGCCTGCTCAGTGCTGTTGCTCTCCTCATGCCTATGTTGTGCCATGCTCTGCGCTACTGTGCTGCGCATGCGTGTGCTACTGCTGTGTGGCCCTGCCATACCACTGTGCAGGAATTCCTATCCTAAGTTCTTGCTATGTTAGCATTTCTTGTCTAATTCCTTCCCTGTGCCTCTGTTCTTGTTAACAAGCTTGCCAGATCCTCGAGTGTATTCATTTCAATTGCTATGGCTTGATTACAGTGTGTAATTCTTGCATATTTGCAAGTGCCAGAGCAATTGTGGCTAATTCTGGTGCTCAAATTTATGATTATGCTCGATTGAGCATTACTATGGGCTTAACAGTGTTATTCAGTAATGATTTGATGTGTGCCTTGCTTGTGTAACATAATCCAGTGGTTCATCAATCATTTGATGTGCTACTGGATACAATCATAAATTAATTATGTGATTATCTGTGATATAACTGTTGCTTATCTGTGGCTATTTCATTTATATGTTTCATGGATTGATGCCAGGCTTGCCCCTGTCAAGTTTTTGTATGCTAAGGCAAGCCCGATGATCATATGATCATCAGTGCTTGATGACTCTCTGCTGTCATGTGGCTTGTGTTTCACTGATGCTCTTACTTGGCCTGTGTGTCACTTAAGCCTGTGCTGGTGCATGCTCTTGCTTACCCCAGCACCTGCTGTTGCTTGCAGTGATCATCTAGATCATTTGCAAGTGTCTGTTGCTTTGGTTGCTTGTGTATTTCAATTATCTGTCTAGTTTGGCTTGATCATATGAATAATTGATGTGAACTGCTCTGCAGTTATGATCCTTTTATTGAGTTTGGTAGGGCTAGATGGATGCCAACACTTGGTTGTGTACCCTAGCCCTCCTTTTGAACCCTACAGGGTGATGATATCTGTGCATGGCTTCTCTGTTGGGATTGGTTAAGTGGTTGAGGTGGCCTTGACAGCAATTCTTTGCTGTTAAGGTAGCTCCCACCTTTGTTGGCTAGCTGTGGCTTAGTGAATGCATTGCTGGTTAATCCCTTTGTGGATTCCCAGTGGTCTTTGATGTTGACAAACATGAATAGACGCATATTGTCTATCTGTCTGATGGTGTACTAGGTTTTAGGTGCTAGGTGACTTTGGTTGGCTAAGTAGGTTCATTTCCTTGCTGGATTGCCTTGGTTATGCCACTGACTTGGTCTAACCAGTGTTCCCTTGGTGATTTCCTATTGGCTTCACCCATTTTTGCTTGCACCAACTGACTTGGTAGCCAGATGATGACACAAACAGGGTACTCACACCCTATGGCTTGTGTGTGTTTGATGCACATGCTTATTTATGAGCAAGATAGATGCTTGCTCATGATTCTATGTGTATACCTCACTCCAGCTCCTAGAATGAGTTGTTGGTGTAGAGGATTTCTTCTGGTTTGTTTGGTTTGCTTGCCCTGCTCCTCCCGGCAAGCTGGGATGCTTGGTTTGTTTCTGTTGCTTATGGAATAGGTTGAACAGCGTGGCTATTCTTCCTGTTCTTGTTGTTCTTGAGATGTTCTTGCTATCCGATGACTTACTCGCTGCTTGTCGATGAATGAGCTAGGGTTTCTGTGGAAAAGGTTTTATACCTCCCTGCTTTGTTCCCTGGTCGACAACTCTGGCACCCTTGGTGACTCACTGTGTGTGTGTTGTGTTGTGCACACTGACTTGTGAGCAGGCTGTGTGTGTGTGTATACCAGATGCTTTGCACTTGGCTGAGAGTGGATCAGCTCGGCTGATCTTGGTATTATCCACCATTTCCATTTCTTTCTAACCTGCCAAGTGGCTATGCCACTTGGCATAACTTGTTTTTGCTTTGATTTATGCAGGGATCAATCTGATGATCCAAATGGACATGAAGATCATCAAGTCCAAGATTAAATGAAGATTACCTTGTAGTGTTTAGGATAGAATCTTACCTTGTACTTTTCTTTTATTTTCTTTTTCTATTTTTCCAATTTATGTAATGTGTTGTAATATTTCATATTTCTATTCTGAATATTGTAATTGACAATGTATCATGTGTGATTATCAATAAAGCTCCAATTTTCCTTAATGAGCTTTATCTAATTGTTGTACTATTTATATTCTTGATTACTTATAATTGTTTATTGAATTATCTCAAGTTTGAATTATGAGATATCAATTTGATGTTTGAATTTGAAATTCAAATGCAACTTAGGTTTGAATTCAATCATGCAACTTAAATTGTGATGCAAACTCTCCCCTCTCTTCTCAAAACCCTAGTTTAGTTGAATAAGGAACAAGTTTGTCGCACTCTCGAAACCCTAACCCTGTAAGGTGTCGAGAGAGAAACTTGTCCCCCTTCGATGCAGTTTTTGTTTAAAAGCGCGAAATTTCCCCAATTTACAATGCAATGCACATCCCTTTCTAAAATCTACCCCTCGATCATCTCTAAACCTGGGACATTACACCGTGTATGGCTGCAAAGCAAACCTTAAAGATGTATTCCCGAGTACTAATAAACACCCCACGCAGTCACTTGAGCATTCATAGGAGGTACTAACACACCACAATTTCATAGAGACATCCAACTCAAATCATAACCCAGTGAACAAGTATTCTGTGAAATATAGCCTAAGAGACCCACACGGTGCACACACTGTCACCTTTACACACGTGGGACAAGGAGTCTCCGGAGATCACATAAGTAAAATCCACTTGAATAGCATAAGACATCTAGATTGCAAAGCCTATGATCACATAGATGAACAAATAAGTACTACTCTCAAACACTCTCTTGTTGGATGACAAACACCATTCATTGTGTAGGGCTACAAGAGCTCCCTCAAGCCGGAGTACACAAGCTCCACAACATCCGGAGTTCATATTCAAAGTAACCTCTAGAGTGCATAATAGACAAGAGTAACATCTACATATACATATAGATCACACCATGGGAGAGAGATGAACCACATAGCTACCGGTAGAGCCCTCAGCCTCGGGGGAGAACTACTCCCTCCTCATCATGGGAGACAGCAGCGGCGATGAAGATGGCGGTGGTGTTGATGGAGATGGCTTCGGGGCACTTCCCCATCCCGGCGGCGTGCCGGAACAGAGACTTCTGTCCCCCGAACTTGGCTTCGCGATGGCGGCGGCTCTAGAACTTTTCTCGTATCGTGGCTTATTTTTTAGGGTTTTCGAGGCGGAGAGACTTTATAGGCGGAAGGGCAGCCTCGAGGAACTGTGTGCCCCCATAGTGGCGCCCCCTTTGGTCGCGCCGCCATGTGGGGTGGGGCCCCCTGGCTCCCCTCTGGTCCCTCTCTGGGCTCTGGAAAGCTTCCGTGGAAAATAAGATCGTGGGCGTTAATTTCATCCAATTCCGAGAATATTTCGTAAGATTTCTGAAACCAAAAAAAAAGGAACCGGCACTTCGGCATCTTGTTAATAGGTTAGTTCCAGAAAATGCATAAAAATGATATAAAGTGTGAACAAAACATGTAGGTATTGTCATAAAACTAGCATGGAACATCGAAATTATAGATACGTTGGAGACGTATCAAGCATCCCCAAGCTTAGTTCCTACTCGCCTCGAGTAGGTAAACGATAACAAGGATAATTTCTGAAGTGACATGCTACCAACATAATCTTGATCAATACTATTGTAAAGAATATGAGATGAATGAAGTGATTCAAAGCAATGGTACAGATGATGATTAAACAACTGAATCATATAGCAAAGACTTTTCATGAATAGTACTTTCAAGACAAGTATCAATAAGTCTTGCATAAGAGTTAACTCATAAAGCAATAGATTCTTAGTAGAAAGTTTTAAAGCAACACAAAGGATGATTAAGTTTCAGCAATTGCTTTCAATTTGTAACATGTATATCTCATGGATAATTGTCAACATAAAGCAATATAACAAGTGCAATAGGTAAACATGTAAGAATCAATGAACACAGTTGACACAAGTGTTTGCTTCTAAGATAGAAGGAAGTACGTAAACTGACTCAACATAAAGTAAAAGAATGGCCCTTCGCAGAGGGGAGCATGGATTACTATTTTTTGTGCTAGAGCTTTTATTTTGAAAACATAGAAACAATTTTGTCAACGGTAGTAATAATTCATATGTGTTATGCATAATACATCTTATAAGTTGCAAGCCTCATGCATAGAATACCAATAGTGCTCGCACCTTGTCCTAATTAGCTTGGATTAACATGGATTATCATTGCATAACATATGTTTCAACCAAGTGTCACAAAGGGGTACCTCTATGCCGCCTGTACAAAGGTCCAAGGAGATAAATCACATTTGATTTCTCGTTTTTAATAGATCTCAACCATGGACATCCATACCGGGACAACATAAAAAATAGATAATGGACTCCTCTTTTAATGCATAAGCATTCAACAACAGATAATATTCTCATAAGAGATTGAGGATTTGTGTCCAAACTGAAACTTCCACCATGATTCATGGCTTTAGTTAGCGGCCCAATGTTCTTCTCTAACAATATGCATACTCAAACCATTTGATCATGAAAATCGCCCTTACTTCAGACAAGACGAACATGCATAGCAACTCACATGATATCCAACAAAGGTGTAATAGTTGATGGCGTCCCCAGAAACATGGTTACCGCTCAACAAGCAACTTATAAGAAATAAGATACATAGCAACATATTCAATACCACAATAGTTTTAAGGCTATTTTCCCATGAGCTATATATTGCAAAGACAAAGAATGAATTTTTAAAGGTAGCACTCAAGTAATTTAGTTTGGAATGGCAGAGAAATACCACATAGTAGGTAGGTATGGTGGACACAAATGGCATAGGTTTTGGCTCAAGGTTTTGGATGCACGAGAAGCATTTCCTCTCAGTACAAGGCTTTGGCTAGCAAGGTTGTTTGAAGCAAACACAAGTATAAACCGGTACAGCAAAACTTACATAAGAACATATTGCAAGCATTATAAGACTCTACACTGTCTTCCTTGTTGTTCAAACACTTTTACCAGAAAATATCTAAACCTTAGAGAGACCAATCATGCAAACCAAATTTCAACAAGCTCTACGGTAGTTCTCCACTAATAGGTTTACTTGAGAGCTCAAAACAATTGCCAAGTATCAAATTATTCAAGACAATATACCAATTACCACATGAAGCATTTTCTGTTTCCAACCAAATAGCAATAAGTGAAGTGATCAACTTTCGCCATTGAACATTAAAAGTAAAGCGAAGAACACTAGTGTTCATATGAAAAAGCGGAGCGTGTCTCTCTCCCACACAAGGTATGATCCAATTTATTCAGAGAACTAAGATAACAAAAATAAAAGCACACAGACACTCCAAGTAAAGTACATAAGATGTGACGGAATAAAAATATAGTTTCACTAGAGGTGACCTGATAAGTTGTCGATGAAGAAGGGGATGCCTTGGGCATCCCCAAGCTTAGATGCTTGAGTCTTCTTGAAATATGCAGGGATGAACCACGGGGGCATCCCCAAGCTTAGACTTTTCACTCTTCTTGATCACATTATATCATCCTCCTCTCTTGACCCTTGAAAACTTCCTCCACACCAAACTCAAAACAAACTCATTAGAGGGTTAGTGCTTAATCAAAAATTCACATGTTCAGAGGTGACATAATCATTGTTAACACTTCTGGACATTTCACAAAGCTACTGAAAGTTAATGGAACAAAGAAATCCATCAAACATAGCAAAACAGGCAATGCGAAATAAAAGACAGAATCTGTCAAAACAGAATAGTACGTAAAGACGAATTTGTCTGGGGCACTTAGCTTGCTCAGATGAAAAAGCTCAAATTGAATGAAAGTTGCGTACATATCTAAGGATCACGCACATAAATTGGCAGAATTTTCTGAGTTACCTACAGACAGGGCTGCTCATTTTCATGACAGTAAGAAATCTGTTTCTGCGCAGTAATCCAAATCTAGTATCAACTCTACTATCAAAGACTTACTTGGCACAACAATGCAATAAAATAAAGATAAGGAGAGGTTGCTACAGTAACAACTTCCAAGACACAACAAAACAGTAGCAACATAAAAACATGGGTTATCTCCCAAGAAGTGCTTTCTTTATAGCCATTAAGATGGACTCAGTAATTTTAATGATGCTCGCGCAAGAAATAAGAGTTGAAGCAAAAGAGAGCATCAAGAAGCAAATTCAAAACACATTTAAGTCTAACCCACTTCCTATGAAAAGGAATCTTGTACACAAATAAATTCATGAAGAACAAAGTGACAAGCATAAGAAGGCAATACAAGCGCAACTTCAATATTCTCAACATAAAGAGGGGAAACTTAATAGTATTAAGATGCATATAACCATGTTTCCCTCTCTCATAATAACTTTCAGTAGCATCATGAACAAACTCAACAATATAACTATCACATGAAATATTCTTATCATGAGCTACATGCATAAAATTATTACTCTCCACATAAGCATAGTCATTACTATTAATTGTAGTGGGAGCAAATTCAATAAGATAGCTATCATTATTATTCTCATCACCATAATCATCATATATAGGAGGCATATTGTAATCATAATTAATTTCCTCCTCAATAGTAGGTGGACTGAAAATATGATAGTCATCATTGTAATCATCATATATAGGAGGTAAAGTATCATCAAAGAAAATTTTCTCCTCAAAACTTGGGGGACTAAAAATATCATGCTCATCAAAACCAGCTTCCCCAAGCTTAGAATTTTCCATAGCATTAGCAACAATGGTGTTCAAAGCATTCATACTAATAACATTCCCATTAGCATGCATATAAAGTTCCATGGGTTTTTTAATTCTCTCTTCAAACACATCATGTCCTAATTCAAGATAAAGTTCATAAAGATCTCTCATTTTGTTGTTGTTTTCCATTAAGCCTAACTAGTGAAAACAAGAAACAAAAAGATATAATTGCAAGATCTAAAGGAAATACCTTCGAGCACTCACACACCGGCAACAGTACTAGGAAATAGCTTAGTAGTCGGAGGATGTGAATACCTTTTACCTTACCTCCCCGGCAACGGCGCCAGAAAGTAGCTTGTTGCCGTGGGAGGCAATTCTCTGTGGTGTAACTTTTCTTCGATCCCCGCAACGGCGCCGAAAATAGCTTGATGTCTACGCACGCTTCTATTCCAAGACAGTGTTGGGCCTCCAAGAGCAGAGGTATGTAGAACAGCAGCAAGTTTCCCTTAAGTGAATCACCCAAGGTTTATCGAACTCGGGGAGGTAGAGGTCAGAGATATTCCTCTCAAGCAACCCTGCAATTAAGATACAAGAAGTCTCTTGTGTCCCCAACACACCTAATACACTTGTCAGATGTATAGGTGCACTAGTTCGGCGAAGAGATAGTAAAATGCAAGTGATATTGATGGTGGTAAACAGTAATTGCAATCTGAAGTAAATATTGCAGCAAGCAAACATGTAGCAGAACTTGTTGGAAACGGTGTTTCAATGCTTAGAAACAAGGCCTAGGGATCATACTTTCACTAGTGGACACTCTCAACATTGCAATCATAATTGAATATAAATATAAGCACTTCACTATGCTATTCCGAATTACTCTCTGGCGGGATAACGAACACTAATTCACCGTGTAGGGCTGCAAAGCAAACCTTAAAGATGTATTCCCGAGTACTAATAAACACCCCACGCTGTCACTTTGAGCATTCATAGGAGGTACTAACACACCACAATTTCATAGAGACATCCAACTCAAATCCTAACCCAGTGAACAAGTATTCTGTGAAATATAGCCTAAGAGACCCACACGGTGCACACACTGTCACCTTTACACACGTGGGACAAGGAGTCTCCGGAGATCACATAAGTAAAATCCACTTGAATAGCATAAGACATCTAGATTGCAAAGCCTATGATCACATAGATGAACAAATAAGTACTACTCTCAAACACTCTCTTGTTGGATGACAAACACCATTCATTGTGTAGGGCTACAAGAGCTCCCTCAAGCCGGAGTAAACAAGCTCCACAACATCCGGAGTTCATATTCAAAGTAACCTCTATAGTGCATTGATGCGCGTGAGACACACGTCCGTTGGGAACCCCAAGAGGAAGGTGTGATGTGCACATCAGTAAGTTTTCCCTCAGAAAGAAACCAAGGTTTATCGAACCAGAGGAGCCAAGAAGCACGTTGAAGGTTGTTGGTGGCGGAGTGTAGTGCGGCGCAACACCGGGATTCGCGCCAACGTGGAACTGCACAACACAATCACACTTTGCCCCAACGTAATGAGGTTGTCAATCTCACCGGCTTGCTAAACAAAGGATTAGATGTATAGTGTGGATGATGATGATTGTTTGTGAAGAACAGTAAAGAACAATTGCAGTAGATTGTATTTCGATGTAAAGAATAGGACCGGGGTCCACAGTTCACTAGTGGTGTCTCTCCCATAAGATAGAAGATGTTGGGTGAACAAATTACAGTTGGGCAATTGACAAATAAAGAAGGCATAACAATGCACATACATATATCATGATGAGTACTATGAGATTTAATCAGGGCATTACGACAAAGTACATAGACCGCTATCCAGCATGCATCTATGCCTAAAAAGTCCACTTTCAGGTTATCATCCGAACCCCTTCCAGTATTAAGTTGCAAGCAACAGACAATTGCATTAAGTATGGTGCGTAATGTAATCAACACAAATATCCTTAGACAAAGCATCGATGTTTTATCCCTAGTGGCAACAACACATCCACAACCTTAGAACTTTCTGTCACTGTCCCAAATTTAATGGAGGCATGAACCCACTATCGAGCATAAATACTCCCTCTTGGAGTCACAAGTATCAACTTGGCCAGAGCCTCTACTAGCAACGGAGAGCATGCAAGAACATAAATAACATATATGATAGATTGATAATCAACTTGACATAGTATTCAATATTCATTGGATCCCAACAAACACAACATGTAGCATTACAAATAGATGATCTTGATCATGATAGGCAGCTCACAAGATCTAACATGATAGCACAATGAGGAGAAGACAACCATCTAGCTACTGCTATGGACCCATAGTCCAGGGGTGGACTACTCACACATCGATCCGGAGGCGATCATGGCGATGAAGAGACCTCCGGGAGATGATTCCCCTCTCCGGCAGGGTGCGGAGGCGATCTCCTGAATCCCCCAAGATGGGATTGGCGGCGGCGTCTCGGAAGGTTTTCCGTATCGTGGCTCTCGGCGGGGTTTCGCGACGAAGACTATATGTAGGCGGAAGGGTAGGTCGGGCCACGAGGCCCACACAGAGGCCGGCACGGCCGGGCTTGGGCCACGCCGCCTGTTGTGTGGCCACCTCGTGCCCCACTTTGTTTCCTCTTCGGACTTTGGAAGCTTGGAAAAATAGGCCCTTGGGCATTGATTTCGTCCAATTCCGAGAATATTTCCTTACTAGGATTTCTGAAACCAAAAACAGCAGAAAGAACTGCTCTTCGGCATCTCGTCAATAGATTAGTGCCGGAAAATGCATAATAATGACATATAATGTGTAGAAAACATATGAGTATCATCATAAAAGTAGCATGGAACATAAGAAATTATAGATACGTTTGGGACGTATCAAGCATCCCCAAGCTTAGTTCCTACTCGCCCTCGAGTAGGTAAATGATAACAAAGATAATTCCTGAAGTGACATGCTATCATAATTTTGATCATACTATTGTAAGCATATGAGATGAATGCAGCGATTCAAAGCAATGGTGAAGATAATGAGTAAACAAATGAATCATATAGCAAAGACTTTTCATGAATAATACTTTCAAGACAAGCATCAATAAGACTTGCATAACAGTTAACTCATAAGCAATAAATTCTTAGTAGAAAGCTTTGAAACAACACAAAGGAAGATATAAGTTTCAGCGGTTGCTTTCAACTTCAACATGTATATCTCATGGATAATTGTCAACACAAAGTAATATAACAAGTGCAATAGGTAAACATGTAAGAATCACAGTTTACACAAGTGTTTGCTTCTAAGATAGAAAGAAGTAGGTAAACTGACTCAACAATAAAGTAGAAGAATGGCCCTTCGCAGAGGGAAGCATGGATTACTATATTTGTGCTAGAGCTTTTCATTTTGAAAACAAGAAACAATTTTGTCAACGGTAGTAATAAAGCATATGTGTTATGTATAAGATATCCTATAAGTTGCAAGCCTCATGCATAGTATACTAATAGTGCCCGCACCTTGTCCTAATTAGCTTGGATTAACACGGATTATCATTGCATAGCATATGTTTCAACCAAGTGTCACAAAGGGGTACCTCTATGCCGCCTGTACAAGGGTCTAAGGAGAAGGTTCGCATTGGATTTCTCGCTTTTGATCATTCTCAACTTAGACATCCATACCGGGACAACATAGACAACAGATAATGGACTCCTCTTTTAATGCTTAAGCATTCAACAACAGGTAATATTCTCATAACACTACAAGAGATGGGGGATTTTTTGACGAAAACCCTGGTGACAAAAATGCATACCGTCATGGATGTGTCCTTATAGGTGACGAATTCATCTTTCGTCAAGCATTTAAGGTAATGCTTGACGGTATGATTTTTCGTCAACAAAAAATCGTCACCCATTACCCAAGCGGGAAGGGCTTCCATCGTGTCTGTTAATAGGTGACGAAATCAAAGATCGTGGTGACGAAATAATACTAAGTTACTTTATTAAATGTTATTAGTTTTATATATCATGCGTGACCCACTTGTCAGGAACATATTTAATTAAGTAAAAATTGTGGTTTGGAAGAATCGAACAAGGGCTTTGGCGTGACCGACGCGGAGTCTTACCGCTAAGGTAGATATGGAATTTTGATCTGGATCCGTAACTAGTCTATTCTACATATTTATTTCAATGGTGTGATCTAGATGTTACGACATAATAATTCCCTTATTAATATTTATGTCGGCCGAGGGTGCCTCGTTTAAGTCGCGCCGCTAGCAGACACGGCCTATATAGGTGCTCTTGCTAACAGTCGAATCGACTAGGGTTCTCGTCGAGGTGAGAAGAATTCCGTGAAGGCTCCATTGTGGTGGCGGCGAGACGCATCATCGGTGAGTTCTCCTGATTGTTCGTTAGGTCTAGATTTTTTAATCAGTTGTCAAGATCTGTTCTGAAGAACGTTGGCATGTTCTTAACTGAATTGTAGGCAATGGATCGAAGTTGGATAACTGATGGCACCAAGAAGTTCACAACAAAGTACATGGCAGGTGTTAGGGATTTCATCAAGTTTGCGCGAGAACACTTGGACAATACAGATGAACCAATCTTGTGCCCTTGCAAGGACTGCCTAAATCTGATACGTCAGGATATAAAAACAGTCGAGGATCACTGCAATTGTTCAGGTATGTCCATGACGTATACAAGATGGACTAGACATGGGGAAGGTTTTAGTGATGACGAAGGGCGGGATAGAAACGATGATGGTGCGTATGATAGTGACAACGATGAAGAGGAAGACAATGGTGATTGTTATGTTGATGATTCGTCTAGTATGATCGATGAACTGCAGAAGTCTGGAAATAAAGGTCCTGACCTGCCAAATCTGTATGCTAATCTAATTGAGTCAGCGAAAAAAGAACTTTATGAGGGATGCACCTCTTTCACTAGGTTGTCGTTCATTATTAAGCTCCTTCATGTCAAATCATACAGCCGGATAACAAACAGAGGATTTGATCTCTTACTTCAGCTTTTACGTACAGCTTTGCCAGATGTGGACTTTCCCAAATCATATGCTGATGCTAAGAGTGTTCTTTCTGATGTTGGGCTTGGTTATGAGACAATTCATGCATGCAAGTTTGATTGTTCTTTATTTTGGGGAGATCACAAGGACGATACGAACTGCCATGTTTGTGGATTATCAAGATATAGAGACCCTACTGGAAAAAAGAAAATCCCTCACAAGGTGTTAAGGTACTTTCCTATAATTAAAAGGTTGCAGAGACTATTTGTTAAAAAGGAAATGTCGACACATACTAGATGGCACAAAGAGAAGAGGGTTGTTGAGCCCAATGTACTGAGGCACCCTGCTGATGGTGAGGCATGGAAGCACTTTGATGGCAAGTTTGATTGGTTTGCTAAAGATCCTCGTAACATAAGACTAGGTTTTGCCACAGACGGCTTCAGTCCCTTTGGAAGTATGAGTAATCCTTACAGTATGTGGCCTGTTTTTGTGATTCCTTACAACTTCCCACCATGGATGTGCATGGATCAATCGAATTACATGATGGCATTGCTAATCCCCGGAAAGTATTCCCCAGGGAAAGATTTTCATGTATTTATGCAGCCACTGATAAAAGATATGATGCAGCTATGGAGTGGTGTGGAGACATTTGATGCATGCACAGAGGAATATTTCCCATTGCATGCTGCGTTTCTTTGGTCTATTCATGATTATCCTGGATATGCCACTATGTCAGGCCGAAGCACAAGAGGATTTCATGCGTGTGTGCATTGCGATGAGAATCCTTGCGCTGAACCTTTGAAAAACAAAATTGGATATATTGGGCATCGGCGATTTCTTGATAAAAATCACCCATACAGGAAAAGCAGACTTTTCAATGGTACAACTGAGACTAGAGATCCACCAAGGAAGTACACACCCAAAGAGGTAGCTGGGAAGGTAGAAAGGGTTAAGGATTTTGAACATGGGAAAAATCCAATAAGTAGAAAGCGGAAGCGTGCAACTGTACCCGGTGAACCAACATGGCACCTGAAAGTCAGCTTACATCATCTACCGTACTGGCCAGAACTTAAGATAGCTCACAACTTAGATGTGATGCATATTGAGAAGAACATATGTGACAATATTGTTGGTACACTACTTGAACTTGAGGGCAGGAATAAGGACACTGTTAGTGCTAGAATTGATTTGAAGAAATTCAAAATGTGGAAGAAGTATTGGTTGAAGAAAATTGTGAAGGATGATGATGATGCAGCAGTAACTTATGCGAAGCCCCCTGCACCGTGGACGCTTTCGAAGGAACAGAAGAGACATTTGTGTAGGTATTTGGCAAACACTAGGTTCCCAGATGGTTATTGCGCAAACTGGGGAAGATGTGTGAATATTGATGGTTGTAAGGTTACCGGTATGAAGACGCATGATTGCCACATACTTCTGCAGCGAGTGTTGCCGGCTGGGCTCAAGGGAATTGCATCTAAGGAAATGTATGTGGCTATTGCAGAGCTAGGAAGATTTTTTAGGGAGCTGTGTGCCAAAACCCTGAAAGTTGATGTGCTGAATCGATTGAAGGTTGAAATTGTTGTGATCCTATGCAAACTTGAGAAGCTCTTCCCCCAGCTTTTTTTGATGTAATGGTGCACTTAGCTATTCATCTTCCTGACGAGGCTCTTTTGAGGGGTCCTGTTCATTATGGTTGGATGTATCCAGTTGAGAGAAGATTAGGTTATCTAAAGTCTACGGTCCGTAACAAAGCAAGGCCAGAAGGTTCTATCGCAGAGAGCTACATTGTTGATGAGTGTTTGATTTTTTGCTCTAGATTTTTCAAGGATGGCACAGAAACAAGATTTAACAAAGATGATAGGAACCAAGACATACGGAGAAAACCTGATCCTGACGAGATGGAAGTATTTTCAGTTGGAGCTAAAGGTCTTGGGAAATCCATTTTGAAACATTTTGACAAGGAATTTGACAAAATGGTTTGGTATGTGCTGAACAACTGTGACGATGTAGAACGTTATATCAAGTAAGTAGTTAGCTTCACTTTAATAACTACTTCTCAATGTTGCAGACATAATTGTCCTGTATTTCATATGTGTTTTTTCTATGTTTCAGTGAATTCCGACAAGAATTGGGAGGTAGGGGTGTGCGTGACATCGAGGAGACGGTTCAGAGAGAGTTTGCAGGTTGGTTTGCAAACCATGTGAGACAGTTGGACAATGCATCAGAAGATTTGAAGTCTCTGGCTGCTGGGCCAGACCGGCGTGTAGTAGTATACGCTGGTTGCAACGTAAAGGGTGCGAGGTTTCGCACGCTTACTCGGGATAAAGACCTGAAGACTCAAAATTCGGGCGTAGCGACTAAGGGATCTTTTGGTGATGCAGATGAGACCGACTACTATGGTGTTCTGCAAGAAGTTCTTGAACTGCAGTACGGGACTAACAAACACGGTGACAGGTCCGTGTACTTGTTTCGTTGCGACTGGTTCGACCTTGCGGGCAAGGGTTCCAAGATAAAAGATGATGGTTATTTTAAAAGCGTTAACACTTCTATCCTATGGTTCAAGAATTCACCATTCATATTGGCCAGTCAAGCTGAAACATGCTTCTATTTGGAGGATACAAAGTTTGGTGATCCGTGGAAAGTGGTGCAGAAGTTCAGCCATAGACATGTGTACGACGTTCCAGAATTAGAAGATGGTAACGATGATGCATTTGTACGGAATGAAGACGCATACCAGGAGGATGAAGGTTCAGTCGACCATACATTTCATGATGTTGTCGACCTAGACGAGGAAGCAGAGGTGGAAGCAGAGGAGGATGATCATCGTGCTGCTGAAGTTGTACGTATTCATGATGCTCGTACAATTCGTGAACTAGAGAATGGGGAAGATAGTCCCAATGTTGACATGGATATGAGCGAAGATGAACTAGAGAATCAGGAAGATAGTCTCATATTGGAAGAGAACATACATGATGACGAGGGAAAAAATTCAGAAGAAGATAGTGATTTAGATTGATAGAAACATGTAATGCATACAACTATATGTTTTGTTCCAAACATTTGAAATGTTCTTATTTAGATGTTTACGATCTCGAACTTGTCATTGAATTATCCAGAAGGGTTTAAGAGCAAATTAATATAAGCAAAAATATGGACAAATATAAGAAAGCCAACATGTCGGTAACATAACTTTGACAATGGTTTTAATTAATCGACACTTGACACGATTACAACCAGCAGCACGATATGACTAACTATTGTTTTAACACAAGCAAAATCGACAATCGCATAAAGAGTCTTACAACTTAATTAAAACCTAAAGGGGCTGCATAGTTGGACACACGGGCACCATGAATCACGGACTAGCTACTCCAGATCGATTTCAGGCACATGGGTAGCAAACAAGTAAACCCCTGCATTTCCCAGGTAAAGCAAGAACAGCATCTTGTCACCCATCTGAAGGTGCTTTTCCTTGTCCATGAACTCCTTCCACCCACTGACGCAGAGACGACCATCGTCAGAAGAAATTGCGTAGGACGCACGCACCAAAGTACTGGGATGGCACACAATACTGATTGCACCATATTGTTCCATATCTTTAGGAACCAAACGGCTAGGGATTTTCTGTTCCAACAGTAGGGACATAGTTTAGTTAACACTTGTACGTAATGTAGGTCGCAAACTTAATGAAATGATATGATCTACTGCTTACCACGTGTTTGTTGTAATTTTCGTTGTTTGTCCAATTCAGAGTATGCAGCATTGGGACAACTAGTGCTCCTTGATCATAATCTCCAGCATTGTGGTACTCAACAAGGTAGTCCAAGTTGTCCACCTGAAGAATGACGGTATGCATCATCCTCCAATTTATCATTGTTCCATCAGTACTACTGAGCGAGTCAACAATGTCACGCTTCGTACGGGACAACTGGTAGTAAGCTGCATAATTAAAATAACTGACATAAGATGGAATAATTAATATGATCAATCATTCTGTCCAAAGGTGGATAATTACCTGGATGGATTAGTGGTTCAGTTCCAGTTATTACAAGAGTATCCTGACCAGATGACTTAATTCTGAAAATTAACTCCATGCCAACCTTAAAATTGTACACTCTAGCAAATTCGTTCCAAAATCTTCCGTTGATATAGGTTCTGCCAGCTCTGTTGGTAACATTAACAACAAATGCATGGCCATCTTTGGTTCTAAGTGCAGCTTCAAAAGTTGTCCTGTCGGAGGTCTGGACACCATACTTCTGAAGGAAATACGGTCTATAGTAGCAAGGGATGACCTAAATTCAGTAGAGTTAATACAAAAGTAAGTTAACTATTCTCAGATCTCATTAATATATAGGGGAGGTACATTGTTGCGCAAGTAATACATCGTATGTATCTAGGACTTCTATCAGCACATATCTGAACTTCTATCAGCACATATCTGAACTTCTATCAGCACATATCTGAACTTCTATCAGCACATATCTGAACTTCTATCGGTATAGGACTGAACTACCGATACCTCTATCTCTAACAGCTACAACTATCGTAAAACTCATATGAACGTAAAAGTTATCACAACTATCCTAAAACTCAACCATAAATAAGCGGTTAATACATATGGTGAACAACAATTATTACACACATCTGAATAATCGTACTAAACTAGCAATAACTAATAGGATCACGTGTTAAACTTTGATGTGGCGGTGAATTAATAAAACATCTGAATGAATTTTAAACTTATAAGTGCATGTACAACCTAACGTGACTCCCCCTCCGCCGCACATTGATACGCGTACAACACGCGTCCGTTGGGAACCCCAAGAGGAAGGTGTGATGCGTACAAGCAAGTTTTCCTCGCATGAAACCAAGGTTTATCGAACCGTAGGAGCCAAGAAGCACGTTGAAGGTTGATGGCGGCGGGATGTAGTGCGGCGCAACACCGAGATTCCGGCGCCAACGTGGAACCTGCACAACACAACCAAAGTACTTTGCCCCAACGAAACAATGAGGTTGTCAATCTCACCGGCTTGCTGTAACAAAGGATTAGATGTATAGTGTGGATGATGATTGTTTGAAACAGAAACAAGATTGCAGTAGATTGTATTTCAGATAGAGAATTGGACCGGGGTCCACAGTTCACTAGAGGTGTCTCTCCCATAAGATAAACAGCATGTTGGGTGAACAAATTACAGTTGGGCAATTGACAAATAAAGAGGGCATGACCATGCACATACATATTATGATGAGTATGAGATTTAATTGGGCATTACGACAAAGTACATAGACCGCTATCCAGCATGCATCTATGCCTAAAAAGTCCACCTTCAGGTTATCATCCGAACCCCTCCAGTATTAAGTTGCTAACAACAAACAATTGCATTAAGTATTGCGCGTAATGTAATCAGTGACTACATCCTCGAACATAGCACCAATGTTTTATCCCTAGTGGCACAACACATCCATAACCTTAGAGGTTCTTGTCACCCCTCCAGATTCACGGAGACATGAACCCACTATCGAGCATAAATACTCCCTCTTGGAGTTACTAGCATCAACTTGGCCAGAGCATCTACTAATAACGGAGAGCATGCAAGATCATAAACAACACATAGACATAACTTTCAACATAACAAGTATTCTCTATTCGTCGGATCCCAACAAACGCAACATATAGAATTACAGATAGATGATCTTGATCATGTTCGGCAGCTCACAAGACCCGACAATGAAGCACAATGGGGAGAAGAAAACCATCTAGCTACAGCTATGGACCCATAGTCCAGGGGTAGACTACTCATACATCACTCCGGAGGCGACCATGGCGGTGTAGAGTCCTCCGGGAGATGAATCCCCTCTCCGCAGGGTGCCGGAGGCGATCTCCTGAATCCCCCGAGATGGGATTGGCGGCGGCGGCGTCTCAGAAGGTTTTCCGTATCGTGGCTCTCGACGGGGGTTTCGACGGAGGCTTTAAGTAGGCGGAAGGGCAGGGGGGGCCACACGAGGGCCCCACACCACGTCGGCGCGCCGGGCTTGGGCCGCGCCGCCTAGGGTTTGGCCACCTCGTGGCCCCACGTCTCCTCTTCGGTCTTCTGGAAGCTTCGTGGCAAAATAGGACCCAGGCGTTGATTTCGTCCAATTCGAGAATATTTCATTACTAGGATTTCTGAAACCAAAACAGCGAAAACAGGAACTGGCACTTGGCATCTTGTTAATAGGTTAGTTCCAGAAAATGCACGAATATGACATAAAGTGTGCATAAAACATGTAGATAACATCAATAATGTGGCATGGAACATAAGAAATTATCGATACGTCGGAGACGTATCACACATCCCCTTCTTGTCAAAGCAAACTGGACACTGCAAAAAATATGAAGAAAGATTACAAATCGGAAACAACGATCGATCGCGAGACGTACATTTTATTTACTTACTCCACTAGTAGGCGCCATCCTTGGTCTCGACGCGGAGCGAGAGTCTTACAAGTCTCGCCGGCGAGAGAGCTGTGGCGGCGAGAGCTGTGGCGGCGAGAGACGTGGCGAGATCTGGCGGCGGCTGAAGGAGGTCGTGATATGATGGCCAGTTATATCGTGGAGTAAATTTCGGTAGGTCAAGAGGAGGGCAAATGGGCGGTGCTGGGTTTTGACGTGACAACACGATCGAATGCGCAGGCCCCACTGGTCAGTTGGACGCCAGAAGTCAAGACCCGCGTCAATATTCTCGTCGTCTACGCGTCTCAATATTCGCACGGAGTAATTAATGGGGATGATTTTTATCCCCTTCCCCCTCCCCTACCGTCTCAATATTCGCACCGCTTCCTGGTTTCCCACTTCTCGTCGTCTCCGCTCCCTCAGTCTATTCGTCTCCCGCCGCCGCGTCGCCATGGACATGGATGAGCAGGAAGTGTACTACTGGTCCAGCACGCGCGTAGTCCACATCCACGACGGCCAGGAACTGGAAATCGTCTACACCAACGACCCCTGCAAAGTGCGCCGCGTCCTCGACATGTACACGGAGTGGCTCAAGGAGGACGAGCACAAGTTCGTGGGCCTCGACTTCGAGTACACCAACCATCGAGCCGAGGACGAGAAGAAGATCGCCGTGGTTCAACTCTGCATGCGTCGACATGTGCTGGTGTTCCACTACGCAGCGTAAGAACTAATCCCCTTTTTGAATCTTTCGATTGGGGTTTTTTAGTTTCCGCCGTTGTGTCTCTCTTCGACTCTCGTTAGACATTGTTCCCGAAAATCAGTACATTCCCGATCTAAATCTGCTAGACATTGTTCCCGAATATCAGTACATTCCCGATCTAAATCTGCTAGACATTGTTCCCGATTTATTAATTTGTTTCATCTTCGTCTCCTCTGTAGGTTCTTTGCATATTTGCTACTTAGTTTACTTGATTCGTCATACGATTGACTAGTTCATATGCTCGATCTGTGACTTCCTTTTTACTTTACTTCATCCCTAATTTGTTTCCTAGTTCATATGCTCGATCTGTGACTAGTACATTACTTTGTTTACTGCAGTGCTACCCGGTGGGACGCTCCGGCTATCTGCGATTTCTTTGGAGAAGGAATCACGTTTGCGAGTGTTGACATCCGTGGTGACACGAGAGTTCTGTGGAGGTCATGGCACATGCAGATTCCTCGTGAGTACTACGTCGATCTCCAGGACGAGTACTTCAAGTACACTGGTCATCCGAGGGCTGGCATGGCTACCATGGCAGCCAGACTCATTGATTCATCGTACGGTGATATGAAGAAGAAGTTCCACCACCATCGGCACAGACTGTGGGGGGACTTCCCACTTCCAAAGATGAACATCGACTATGCAGCCATTGATGCTTGGGTCTCTTACGAGCTCTACCGCAAGATCGTGGTCGACAGAGTCCTTGATGCTGCATGACCCCCTGATCTTTTGGTTTGGTCTCCCTCCTGCGTGAGGTGCTTTTGGCTAGTAGTCAGTTCTTTTGAAACTGTAGATGCATGGTCTGCAACCCAGCACTGGTTTCTACTATATAGAAGTAAATATTTTGCCATGATATGTCAACAATTGTCCTGTGAGGTTTCAATTTTGCTGATTACCAACACAGATTGTATTTATGAAAACAAAACTTGAAACTAACAACAGCAACTACAAGTCGAAAAAAGGAGACATAAAAGTAGTAAACTTGTGGGACAAAGGGATATGTAATCTACACAACTCTTCACGCAAAAAAGATAAACCATCAACGATTTGTTGTACCCATTTGTTCCATTTCCGTCAAGATAGTCCGGATTACTTTTTTGTTGAGATATATACCCTCCTTAATTTATTGTGTAAACCCCCACAACGGTCATCTCCTCCTTAATTTATTGTGTAAACCCCCACAACGTTCACCTCCTCCTTATTTTATTGTGTAAACACCTACAACGGTCATCTCTCCCTTATAAACACCCACACGGCCATCCCTTCTGTCAATAGGTTCTGCCTCTCTCTTCTTTGTTCACATACACTTGATCCATTGCCATGGCTTCCACGTCTCGGACGCGGACCGGAAGGGGAAGGGGAAGGGGAAGGGGAAGGGGAAGTGGATCATCATCATTGCCACCACCACCGTCAACACTGCCATTGATCATAGAGGAGTTCTTCATCGTCGTCTATGAAGACCCTTTGGTCAAGAAGGTATGTACGCGTTCCCACATATATGATGCATGTGATTAATTATGGGCATGTTCTAAAAAACCTTTAATTTCAAACGATCGGCGCTCGATCTCTTTGCAGGAACTACCAAAAAAATTTGCGGACTATCTTGACGGCCAGGAGCCAGCTAAGGTGTATCTGCGAGCAGCTGACTGCGGTCCTCGTCTCTGGACCGTGGAGGTCCTATTTGACGGACAAGGCCGAATGTACCTCGACAAGGGCTGGGAGAAATTCGCCATCGCGCACGGTGTGGATTTCGGCTGGTTCGTACACTTCAAATATGAAGGCGATGATGTGCTCACAGTGAAGGTGTTCGACGGAACAATGTGCAGGAGGTACTACTACTCAGACGACGAAGATACTGACGATGAAAGCGACGACGACGTGAAGCCATGCATCCATCCCCTTTAGATAAGGGGATTATGACCAAGAATATATATGTAGCTTCATATGCATCGATTTAGAGATCTAGCTATTTTCTATATATTATGCATGTAAAAAATAATATCACATTTCCACTATTATTCGAGCACCACATCCTCCAAATTGTCCTGTGAGGTTTCAATTTTGCTGATTACCAACACAGATTGTATTTATGAAAACAAAACTTGAAACTAACAACAGCAACTACAAGTCGAAAAAAGGAGACATAAAAGTAGTAAACTTGTGGGACAAAGGGATATGTAATCTACACAACTCTGCTGTAGCCAAACATCTACACAAATGCAGCGTGCATCAACATGAAAAAAGAGATAAGATGTGCAGCAGTAATGCTTCTGCAACAGCAAACAACATATAAACATGACATAGTCTTAAACAACTGGGTATGATTGCCCAGGTTCCAAATAACAAAAGTAGAACATAGTCTTTGAAACATGACATAGTTTAACCATGAACCTCCAGGGGAACAACTAAACAGAAACTAAATTTAGTGGACAACATGAGGGCCAACAGCTGGACCGACGAGCGGGATGAGGCCAGTCTTGACGTAGTCCCTGAGGAACTTGCCAAAGGCAGCGTGCTTCGCCTTGCTAGCAGCCTTGTGCTTGTGCGCGCTACCTTTTCCAACTCCCGTCGCGTGCTGGATCAGACTCTCAATATCCTTCGGGAAAACCCTGCCGCAGAATGGGCAATTAGGCTTACCGTCCCGGCGGAAAGGGATCTGGCCAGTCTTCAGCTTCTTCAGAACGAAGCGGCTCTTCCGGTCCCGGTCCTCCTTGTCGCTGCCAATGTCCTCAGAGTCTTCCTGCGAATTTGAAAGTAAAGAAGAAGTGAGAGAAGGAAATTAACTGAAATACAATTCAAGCATTAAATATTTTTTTATGAACATTACTAAGAAGTAATCATCATGTAGAATCAACATTTATGATCCATATCCAACCATAGATAATTCATCACACACAAGGAATCATGACCTAATTAAGATAACTGTCATCTACTAATTTGAAACATGCATGAATATTCATGGTACCATAAATCATTTGGTTGATACTTTGGTACAGTTGAATCAAGATGTGCATCAAATATTACAAATCTAGTAACTACAAACCATAAATCGGATGAGTAAGAACCCCCAGAATCATCAATTTGTACAACAAGTTGCAGACAGGGCAAATCAATCTACCGTACGAGCAAACCCTAAGGTGAACAGTAAGATCAAGAAAAACAGGGGATCGATCGGAATAGTAGAGTACCTCGCTGCAGTTGTCCGAGGCCTCCTCTTCGAACTCGTCGCACTCTCTGGGGCCATATAGCTCGCGGTACTGCCTGGAGTGGCGGTAGAACGGGTCATTCGGATCAAAGCCCTGGTCATCTGCTTGTGCCGCGGGAGCGAGGACGTCTCCGTTGGCCTCATCAGCGACGGCGACCACGGCCGGTTGGGCGGAGCCCTCCACGGTCACGGCGCGGCGAAGAGCGGCTCTGCTAGTTCCGGAAGAAGATCCCGCCTCCGCGGCGTCGACGACTACCGGAGCATCGCCGTCGCTTCTGTCGACGTTGACGACCGCACTCGCCTCCGGCTCGTCTCCGCGAACACGCTTCATCTTCGGGATCTTCGGTGGAAGGGGAGGTCGGTGGTGCGCTGGTGGAGGTGCAAGCAGGGTTTTTTGCCAGATTGGGGAATAGAAGTTGCGGGTGGGAGAGACGATGGGGCCGATGGATATACAGTAGATGCTGCCGTTTGGGTTCCTCTGTGTGACGCGTGCGTGTGAAAACGTGGATTCCTGCATGTAGTCCACTTTCCCATTACTTTGACATGGGTCCCACGCATGACGGATGGGCAGGCACAGAATTTTCAAGATGGGTATTAAAAACTATAAAATATTTTAAATACGAATTAGTGATCACACATAGAAAGAAATAAATAAAAAATGAATCGAGTATGTAAATTCTTTCAAATTTCTAAGAATTTCATACCATGATTAGGGCTGGAATTTTGAGTGTTTGGTCAAACCTAGGTTGACCCCATTGTACTAAGAGGTTGTCAAACCTTTTCAAAGTGAAACTTCTGTTCTAGGGTAATGTGGTGATGCCAAATCAGACCAACACGTGTTCCCAATTTTCCCAATACCCTAAGATGTACATGCTTGACAAGTGATGCCTCTTCTTGAGTTTAGGGGATGAATTTTTGAAAATTTTCAAACCAAACTGCCAAGATAGCATGCTAGCGTCATTACCCACATGTTGATGCACCCTTGTGCCAAATTTCAGTCCATTTCAAGTTAGGTACCTCAAAAAATGGTGTCCCCATGGTGTAGATGTGTCGAAAGAGGGGTTTTCTCGGACGAAAAGAGGGGGGAATGGCCAAAAACTGACCAAACCACCATGGATTGGGGCAAGATTTGGCACCCTTGTGCACATTGTGATATGACACCTTGGTTGCTATGGGTTTTGATTTTTTGGAGTTGGTGGCATGGTGTCCCCATGGTGGAGATGTGTCGAAAGAGGGGTTTTCGGACGAAAAGAGGGGGAATGGCCAAAAACTGACCAAACCACCATGGATTGGGGCATGATTTGGCACCCTTGTGCACATTGTGATATGAAACCTTGGTTTCTATGGGTTTTGATTTTTTGGAGTTGGTGGCATGGTGTCCCCATGGTGGAGATGTGTCGAAAAAGGGGTTTTCGGACGAAAAGAGGGGGAATGGCCAAAAACTGACCAAACCACCATGGATTGGGGCAAGATTTGGCACCCTTGTGCACATTGTGATATGAAACCTTGGTTTCTATGGGTTTTGATTTTTTGGAGTTGGTGGCATGGTGTCCCCATGGTGGAGATGTGTCGAAAGAGGGGTTTCGGACGAAAAGAGGGGGAATGGCCAAAAACTGACCAAACCACCATGGATTGGGGCAAGATTTGGCACCCTTGTGCACATTGTGATATGAAACCTTGGTTGCTATGGGTTTTGATTTTTTGGAGTTGGTGGCATGGTGTCCCCATGGTGGAGATGTGTCGAAAGAGGGGTTTTCGGACGAAAAGAGGGGGAATGGCCAAAAACTGACCAAACCACCATGGATTGGGGCAAGATTTGGAACCCTTGTGCACATTGTGATATGAAACCTTGGTTGCTATGGGTTTTGATTTTTTGGAGTTGGTGGCATGGTGTCCCCATGGTGTAGATGTGTCGAAAGAGGGGTTTTCGGACGAAAAGAGGGGGGAATGGCCAAAAACTGACCAAACCACCATGGATTGGGGCAAGATTTGGCACCCTTGTGCACATTGTGATATGACACCTTGGTTGCTATGGGTTTTGATTTTTTGGAGTTGGTGGCATGGTGTCCCCATGGTGGAGATGTGTCGAAAGAGGGGTTTTCGGACGAAAAGAGGGGGAATGGCCAAAAACTGACCAAACCACCATGGATTGGGGCAAGATTTGGCACCCTTGTGCACATTGTGATATGAAACCTTGGTTGCTATGGGTTTTGATTTTTTGGAGTTGGTGGCATGGTGTCCCCATGGTGTAGATGTGTCGAAAAAGGGGTTTTCGGACGAAAAGAGGGGGAATGGCCAAAAACTGACCAAACCACCATGGATTGGGGCAAGATTTGGCACCCTTGTGCACATTGTGATATGACACCTTGGTTGCTATGGGTTTTGATTTTTTGGAGTTGGTGGCATGGTGTCCCCATGGTGGAGATGTGTCGAAAAAGGGGTTTTCGGACGAAAAGAGGGGGGAATGGCCAAAAACTGACCAAACCACCATGGATTGGGGCAAGATTTGGCACCCTTGTGCACATTGTGATATGACACCTTGGTTTCTATGGGTTTTGATTTTTTGGAGTTGGTGGCATGGTGTCCCCATGGTGTAGATGTGTCGAAAAAGGGGTTTTCGGACGAAAAGAGGGGGGAATGGCCAAAAACTGACCAAACCACCATGGATTGGGGCAAGATTTGGCACCCTTGTGCACATTGTGATATGACACCTTGGTTGCTATGGGTTTTGATTTTTTGGAGTTGGTGGCATGGTGTCCCCATGGTGGAGATGTGTCGAAAAAGGGGTTTTCGGACGAAAAGAGGGGGGAATGGCCAAAAACTGACCAAACCACCATGGATTGGGGCAAGATTTGGCACCCTTGTGCACATTGTGATATGACACCTTGGTTGCTATGGGTTTTGATTTTTTGGAGTTGGTGGCATGGTGTCCCCATGGTGGAGATGTGTCGAAAAAGGGGTTTTCGGACGAAAAGAGGGGGGAATGGCCCATTCATGTTCCATTCATGTGTCGAAAGAGGGGTTTTCGAACGAAAGGAGGGTGCCAAATTTAGATTTTTTTCATGCATCCCATTCATGTTCTGGTATTTTTTAATTAAAATATACATGTACAGTTCCATTTTCAGAGTAATATTTTTTCTTCCACGGCAAAACCTTGTTCCCTCCAAATTTTAGTACGACGGCTGCCAAAACACACAAATTTTTCGTTCCCTCCACTCCTCCCGCGCACCCCACCTATCAAATATTTCGCCCTCCCTTATATACGTCGTGCCTCTCCCCCATGATTTACGAGCATCTTAACTCCCCACCCCCCGACCTCATCCTCTCGTGCTCACCCCGATCCGGTGTCTTCGCCGGACGTTCTTCCATCTCGCATCTATCTCCCCGGCCGGTGGTCGCCATGGCCGGCAGTCGTCGAAACGTCGGGGGGAAGGAAAATCGCGCACACACGCCGAAGAAGGCGCCCAGCTCGAAGAAACGCCAAGGTAAATCTGTCGGTGATCGGCTTGTTGTTGTGTTTTTCGGATGGTTAGATCGAGAGATCGGTTTTACATGTCTACCACGCCCGTTTGACCTATATCTAGATCTTGCATATTTGATAGATCCAATCCCGACATCATACGTATAGGGTTTATCGTTTTTATTCCAGAGACAATCATGCCGTGCTATACAATCTTTGCCATCCCGCTGCTGTACAATCTTTTGCATAGACAATTGTTTGCCGAAACACTTAACTGAACTAATTCCAGCCGTTGCCGAAAACAGCCTGACGAGCTACAGTGAACAACGACATTGCTTCAGACTTTTATTCCTCAGTTTCAGAGGGAAGCAGAGTTTGATCTAGAACAATTGTTTGCTGTTTTCTATGGAACTAGTTAGTTTGCACGTGCAATGCACGTCTTAACAATGTAATGAAGTTTTTTTAATCATGTACTTTGTTTCATCAGTCTATTTATTTCCACAATTTTTGTTTATCTATGTCTTTCAAAAGTCAAAAATCAAATTTCAGCACATATCTGAACTTCTATCAGCACAAATCTGAACTTCTATCAGCACATATCTGAACTTCTATCAGCACATATCTGAACTTCTATCGGTATAGGACTGAACTACCGATACCTCATTACGTGCATACCAAGCCCGCCAAGCAACCAGAAGGGTAGTATCCACCATGTGAGGTGGTAGTTGTCCAATAACAGACTGAAACCAGCTATCAACAGACATGCATAATTCAGTGTGCGAGGGGAGTCTCATGTGTCAATTATTTGTTACGAGTAGATATCTAAAAGCACATGATGTCCCTTAGCCTGGCATATGCCCCCTCTTATGTTTTGTTCGCCGACATCATACGTAGACTCTTATGTTTTCAATCATTTGCTGCTGTACAATATTTTGCAAAGACAATTATTTGCTGTTTTCTATGGAATTGGCCCCCTCTTATGTTTTGTTCACGCTCCGCTCTTCCGATTATTTCAGCGGAGACACAAAACCCCGTCAAGCCGGCATATGAGCTTGCCAAGGAGAAACAAATGCAAGAAAATGTAGTACGCATGGAAAAAAATTCGCTGAAAGATATGGACCTGGCCACAAATTTCAGAAAGATTTCTCTGGTTTTGCACGTACATTAGTGTATGGTGGGGTACAAATAGGAACTAGTAACAATCTAAAGGACACAGACTGCGAAGAGATGGAGGTCGAAGAGGACCCTTCGTATGAACCGAATCCAGAAGAGATAGCTACTGCTGATGATGATCTTCATTCAGATGAGGATCAGCGCACTGTCGGCAAAACTTCAGCTCAGGTCTGTGGAACTATGTCTGAACTATGATAGGAAATACGTACATGCTAAATGTTTCCTACTAATGTAGCCTCTACTTTGCTTGCAGATAGTTGCTTCTTCTGCAATAGTTGCACAGAAGAAGCGATCCATACCTGAAGTTGCACCATCCAACATTGCAACAAGATCAATGGCAACAACTGAACCTGAAGCTGGGTCATCTGATGAGCCGACGGCCACTGCTGGTCTGAACACTGAAGGAGCACCCTCACCTAACCAGATCATGACATCTGGAGGCAGCACCTCATCTCCTGAGGACAATCAAATTGTAAACTTTGAGCGGCAAGGTATGAAAATTTGTAAAAACTAAACACTGTACCGCATATTTTCATATAAAAGAGAATCATTTCATATCTCTTATTTCAGAGACATTGACAACATCTGGCGGTAGTAAGAGAAAGAGAGGTGGACGCAGACGTACCATGGGCCATGGACTACATGAGTACACAAGAAGACATGGTGGCAATAAGATGCCAATTGAATTCACTCCTGGTGTCAGGAGACCCAAGGATTATGTCCAGTCAGCAAAGCTGAGCAATGAGGTTGGTATTCACATCCGTGAAAAAATGCCGCTTGCAACACACTGGACACAGTACAAGAAAGATGAAACTCTCAAACATGTCATTCCTCATGCTATAAGTACAGTAGCGGTGAGTCCTGTACAATCTTGGTTTAACCTAATTAGTATGCTACATGATCAACTATCTAAGAATCTACTGATTAATGCATCACTATTTTGAAGGGAAAGTTTAATATGGACAAAAATGATGAGGTGGCTCAAGATGTGTGCACTGATATGCTGCAAGTTAGTATTCGGCAGTTCCGATATAGGCTTAAAAAGGAGTATTGGCCGAAAATTAAAAATCTCACACTGGAGCAAGCATATCTCAAGAAGCCAGATCATGTAGAAGAGAAAAGCTGGAAAGAACTGGTGAAAAGATGGTTTGATGAGAAGTACCAGGTACATAAACGTTATTCCTTTCAATAACAGCTACTGAATTCTTACATTTCTCTGATCTGGATAAATAAAATGCATGTACTGAACATAGGGACTGTGTGTAATAAATGGAAAGAACAGAGAAGCTGTGAAACAGTTCCATACCACTGGATCTCGAAGCTATGTTGCTCACTGGGAACATCTAGTAAGTGTTCTGAATTTCCCAATACAGTTCATACTTCTGTCATACACAGTGTACAATGGTAATGTGCATTCTACATTTTTTCAAGCAGAAGGCTAAGCAGCAGGAAGAAGAAACCTCTCCAATTGAATTTTTTAGAATCACACACACTAACAAGGATAACATTATGAGTGCTGAAGCAAAAAGTGCATATGTAAGAAATATTTCTTATTAGCACAATATAATATAATCCAGTTTTGTATGTTGTCCATGCAATGATTGTAATCTTTATGCAGGATCAAATGGTGGCAAAAAAAGCGGCGCCACGCAATGAAGATGAACCTGATTTGACTGATTTGCAAATTGTTCAGCTAGTTCTGAGCGAGAAAAGCCCATCCACCACCTGCAACAGCACATTCCTACCAAGATTGGGCGTCGCAACAAGTTCCAGGAAGTCTTCTGTCTCAGCTACACGCATCCGAGAGCTACAACAAAGACTGGCAGATCAAGAGCAGAACTCCATACAGGCAGCTGAAACGTACCACAGTGAGATGCAGGCAAGACTGCAAGAACAAGATGAAAAATTTGAAGAGATCAGGAAGAAGCAGGAGGAAGAACTTGAAGCTGTGAAGAAAGCCCAAGAAGAAAAGACTCTGGCTTATGAAAAGAGGCTGACAGAAATGGATGCCGTGCTTAATTTGCTCTTGAGGACATCCCAGCCACCATCCATGTCTCAATCCCAGGGCAACTAATCTATTGCACCACCGTCCTACAACATTATTAATCATAGGTCTTTTAATTTCTTTGTGTTCCAATTGTAATTTTCTTATGAATCTTTCGGTCTGTGAGAGACATATATACTTCTTGTGCCACCATTTAAGTATGATATTTATTGTCTACTTTTTGATATTTCGCCAGTTTTTTTGTTTCCCAAATTTCGCAAATAATTCAAATGCTCTCAAATTTTGTCAAATTCAAAAGGTGACGGAAAATGTCACAACGTCACTATTAAATGAAACCACGTGGCACCAATTTCTGGTCCCACTTGTCAGAATTTGTGGGTCCCACCAGTCAGCATTATTGGGACCCATATGTCGGCAACAACCTGGTCCCACTTGTCTGAATTTTGTGGATCCCACCGGTCAGAATATTGTGGGTCCAGCTTGTCATAATATTTTGTGGGTCCCACCAGTCAGCACCATGCCGGTCCCACATGACAGATATCCATGTCAGCGCCGTCGGACCCATGTTGTCAGAAGCCAAATGGACCCACATGTAAGGCCACGTATGCTTTTTTTGGACCAATCAGAAACTTCCCAAGATTTAGATATTGACGAAAGTTGCAATTTTTCGTGACAAACCTGTCTGTCAACAATGAACCTTTGATGTTGACGAATTTGCAGGTCGTCACCATCAAACATTTGACGTTGACGAAAAAATGCATACCGTCACCCCCGATATTTTATGACGGAGCTTCCTTGACGAACCCCATGACGATCAAATTTTGTCACCGCGAAGTAATCCTTGACGAAAATTGGCCTTAACATGACGAAAGTGATTTGTCAAAAAAATTGTTTTCCTTTGTAGTGTAAGAGATTGAGGTTTTGTGTCCAAACTGAAACTTCCACCATGAATCATGGCTTTAGTTAGCGGCCCAATGTTCTTCTCTAACAATATGCATACTCAAACCATTTGATCATGAAAATCGCCCTTACTTCAGACAAGACGAACATGCATAGCAACTCACATGATATTCAACAAAGGTAAAAGTTGATGGCGTCCCCAGAAACATGGTTACCGCTCAACAAGCAACTTATTAAGAAATAAGACACATAAGTACATATTCTTCACCACAATAGTTTTTAAGGCTATTTGTCCCATGAGCTATATATTGTAAAGGCAAAGAATAGAAGTTTTAAAGGTAGCACTCAAGTAATATACTTTGGAATGGCGGAGAAATACCATGTGGTAGGTAGGTATGGTGGACACAAATGGCATGGATTTTGGCTCAAGGATTTGGATGCACGAGAAGAATTCCTCTCAATACAAGGCTAGGCTAGCAAGGTTGTTTGAAGCAAACTCAAGTATAAAAGGTGCAGCAAAGCTCACATATGAACATATTGTAGCTATTATAAGACTTTACATTGTCTCCTTGTTGTTCAGACACCTTAACCATAAAATATCTAGACTCTAGAGATCAATCATGCAAACCAAATTTTAACAAGCTCTATGTAGTTATTCATTAATAGGTGCAAGGTACATGATGCAAGAGCTTAAACATGATCTATATGAGCACAACAATTGTCAAGTATCACATTATTCAAGACATTATACCATTTACCACATGCGGCATTTTCCGTTTCCAACCATATAGCAATGAATGAAATAGTCCAACTTTCGCAATGAACATTAAAGATAGGGATTTCTATTTTCGTGCCCTCGGTTCCTTAGTTGTACTCAGTTTTCCCCAGCCCCTTAGTTTTTCCTCAGTTTTCCCCTCCCTCTAGTTTGAAACCCGTCGCAGACGCTCAGACGGGAGGGTTGCCGTCTGGTCAGAGGCCTTCACCGTTACCGGTGACGGCTAGGGAGCCGCGTTGGTGTTGAATTGACCGTTTCTTTCGAACTGTGTTGACTGTTGACTGGAGGAGCTCACCCAAAGCTTTCCCCTCCGCCCGAGACTGGAGGAGCTCAGACACCGCCCCTCCGCCGCCACGCCGTCCTTCCCCCTACCCAAGGTTTATCGAACTCAGGGAGGAGAGGTCAAAGATATCCCTCTCACAACCCCACAAAGCAAGAAGAAGTCTTGTGTCCCCAACACACCTAATAGGTGCACTAGTTCGCGAAGAGATAGTGAAATACGTGTGTGTTGGGTCAAACCCACCGGCGAGCGCGACGGGCAACACAGGAGAGCCGGGAGCAACTTAGGGCTGCGGCTGGCCCCCGGTCCCTCCGAGCGACGGCCCGCAAAGACTCCGGCACGCACGTCCGATGCTGGTGCAAGGCGTGCCACCCGACCTATACCCGGTCGAAGGTGATGAGATGCCTCGCTTAGTTTCCTGCATGGCATACATGTAAACATTAAATACGAGCCTCGATCGGCTCTCAGGTTGTCCTGTGAATCGGCTCAAGGAGCCGATCCACCCATGATTCGTACGAGGTGTACGAATATATGGTGGTCCTGCTTGATCAAGATAAAGCTAAAACGATCTACGACGATTTAGGGTTTTCACCGCATAATCGGAACGTCCTACTCGTGATTGGGCCTCGCGGCCGCGCACGGTGATCGTAAGCCGATCCTAGACAAGGCCTAAAAACCAACACGAGGTTGATCCCCGGAACATCCTGTCTAGGGCTAGCAAACTACACCCTACGCGCGCTGGATCCTCCAACCCTTTGTAAGGCCTAACTATGCAGATATTAAACTAATCCTTGAAGAACAAGGAGCAATCATAACGGATCGGATCTACTAAATAATGATCAAGCGGGGTGCCGCCCCTACACCTAAGATAGGTGTAAGGGCGGCTAGATGTCTAAGGGTTGCACTACGACAGCATATGATACGAAGAACAATGCTAACCCTAACACATCTAAGATAACTACGTTGCTCGCCATCAAAAAGGCTTCAGTACGAGCAACGCATGAATGACGAAACATGCCTAGATCGCAAGATGCGATCTAGGCAGCATGATGCTTACCCGGAAGAAACCCTCGAGACAAGGGAGTTGGCGATGCGCCTAGATTGATTTGTGGTGAACGTGATTGTTGTTTATTTCATAAACCCTAGATACATATTTATAGTCCGTAGACTTTCTAACGTGGGAATAATCCCAACCGTGCACGAGACAAACTCTAACTAACCGACACGTATCCTACTATGTTACAGATACAAGGGCAAACTAGCCCAAACTTTGCATATAAGGCCGATTCACGTATTTCTTCCGTATATAATCTTCAAGCCCATCTTGATCGCGGCCCACCTCTGACTCGGTCAAATTCTGGTGATAACACATGCCCCCCTGGTTTTGGAATTGATAATTCCAAAATCACTCTGCTTTTCTTCGTCGGGTCATGTCGTGGCAGAACCGTCGCAGTATCCTTCATCATGATGCCTTGCCTTCTCAACTTCCCCGCGTGACTTGGCAGTTTTTATTTTTTATTTTTTAGGCACCACTTTCTCGGAAACTGCTGTGGCATTGAATTTCCACTATATCCCCTTTTATTTAACCGCTCCAAACAGTTCGCTTCCGCATCCCCTTTGCATTAGCACTCCAAAAGCCCTCCTGCGCCACCATGTCTTCTTCCTCCTCTGCTTCATCGGATCTTTCCACCCAGTCCTCCTCTCCCGCGAGCCGACGCCGGAGCAGAACCCGGAGGAGGTCCATGCGGCCAACACCCGCCGCGCCATCGAGGCCGGGGAGGAATCCATGATTTCTCCGTCTGGTCCGAGGACGACAAGTCCTTGACCGACGGGGAAGTGACCTCCGCCCTCGCCGACGGGAAACGGAGGAGGAGAGCGATGACGATCGCTTCTCCTGACGACTTCACCTCTCCCGAGGAGGAGGAGGAGGAGAAGGAGGAGGAGGAGGAGGACGACGACGACACCTCCTCCGACGAGCCGCCGGCCAAACGCTTCTGTCCCTGGCCGGGGAACCTCAGCGACTTCGACAGCGACGACGACGACAGCGACGAGGAGGATGAGGACAATGAGGCCCGGCCGCGCCGCCGGAGCATGACGACGAGCCCGGGAGTAGCGCCGACACGGCGACGATGGCGACGAGGGCGCGACGGCCCATAGATAGGACCATTAGCATAGGATCAGTAGTAGTAGATGGGGCAATGTATCCCCTAGTACTTCCTTTTGGGAGCAATCAGCTCTTTATGTAACAAATCTTGCTTATCAATGAAGAATTTCCCCAATTTGATCTTGCCGATTTCCCTTGAGCCAATTTAGCCGATTTCCCCTCATACTGATTTTGCCGATTTGTCCACTTAGCCAATGCTTAATGAGCCGATAGCAACGCATCGGTCCTTTACAATCCATCCTTCAATTCTTCAACTGATGACCTTGAGATCTGGTGGATAATGTGGAGTCTTCAAGAGAGCCTTTAAATTCTTCCACTTCTGCAAGAACTCACCATTTTTGAAGAAGGTTGCAATGAAGGATCAGCCGATGACGCCCCAATCGGCTTCTAAAACAGAGCATCTACCGGGCCAGTGCCCCCCGAGCCTTAGCCAAGGCGAGAATACGTGAGGATGCACAGATCAGACAAAGGCTTTGAACTCAGGTAATTCTGAGACAGCCACCCTGCCGATTCAGCCGCTCTTGACCCCATCGATTGCCTCTTCCTCCGTTGAAAGCCGATCTGCAGACAAAACACCAACGGCACGAGCAAAGGCCGCCTTGTACCGGGCTCATCGCACTGAGGAAGCTCTCATTGTTTTCCCTCGAGGAAGCAGAAGGCCTCGAAGCTGAACTGAAGACCGACTTGGTGAAAATCCGCGTCTTGAACACGCAGCGGGTAGATCCTGTGTAATTGTACTAGAGTCGATGGCTGTGCATCGGCCGTTTCTTAGTTCTAAAGTCGATGTCCTTGCATCGGCTGTATATCATGAATTTTTTTTATGCCGATTTTCTATCGCCCCCAACACTTCACTGCACACATGTTCATCGCACATGTTCATCCGATTAGGTGCCCCCCGAGCCGAATCTGTCAGGTAACTGCAGATATCGGCTCTGTAGTTAGCCAAGGCACTGTATTTGCACGTCGGCTCCGGTAGGACCAATGTTGATTTTTCCTAACTCATCAGCCGACGTAAAACCGCTGCCCAGTAGATCGATGTTGAACACAAGCAGAACATGTGGTGAGGATAATTTTGGCCGATTGCTGGAATCGGCCTCCATATTGAATCGCTCAATGAAGGTTTTGTAATGTTCCTTCATAGATCTTTGGGGCCGATCCCAAGGATCGGCCTCGCCACGTTTGCTCATCGGTTTGTTCTTGCTACACGGTCAGGCCGGTGGATAAGACCAGCCTAACCCTGCCCTTCGTCACGTCGATGCGCTCGCAGTCGTCCAAATTGATACCTGAGAGTGGCTCTTGGCCTGCTGTTTCCCAAGCGTTCATGCCAGCCGTTGAAATCTCGGCTGAGTCATCGGCCTGGACGACCTCTACCTCATCTCCATCCCACTGTATTACGCATTGGTGCATCGTGGAGGGAATGCAACAGTTGGCGTGGATCCAATCTCTTCCTAGCAACAGCATAGGTGCTCTTGCTATCGACGATGAAGAACATCGTAGGGATAGTTTTCCTTCCTACGGTCAGATCCACGTTCAGAACACCTTGTGCGTCAGACGCTTGGCCGTTGAAATCGCTCAATGTCACGTTGGTCTTGATCAGATCCGAGCTAGAGCGTCCCAACCGACGTAGCATAGAGTATGGCATAATGTTGACTGCCGCTCCGTGTCCACCAAGATCTTGTTAACAGGCCTCCCATCGATATAACCTCAAGTACAGGGCCTTCAGATGTTTGTAGCTTCTTTCTCGTGGTTTCTCAAAGATAACCGGCCGTGGGCCGCAGTCAAGTTGTGCCACAGGTGCCTCGTCTAATCCTGGAGCACTGAACTCCGTAGGAAGGATGAACACCATGTTTGTGCCAGCCGATGTTTCATCATCGGCTTTCTTTGTTTGGGGCGCCACTCCATTTTTTGTTGTCGACCCTCTTCATCCAGGGTTCGCTGAATTTTCGCGCCGATCAGGCCGCGCCTTCCTTAGCGTGTGTGTATAACCTTTCGACTTCCTCCAAGCCGCGCAATCGCTGAACCCTACGTTTTTGGGAACGGCTGAGTCCATCAGGGCACCACCTTGGCCGGTGGTACCTGTCTTCTTCTTCTTCTTCATCGTCTTCCAACTCCTCGAGATCTTCCACCCGAGGGGGCTCGGCTTGTTCCGAGGGAGAGGCCCTAGACGTTGAACACGAACACGTTAGCCGCATCCTTCCTCTTCGTCTACATTCGGGCGTTGCCGATTATAGGCAATCGGCTCATTCCTGAATCCCAGAGGTCCGAAGAAGGGGCAGTCCCAGTGTCTATCCTCGTCGTCTTGCTCCCTCGATTTTTCCTTGGCACGGCGCTCGTACTCCTCCTCGTCGCGATCATGCCGATGATGTCTCCTGGCGTCCCTAGCCAGACGGTCTCTATCATCATCGTCGCTGGATCGTCGGCGTTGGCTATATTGACTCACGTACTTGTTGAGGAGGTGATCGGAGAGAGGTCGCTGATATCTTACATTCTTCACTTCTCCCTCTGTGATGTAGCGCTTGCCATCGTGACGGAGCCGATCGCGTGGAGCGGCCTCCTCTGTGTCCTTGCTACGAGAGCAGCTGCCCTCGTCTCCATATTTGCCAGAGTGGTGCCAGGTCCTACCATGTTGATGTTGAACGAGAATCCTGGCTGGCAACCTTCAGGGTAAGTGCACTCCACCATGTTAACGGCGGGGAAGGGGTGGGTGTCGACCTTCATGGCGTACTGGTTGAAAATCAGACGTCCTTGTTCTATCGCCATTTGGATCTGCTGACGCCACACCCTGCAGTCGTTGGTGGCATGGGAGAACGAGTTATGCCATTTGCAGTATGGCTTTCCGTTCAGCTCCTGTACCGTGGGGATTTTGAGGCCTTCGGGTAACTTCAATGCTTCTCCTTGAGTAGGAGGTCGAAGATGCTTCAGTTTTAGTCACGTCAAAATTGAACCTCTCGGGCGGACTGGTGGCTTAACCCATTTGCGGGACATGGGGGTTGCCCCGAGTCCATTCACCATGCTACTTCTTGATCTCCCGCAGCCTTCGTCTTCATCCGCTCAACCAGGACTACCGCATGCTTGAATTTGTCCTGGTACAAGTCCGGGTGGCGCTGTTCATATAACGACAGCTTCTGAACCATGTGCGCCAGTGAAGGGTAGTCTGCTTGGGAGGCCATGTCCTTGATTGGTGATGCAAGGCCCACCACTGCCAACTCGACTGCTTCCTTTTCAGTCACACGAGCCGAATAACATCGGTTCCTAAGATTTCTGAAGCGCTGGACGTATTCTGCCAAGTTTCTCCACGCTTGTGACGTATTTGTGCTAGATCGGCAAGGCCGCACGGAAGCCTCTGAGTGATACCGCATGTGGAACTGTTCTTCCAAGCGGCCCAAGTCCGGATCAAGTCTGGTGGCAACGAAGTGTACCACCCGAAAGCCGATCTGTGAGGACTGTGCGAAGAACCTCACACGTAGCTCATCTGCTGCTGAGATCGTGCCCAGCTGTGCCAAGTATCGGCTCACATGCTCGATGGAGCTGGAACCATCTGATCCATTGAACTTGGAGAAATCAGGGAGCCGATATTTGGGTGGTAGCGGGATCAACTCATACTCGTTGGGGTACGGCTTGGAATAGCCGATTGTCCTCCTTTTCGGCACCATGCGAACTGGTCTCGGTATGGTACCGATTTGATCCGCGGTCTGGCTGCAGGAGTCGAACTCTCGAAGATTCGCCGGAGTGGCATACTTAGCCAGCCATGCTTGCTTTTCCAGCTCTGAGCCAACTGCAGGAGCTGAGCTCTGGAGGTTTGTCGGGTGGCATATTTAGCTAGCCACGTCGCTTCTCAAGATCTGTCGCCGACGTTCCTCCCCTTTTCCGAAGTCCCTGCTGTTGCGGCCTGGTTTGTGAGCGCCCGCCACGCGCAAACTGCACGTATGTGCACGTGTATCCGTGAGGGATCTCCTTAGGCGCCTCGTGCAAGAACTGGTAGTCACTAGGGTCACCACCGATCTTGTAGACGACGAATGCCGGTGAATTCGGCACTGGTGCTGCCAACGCGAATGGCAGCGGTGGACGGACTGGAGTGGCATCTCTCCTTGGTATGTCCCGAGAGCTGGTCCTGACGGAGAGTACTGGTGCCTCATGATCTCCTGGATCACCCGAAGAGCGACATGCTCCGAGTGTTCACCAGGTTCTCGAGTGGCGTGCAGCGAGTGAGCCACCATGTAGTTAATCTCCGACGTGGGACCCGGTGCGTTCTTCCGACGGGCGACAGGTCTATTCGTCGAGCGCACCTCAGCGAGAACCCTTTCCACCGATGCCATGTGAACGGGTTCTGTGAAAAGAGCCGAGGTCGGCTTCGAGGATCGCTTGACCTCGTCATACTTCTTCTTGAGCTCCTCGGTCAGATCCTCGTACGTGACTGGCCGTCCGCCATCTCAGATGTAGATGGCGATGTGGTTGATGTCGAAGATTGTCCCACGGGCGTGCCAGAATGTGTTGCGGTCGAAACCCACCGGCGAGCAGCGACGGGCAACACAGGAGAGCCGGGAGCAACTTAGGGCTGCGGCTGGCCCTGGTCCCTCCGAGCGACGGCCCGCAAAGACTCCGGCACGCACGTCCGATGCTGGTGCAAGGCGTGCCACCTGACCTATACCTGGTCAGGAAGGTGATGGAGATGCCTCGCTTAGTTTCCTGCATGGCATACACGTAAACATTAAATACGAGCCTCGATCGGCTCTCAGGTTGTCCTGTGAATCGGCTCAAGGAGCCGATCCACCCATGATTCGTACGAGGTGTACGAATATATGGTGGTCGTGCTTGATCAAGATAAAGCTAAAACGATCTACGACGATTTAGGGTTTTCACCGCATAATCGGAACGTCCTACTCGTGATTGGGGCGGCCGCGCACGGTGATCGTAAGCCGATCCTAGACAAGGCCTAAAAACCAACACGAGGTTGATCCCCGGAACATCCTGTCTAGGGCTAGCAAACTACACCCTACGCGCCGCTGGATCCTCCAACCCTTTGTAAGGCCTAACTATGCAGATATTAAACTAATCCTTGAAGAACAAGGAGCAATCATAACGGATCGGATCTACTAAATAATGATCAAGCGGGGTGCCGCCCCTACACCTAAGATAGGTGTAAGGGCGGCTAGATGTCTAAGGGTTGCACTACGACAGCATATGATACGAAGAACAATGCTAACCCTAACACATCTAAGATAACTACGTTGCTCGCCATCAAAAAGGCTTCAGCACGTGAACGACGAATAAACTGATACTGCCTAGATCGCAAGATGCGATCTAGGCAGCATGATGCTTACCCGGAAGAAACCCTCGAGACAAGGGAGTTGGCGATGCGCCTAGATTGATTTGTGGTGAACGTGATTGTTGTTTATTTCATAAACCCTAGATACATATTTATAGTCCGTAGACTTTCTAACGTGGGAATAATCCCAACCGTGCACGAGACAAACTCTAACTAACCGACACGTATCCTACTATGTTACAGATACAAGGGCAAACTAGCCCAAACTTCGCATATAAGGCCGATTCACGTATTTCTTCCGTGTATAATCTTCTAGCCCATCTTGATCGCGGCCCACCTCTGACTCGGTCAAATTCTGGTGATAACAAGGTGGTATAAATAAGTATGAGCAGTGGCACCCGGAAAAGTGCTTTGCCCTGATAAACAAAGCAAAGACTAACGCAGCAGAGTAACACAAGAAACGATAAACAAGCAGCGATAGCGTATTTAGGAACAAGGCCTAGGGATTAGACTTTCACTAGTGGACACTCTCAACTTTGATCACATAATAGAATAGATAAATGCATACTCTACACTCTTGTTGGATGATGAACACCATTGCGTAGGATTACACGAACCCTCAATGCCGGAGTTAACAAGCTCCACAATTCAATGTTCATATTTAAATAACCTTAGAGTGCATGAAAGATCAATACGACTAAACCAAGTACTAACATAGCATGCACACTGTCACCTTCACGCTATGTAGGAGGAATAGATCACATCAATACTATCATAGCAATAGTTAACTTTGTAATCTACAAGAGATCACAATCATAGCATAAACCAAGTACTAACACGGATGCACACACTGTCACCATTACACCGTGCAGGAGGAATAAAACTACTTTAATAACATCACTAGAGTAGCACATAGATAAATTGTGATACAAAACACATTGCAATCATAAAGAGATATAAATAAGCACTTCACTATGCCATTCATAACAGTGAATAAGTATTCTGTGAAATATAGCCTAAGAGACCCACACGGTGCACACAATGTCACCTTTACACACGTGGGACAAGGAGTCTCCGGAGATCACATAAGTAAAATTCACTTGACTAGCATAACAACATCTAGATTACAAGCATCATCATATGAATCTCAATCATGTAAGGCAGCTCATGAGATTATTGTATTGAAGTACATAAGGAGAGAGATGAACCACATAGCTACCGGTACAGCCCCGAGCCTCGATGGAGAACTACTCCTCCTCATGGGAGACAGCAACGTTGATGGAGATGGCGGTGGTGTCGATGGAGGAGCCTTAGGGGCACTTCCCCGTCCCGGCCGCGTGCGAACGAGACTCCGTCCCCGATCTTGGCCTCGCGATGGAGGCGGCTCGAAGGTTTTCCGGTTTTGTCGAACGTATCGCTGCTTTCGCGACGGAGGCTTTAAATAGGCTAAGGGCAAGGTCGGTGGACTTCTGGGGGGCCCACACTATAGGGGGGGCGGCCCCCCTTGGCCGCGCCGGCCTAGGGTCTGGTGGCCCTGTGCCCCCTCTCTGGCGGTTCTCGTGTGTTCTGGATGCTTCCGGGCAAAATAGGAACCCGGCGTTGATTTCGTCCGATTCCGAGAATATTTCTTTACTAGGATTTTTGAAACCAAAAACAACAGAAAACAGGAACGGCACTTCGCATCTTGTTAATAGGTTAGTTCCAAAATGCACGACTATGACATAAAGTGTGCATAAAACATGTAGATATCATCAATAATGTGGCATGGAACATAAGAAATTATCGATAATGACGAGACGTATCGCATCCCTTAGTTCCGCTCGTCCCGAGCAGGTAAAATGATAACAAAGATAATTTCTGAGTGACATGCCATCATAAACTTGATCATATTGTAAACATATGTAATGAATGCAGCAATCCAAGACAATGGTAATGACATGAGTAAACAACTGAATCATAAAGCAAAGACTTTTCATGAATAGTACTTCGAGACAAGCATCAATAAGTCTTGCATAAAAGTTAACTCATAAAGCAATAATTCATAGTAAAGCATTGAAGCAACACAATGGAAGATTAAGTTTCAGCGGTTGCTTTCAACTTGTAACAAGTATATCTCATGGATAGTTGTCAACATAGAGTAATATAACAAATGCAATATGCATGTAGGAATCAATGCACAGTTCACACAAGTGTTTGCTTCTTGAGATGGAGAGAAATAGGTGAACCGACTCAACATAAAAGTAAAAGAATGGTCCTTCAAAGAGGAAAGCATCGATTGCTATATTTGTGCTAGAGCTTTGATTTTGAAAACAAGAAACAATTTTGTCAACGGTAGTAATAAAGCATATGTATCATGTAAATTATATCTTACAAGTTGCAAGCCTCATGCATAGTATACTAATAGTGCCCGCACCTTGTCCTAATTAACTTGGACTACCGGGATCATCGCAATGCACATGTTTTAACCAAGTGTCACAAAGGGGTACCTCTATGCCGCTGTACAAAGGTCTAAGGAGAAAGCTCGCATTGGATTTCTCGCTATTGATTATTCTCAACTTAGACATCCATACCGGGACAACATAGACAACAGATAATGGACTCCTCTTTTATGCATAAGCATGTAACAACAATTAATAATTTTCTCATATGAGATTGAGGATATATGTCAAAACTGAAACTTCCACCATGAATCATGGCTTTAGTTAGCGGCCCAATGTTCTTCTCTAACAATATGCATGCTTAACCATAAGGTGGTAGATCTCTCTTACTTCAGACAAGACGGACATGCATAGCAACTCACATGATATTCAACAAAGAATAGTTGATGGCGTCCCCAGAAACATGGTTATCGCACAACAAGCAACTTAATAAGAGATAAAGTGCATAAGTACATATTCAATACCACAATAGTTTTTAAGCTATTTGTCCCATGAGCTATATATTGTAAAGGTGAATGATGGAATTTAAAGGTAGCACTCAAGCAATTTACTTTGGAATGGCGGAGAAATACCATGTAGTAGGTAGGTATGGTGGACACAAATGGCATAGTGGTTGGCTCAAGTATTTTGGATGCATGAGAAGTATTCCCTCTCGATACAAGGTTTAGGCTAGCAAGGCTTATTTGAAACAAACACAAGGATGAAGCGGTGCAGCAAAACTCACATAAAAGACATATTGAAAACATTATAAGACTCTACACCGTCTTCCTTGTTGTTCAAACTCAATACTAGAAATTATCTAGACCTTAGAGAGACCAATTATGCAAACCAAATTTTAGCAAGCTCTATGTATTTCTTCATTAATGGGTGCAAAGTATATGATGCAAGAGCTTAAACATGAGAACAACAATTGCCAAGTATCACATTACCCAAGACATTTATAGCAATTACTACATGTATCATTTTCCAATTCCAACCATATAACAATTTAACGAAGAAGAAACTTCGCCATGAATACTATGAGTAAAGCCTAAGGACATACTTGTCCATATGCTACAGCGGAGCGTGTCTCTCTCCCACAAAGTGAATGCTAGGATCCATTTTATTCAAACAAAACAAAAACAAAAACAAACCGACGCTCCAAGAAAAGCACATAAGCTGTGATGGAATAAAAATATAGTTTCAGGGGAGGAACCCGATAATGTTGTCGATGAAGAAGGGGATGCCTTGGGCATCCCCAAGCTTAGACGCTTGAGTCTTCTTGATATATGCAGGGGTGAACCACCGGGGCATCCCCAAGCTTAGACTTTTCACTCTTCTTGATCATAGTATATCATCCTCCTCTCTTGACCCTTGAAAACTTCCTCCACACCAAACTCGAAACAAACTCATTAGAGGGTAAGTGCATAATCAAAAATTCACATGTTCAGAGGTGACACAATCATTCTTAACACTTCTGGACATTGCCCAAAGCTACTGGAAGGTAATGGAACAAAGAAATCCACCCAACACAGCGAAAGAAGCAATGCGAAATAAAAGGCAGAATCTGTCAAAACAGAACAGTCTGTAAAGACGAATTTTAAAATGGCATCAGACTTGCTCAAATGAAAATGCTCAAATTGAATGAAAGTTGCGTACATATCTGAGGATCACTCACGTAAATTGGCATAATTTTCTGAGTTACCTACAGAGAATTAGGCCCAGATTCGTGACAGCAAGAAATCTGTTTCTGCGCAGTAATCCAAATCTAGTATCAACCTTACTATCAACGACTTTACTTGGCACAACAAAACACAAAACTAAGATAAGGAGAGGTTTCTACAGTAGTAAACAACTTCCAAGACACAAATATAAACAAAGTACTGTAGCAAAATAACACATGGGTTATCTCCCAAGAAGTTCTTTCTTTATAGCCATTAAGATGGGCTCAGCAGTTTTAATGATGCACTCGCAAGAAATAGTATTTGAAGCAAAAGAGAGCATCAAGAGGCAAATTCAAAACAAATTTAAGCCTAACATGCTTCCTATGAAAAGGAATCTTGTAAATAAACAAGTTCAAGAAGCATAATGCAACAAGCATAGGAAGATAAAACAAGTGCAGCTTCAAGATTTTCAGCAAAAAGAGAGGTGTTTTAGTAACATGAAAACTTCTACAACCATATTTTCCTCTCTCATAATAACTTTCAGTGGCATCATGAACAAATTCAACAATGTAACTATCACATAAAGCATTCTTATTCTCATGCATAAAAGTATCATTACTCTCCACATAAGCATAATCATTCTTATTAGTTGTAGTGGGAGCAAATTCAACAAAGTAGCTATCATTATTATTCTCATCAAGTGTAGGAGGCATAGTATAATCACAACAAAATTTACTCTCCATAGTAGGTGGCACCAAAAGACCACTATCATTATAATCATCATAAATAGGAGGCAAAGTATCATCAAAGAAAATTTTCTCCTCAATGCTTGGGGGACTAAAAATATCATGCTCATCAAAACCAGCTTCCCCAAGCTTAGAATTTTCTATATTATTATCAACAATGGTGTTCAAAGCGTTCATACTAATATTACTACCAGCATGCAAATAAGGTTCCATAGGTTTTTTAATTTTCGCATCAAACCATCCATGTCTTAAATCAGGAAATAGAATAAGAAGCTCATTTTTGTCCATTATGCCAAACTAGAAACAAGAAACAAAAAGATGCAATTGGAGGATCTAAAGGAAATAGCTTCGAGTACTTACAACCGAAAATAGCTTAGTAGCCGAGATCCGAAGTGTGAGTACCTTTTACCTTTCCCGCAACGGCGCGGTAAAATAGCTTGATGTCTACGCCCCCTCCTTTTCCTTAGACAGTGTTGGGCCTCCAAGAGCGAGGTTTGTAGGACAGCAGCAAGTTTTCCTTAAGTGGAACACCCAAGGTTTATCGAACTCAGGAGGAAGAGGTCAAAGATATCCCTCTCATGCAACCCGCAACCACAAAGCAAGAAGTCTCTTGGTCCAACACACCTAATAGGTGCACTAGTTCGGCGAAGAGATAGTGAAATAGGTGGTATAAATAAGTATGAGAAGTGGCAACGGCACCAGAAAAGTGCTTGCCCAGACAAGAACAAGCAGAGTAACGCAGCAGTAGTAACACAGTAAAACAGTAAACAAGCAGCGATAGCGTATTTAGGAACAAGGCCTAGGGATTAGACTTTCACTAGTGGACACTCTCAACTTTGATCACATAACAGAATAGATAAATGCATACTCTACACTCTCTTGTTGGATGATGAACACCATTGCGTAGGATTACACGAACCCTCAATGCCGGAGTTAACAAGCTCCACAATTCAATGTTCATATTTAAATAACCTTAGAGTGCATGAAAGATCAATACGACTAAACCAAGTACTAACATAGCATGCACACTGTCACCTTCACGCTATGTAGGAGGAATAGATCACATCAATACTATCATAGCAATAGTTAACTTTGCAATCTACAGAAGATCACAATCATAGCATAAACCAAGTACTAACACGGATGCACACACCGTCACCATTACACCGTGAGGAATAAAACTACTTTAATAACATCACTAGAGTAGCACATAGATAAATTGTGATACAAAACACATTGCAATCATAAAGAGATATAAATAAGCACTTCACTATGCCATTCATAACAGTGAATAAGTATTCTGTGAAATATAGCCTAAGAGACCCACACGGTGCACACTGTCACCTTTACACACGTGGGACAAGGAGTCTCCGGAGATCACATAAGTAAAATTCACTTGACTAGCATAACGACATCTAGATTACAAGCATCATCATATGAATCTCAATCATGTAAGGCAGCTCATGAGATTATTGTATTGAAGTACATAAGGAGAGAGATGAACCACATAGCTAGCACCGGTACAGCCCCGAGCCTCGATGGAGAACTACTCCCTCCTCATGGGAGACAGCAACGTTGATGGAGATGGCGGTGGTGTCGATGGAGGAGCCTTCCGGGGCACTTCCCGTCCCGGCGGCGTGCGGAACAGAGACTCTGTCCCCGCATCTTGGCTTCGCGATGGCGGCGCTCTGGAAGGTTTTCTCTAGTTTTGTCGAACGTATCAGGGTTTTCGCGACGGAGGCTTTAAATAGGCGGAAGGGCAAGGTCGGTGGACTTCTGGGGGGCCCACACTATAGGGGGCGCGGCCCCCCCTTGGCCGTGCCGGCCTAGGGTCTGGTGGCCCCGTGCCCCCTCTCGGCGGTTCTCGTGTGTTCTGGATGCTTCCGGCAAAATAGGAACCTGGGCGTTGATTTCGTCCGATTCCGAGAATATTTCTTTACTAGGATTTCTGAAAAACAGCAGAAAACAGGAACTGCACTTCGGCATCTTGTTAATAGGTTAGTTCCGTAAAATGCACGAATATGACATAAAGTGTGCATAAAACATGTAGATATCATCAATAATGTGGCATGGAACATAAGAAATTATCGATACGGCGGAGACGTATCACTCACCCAAAGATTTCGACTCCGCCCGATACTGGAGGAGCTCACACACCGCCCCTCCGCCGCCACGCCGTCCTGCCCTCCTACCTTATGGCGTCGTCCGCCGCCGAGCCGCCCCCGCCCCCACCACCACCACCGGGAGGCGGAGAGGGCTCCGCCTCCACCAGATCTAGATCTACCCCTGTCGCGGAGTTTGTATGTCCATCTGGTGTGCCAAATGTTCGCGTCAGCCGCGGAGAAGATTGGGAATCGGAGGGATCTAACGCATGGATTCCATCTGGGTAAGCATCGTCTGCCTATGTGAATTAACAGTAGGCAGTTTTTGAGCGCCAATCGTTGTTGCTCAACTAACTGCGTTGCTTTTCGAATAGGATTGATCCAGCGCTGGCTTTTCGGCTGGTGGTTAGGCTGGATTCTAGCTTTACGCGTGATTCTAAACGCTATAAGAATGGGTTTTTCTTCCCTGCGGTGGTTGCAACCACCATCTCGTTGAGGAATTTGAAAGCTAACATCTGCGCTCAGTACAGCTGGAGCTCTGACGACGCAGTTCATTTCGAATATTTGCACAACAAGGAGGGAAGATTTGTTCCACTAATTTCCGACGACGATCTGGGAATTCTTTTTGCTTTGAATGCTTCTTGCCGGTTCGGTAAAATTCGTATCCATGTGGACAGGGGCCGGGCATCATCTCTCTCTGGTGCTGGGGCATCATCAGGTGGTCGGGCATCATGTCTCTCTACTGCTGCTGCCTCTTCTAACAGTGTGCGCCGCGGCGCTCCTTGTAGGTCCACAGCAGCACCATCTGTCCCCAGTGCTAGTGGTAGCCAGATCGTTCGTACGGTCGATGTGGAGGACGATGCAGACATTGAGGATCAGCCTCCTCAAGATGATGAGGATGAGTTGATGTTTCCTGAATTGGTAGATCGATGCAGTAAGCAGGCAATGGAGGATCAATACATGGAAGATATTGCTTTTGGTGCCAGATTTGATGACACTGATGATGAAGAGAAGAATGAGAATGATGACAGCCTCGTTTTAGCCGATTACGAAGGTGAAGACTTGCCAACAATTGAGTGGAACAGGGAGGATCCCCAGCTTGTAGAAGGCACCGTGTTTCAAACGATGATGGACTGCCGTAATGCAATTACTACATATCACATTCTCACTAAGAATAATTTTGAGGTTGTTAAAAGTGAGCCAGGTAGGTTCACAATTAAATGCCCATACCTAAGGTGTAGGTTTAGGCTGCATGCATCCACAATGCGCAGAAGCAGCTTGGTTCAGGTACTACGCCAACCAGTTGTGTATTTAGATCACGGTGTAAAATTTGTTATCTATTACTGACATCCCTTATCATTATGTTTCAGATAAAGAAGAATAAGGAGATCCATAGGTGTCCACCTCTAGGGGGAGAGCCAGAGCTGAAAACAAAGCTAGCGAAGACTAGGTGGTTGGCAGATATAATCCTAGATTGGCTGAGAGAAGATCCTTCACTTGGTCCAACAACACTCGTAAAAAAGGTGGTTGAGAAGTATAAAATGAAAGTACCTTACATGAGGATGTTCTATGCAAAGGAAATGGCTCTTGACAAGATCAATGGTCCATGGAATGAAAGCTTTCAGTTGCTTTACACTTTCAAAGCTGAAGTGGAGATGGCTAGTCCAGGCAGTGTTGTAGCGATAGACAAGCATACAGTTCCCTACAAATTGAAAAGCGGGAAGGTAATGCACAAGGAATGTTTCAGAAGGGCTTTTGTTTGTTTCAAAGCTTGCTGGAAAGGCTTTTTGGACGGTTGCAGGCCTTATTTGGCCGTGGATGCATCAGCTCTTCATGGCAGGTTTAAAGGACAGCTAGTTGCTGCTACTGCAGTTGATGGACATAATTGGATGTTCCCTGTTGCTTATGGGGTTTTGGAGGTTGAGTCACAGGAAAGTTGGACTTGGTTTCTGCAGAATTTGCGCGACCTTATAGGTCATCCACCAGGACTTGTTATCCACACAGACGCTTGCAAAGGTTTGGAGAGTGCAGTAGAAGCAGTATTCCCTGGAGTGGAGCATAGGGAATGTATGCGACACTTGGTACATAATTTTACAAAGAAATTCAAGGGTAAAGTTTTTACTGACAACCTATGGCCAGCTTCATACACATGCAGCTCTAGGAAGCATCTGTTTCACTTGGATGTGTTGTATAAACAAAAACCTGGGGTGAAGGAGTACTTGGATGAACATCATGGTAGGGTGTGGTCAAGAAGCCAATTCAATGAAATTTGCAAGGTAGACTATGTAACAAGTAACCTTGCGGAGAGTTTCAATTCAAAGGTCAAGTCATTGAAAGGGCTTATGCTGTGGCAAATATTTGATAAGATTAGGCAGATGATCATGATAAAGATCGATCTGCGTCAAAGAATTGCATCCACAAATTATGTTGGCCATCTCATGCTCCCATCTTTGATTAAGTCTTTGCATGAGAGGGCAAAACAATTGAGGATGCAATGCGTCAGAAAAGGAATGGAGGCTGAGGTAACCTACACTGACAGTAAAAACAGGCAGTGGAGGTATCCAGTGAGTTTGGTTGATAGGACATGCCATTGTAGGGGATGGCAGATCCGTGGGATACCCTGCATACACGCATTGTTTTTCATGAGTGTTATAGGGGGTGAAGATGGTGAAGTTGATCAGTATGTGTCAGAGTATTTCTCTGTTGCCAAATTTAGGGCTGCATATGCTATGAATGTTCCTACCTTGTTGGGAAAAGACCAATGGATGAAAGTCGATCCAGGCTTCAAACTGTACTCTCCAGTATTGACTAGACCGGCAGGTAGGCCGAGGAAGAATAGGATCAGAGCTAGTGCAGAGGGTGGTGCACCGATTCGAAAATGTAAGTGCAAACGTTGTGGAATCCCTGGACACATTGCTAGGCTTTGTAAAAATGGAGTTGACCCAGCTTTTGGAATGGAAGATCAGGCGGGAGCAGAAAATGCAGAGGAGAATGAAGCAGCAATTCAACTTGAGATTGAAGCAGCAGTTCAACATGAGGTGATTGAAGCAGCAAATGCAGAGGAGATTGAAGCAGCAGTTCAACATGAGGAGATTGAAGCAGCAAATGCAGAGGAGATTGAAGCAGCAATTCAACATGAGGAGATTGAACCGATGGATCGAGAGCGGAGGGAACAGATGGATGTAGAGCTGCTTGAACCGATGGATCGAGAGCAGAGGGAACAAATGGATGTAGAATTTCTTCAACCGATGAGTCTAGAGGAGAGGGAACAATATAGTCGAGAATGCCTCGAAAGTAGTAAGGCCATGATAGAAGCTAACTTCGAAGAGTACATGGCAGAAGAAAAAGCACAAGCTTTGCAGAAGAAGAAGAACAAGAAAGAGGGCAAAAGGAAGGTAGACACCGGTAATATCCCTGGTAGGGTTACCCGGAGTAAGGTGGTGGCCCCGGCGAGTCACACCAGGAGCAAGAGAAAGATTTTATTCTGAACAACTAATTTGAATTTGTATGAACAATTTGTATTGTGGTTCCCTTTGTATTGGGGATCCCTTTGTGTTGAACAATTTGTATTGGGGTTCCCTTTGTATTGGGGATGCCTTTGTGTTGAACAATTTGAATTTGTATGAACAATTTGTATTGTGGTTCCCTTTGTATTGGGGATCCCTTTGTGTTGAACAATTTGAATTTGTATGAACAATTTGTATGCCACATTTAAGCCACATTTATCATTTTAGGGTTTTAGGGTTTTAGGGTTTTAGGGTTTTAGGGTTCAATTCAAAATAATTCAAAACATGGTGGAACCTTCCCATGGAGCCTTGTTATGTTACCTACAACCTAGAGAAATAATAATGGAAAAGGAAATATAGAGATATGAAGTTTTTATGCCAAAAGCTTCAAAACCACTTCCTAGTCCATGAGCTACTAGATATGAAGATGCAGGGCTTTCTGCTCAATACACCTCCCAAATACCCACTATGCTTACAAACTTTGTCCAAATGAGTCCAAATTCGTCACACTTGTGTATCTTTGAGTTGCAAACAATATCTAGTCGGCCAAAATGTAATATATTGTTCAAATAACACAATTTTACAATTTTTATGCCAAAAGCTTCAATTTCCCTTAGTCCGTTTATTATTTGGGTGCCCCTGTTTTACTTAGTGTTACTCAGTTTTCCCCTCCGGGCCCACTTGTTTTACTCAGTCATACTCAGTTTTGCCCTTCCGATAAACATTTCCTCACTTTTCCCCCTCTTAGTTCTACTCAGTTTTCCTAACTTGTACTCACTGGCTGATCTCTGATTGGTCGAGATGTATGTCACACGGATCTTGGTTGGTTGAAAGCTCAACGAACGCTTGCACCGTTCGATCATTTATGATCGGACGGCCTGTATATCTCTCTCTACCACGATGGACGCATACGGAGACAAGAGCAGAGCACATACCTACCAACCCTGGCAGTCGCATATTCCAGTCGCATCCTCCTCTCTCGTATTTCCTCTCTTACTACGGCGGTCGCGGCGGCGCGGATCTAACCGTGCGTGCGGCGGCGCGGATCTAACCGTGCTTGCGGTGGCGTGCGGCGGCGCGGATCTAACCGTGCGTGCGGCGGCGTGCGGCGGCGCGGATCTAACCGTGCGTGCGGCGGCTGTCGCGCGGATCTAACCGTGGCGTGCGGCGGCGCGGCGGCGCGCGGATCTAACCGCGCGTGCGGCGGCGCGGCGGCGCTGCGGATCTAACCGTGCGTGCGCCGTGGATCTAAGAGTGCCGGTGAGGATCTAACCGTCAGAAATAGTTGAAATGTCTCTCTCTGTCTCACTTTCGATTCTATTCTCAGATCTGTTGAATGATGAAGAACACCAAGACGGCCGTGCCGACAGTGGTCATCGATGCCACGAACATTGAAGCCATCGCCTACAACATCGCTTCGACGGCGCAGACCCAGCCTTCAATGTCGGAGCCTGTTGATGTCTCACTTCCGGTGCCGAGAGTGCGAATCGATGCCAAGACGATTGAAGCCATCGTCTACAACCGCGCTGCAAAGCCGCCGATCCAGCCCTCCGCAGATCCGTCGCTGATGAAGTACACCAAGACAGCGGCGGTTCCGACACTGGTCATCGATGCCACGAACATTGAAGCCATCGCCGATAACATCGCTTCAACGTTTGATGGCGCAGATGACCACCCCTCAGCCGCCCGTCGTCCCGGCCTTTCTTGCCCATCGCTGCGCGGCCGTGTTCGACGCCGCAAATTGGGATAAATTATGATAAATTTGTATTTTTCAATTTCCAAATGGGATAAAATTGTTCGAACTACTACCTCCGTCTCAAAAAAAGCTTCTCCACGTTCTTGATGTGTCCATGTACATCCGTATGTATGATTTGAATTCTATCCCAACTTGATTGGGAAGATATTGATATGTATTTGATCCGGAGGCTGGTACATGCTTTCACTTTTGGGATCCCTTCACTTTTATAAAATGTTCATGCATGCTAAAATTATCGTGCGCATTACTTAGCACAAGTAGGAAATTGTACACCAAAATACAGTGCTTAGAGCCACAACAAAATACAGTGGTTAGAGCCATCTACTGAATAACAATTCTATACTAAATCGTCTACCAGAACCACATAACTGCTAGGACAGGGATGACACCTAATAAAACTGCACAGATGAATCTACTTTTCTCCTCTCCCATCACTTTAAGTTCATGTTCTAGATTTTCTACCACTTGATCAAATACGGCAAGATCTGTCTCAACTCTCAACTTCTCCTTGCGAATAAGCTCTGAATTCTTCTTTTCTTCCTCCACAATACGCTTCAGCTCGAATATCATCAGGTTTTTACGGGCCAATTCATCACCTAAATTGGCCACCTTCTCCTCCAAATCCATCCTCTGGCTACACCACTGGGTTGATTCATCTTGGTATGCAATGTACCATGGATCATCGGCTTGCCTGGCTAACTGTAACAATAATGGAAAAAAGAACAACTGAAATCACCCCAACAGGCCATGGCGGAACTTCAAATTCAACGGTAGTACAGAGAGCTGAAGCTAGATACCTGCACTTCCGACGAGGTAGGAGAAGTAGAACGTGGCCACGACATGATCGAATCCCCACCCTCGCCGGTGTACCCGCTACGACCAGACATTGAGGACTATTTCGTACCTGCAAACTCCAATAAATTACGGGAACCGAATCGATTAGGGGGCGGGGGAGGCAGAAGCGGAGGTCTTACCAAGCTATACCAATTGGTGCGCGGAACAAATCCCGGTCGTCGTGGGCGGCGGATCTGCTTGCGGCGGACTTTCCTGCGGTGGGTACAATGCGTGCGGACGAAACAAGTGCTGGAGCCGTGGTTGACGTGCAGCGCCGCAGTTCGTCCGACGCCGCCGGGGGACAGAGCCGGCGGCGCGACGAGGCGCCGGCGATGGCTGCTCCGTCCGACGGTGGGGAACGAGCTGCCAGCGGTTCTCCGGTCTAGCTTAAGAATAATTAATTAGCGAACTTGTTGCTTCTCTCTATGATATTCTCTAAAGACATATATCAGAGCGGCAATATGTGAGTTTTCCTGAAAAATAGACGACCCACTGGTCATTGGCTGCGCAGGCCCCACAGAGCGGCAATATATGATTTTTTCTCTCTAAATAAATAGACGACCCCACTGGTCATTGGCTGCGGCAGCCCCACAGAGCGGCAATATGTGTCTTTTCCTGAAAAATAGACGACCCCACCGGTCATTGGCTGCGGAGGCCCCACAGCGGCAATATATGATTTTCTCTAAATAAATAGACGACCCCACTGGTCATTGGTGCGGCAGCCCCACAGAGCGGCAATATATGTCTTTTCCTGAAAAATAGACGACCCCACTGGTCATTGGCTGCGGAGGCCCCACAGAGCGGCAATATATGAGTTTCTCTAAATAAATAGACGACCCCACTGGTCATTGGCTGCGGCAGCCCCACAGAGCGGCAATATATGTCTTTTACAAAAATATACGACCCCACTGGTCATTGGCTGCGGCAACCCTATAGAGCGGCCCCATTTGTCATTGGCAGCACCGCGTATAAAATCAGGAAATAAAACGGCCCACACGTCAGCGATAGATGGATGGCTGCTCCGACGTGTCTCCTGACCCTACCCGTCAGCACGAGACGGTCAGGGAGGAGCTGCCCCTGTGCGGCCCCACCCGGTCAGACTAACGGTCAAGGCCTCTGACCTGACGGCTACCGGCCGTTCCAGCACTTGTGCGTGTTTCAAACTAGAGGAGGGAAAACGAGGAAAAACTAAGGGACTGGGGAAAACTGAGTACAACTAACGAACCAGGGGCACGAAAATAGAAATCCCTTAAAGATAAAGCTAAGAACATATGTGTTCATACGAAACAGCGGAGCGTGTCTCTCTCCCAAACAAACAATGCTAGGATCCGATCTTATTCAAACAAAACAAAAACAAAAACAAACAGACGCTCCAAGTAAAGCACATAAGATGTGACGGAATAAAAATATAGTTTCACTAGAAGAACCTGATAATGTTGTCGATGAAGAAGGGATGCCTTGGGCATCCCCAAGCTTAGATGCTTGAGTCTTCTTAAAATATGCAGGGATGAACCACGGGGGCATCCCCAAGCTTAAATTCTTCACTCTTCTTGATCATAATATATCATCCTCCTCTCTTGACCCTTGAAAACTTCCTCCACACCAAACTTAAAACAAACTCATTAGAGGGTTAGTGCATAATTGAAAATTCATACATTCAGAGGTGACATAATCATTCTTAACACTTCTGGACATTGCACAAGCTACCGAAAGTTAATGGAACAAAGAAATCCATCAAACATAGCAAAACAGGCAATGCGAAATAAAAGGCAGAATCTGTCAAAACAGAACAGTCCGTAAAGACAAATTTTCCAGGGGCACTTAACTTGCTCAGATGAAAATGCTCAAATTGAATGAAAGTTGCGTACATATCTGAGGATCACGCACGTAAATTGGCAGATTTTTCTGAGTTACCTACAGAGAGAACCATGCCCAAATTCGTGACAGCAAGAAATCTGTTTCTGCGCAGTAATCCAAATCTAGTATTGACTTTACTATCAAAGACTTTACTTGGCACAACAATGCAATAAAATAAAGATAAGGAGAGGTTGCTACAGTAGTAACAACTTCCAAGACTAAATATAAAACAAAGTACTGTAGTAAAAACATGGGTTGTCTCCCATAAGCGCTTTTTTAACGCCTTTCAGCTAGGCGCAAAGTGTGAATCGTTATCAAGAGATGAAGCATTGACATTACCTCGGCTTTACGCCTACGCTTCTTACTCTTTTTCTTACTCTTTGGTTTAGGGAATACATGTCTACCTCCCGGTGTAGAGGTGAATTTTAGGGTGCCTTCTCCCACATCTATGATTGCTCCCAATAGTTTCAGCAGGGATCTTCCAAGTGTGATTTGTCCTGTTCCTACACATTCAATAACAAGATAATCAGTGGATACTGTTCTTCCAAGAATGGTTGTGTGCACACCCTCGGCTATTCCCTTAGGAATTATAACAGAGTTATCAATAAGAGTTATTCCTTCTCCTCCTTCAACGAGTCCCCAAAGTGTCAAAGATTCATAAATACTCTTAGGCATAAGGCAAAATTCAGACATAATATCACAACGGGCATGAAAAGTTTCACCACCAATAATAACTTTAATAGTAGGGTCCCACATTGAAGGTTCAGAGTTCACTAAAACTTGATCAAGACGGTTACGAACATAACTATAATTTTCTTTCAAGCAAGATGCACTTGTCTCAAGAGTGTTTAATCTATTATAAATGCTAATAAGAGCTGAATCAAAGTTATTAGCTGAACTATGTGATGCAACCAATTTTTTTATGGCATTAAAAGCTTGATCCCCATTGCAATGAAGGAAATCTCCTCCCACTACAGCATCTAAGGCATATCTATAGCGAATCATAAGCCCAAAATAAAAGTTACTAAGGAGCAAACTTAGAGTCATTTGAGGTTCAGCTTTACGATAAGAATCAAAAATTCTAGACCAAGCATCTTTAAAACTCTCCTCATCCCCTTGTTTGAAAGTAAAAACTAATTCCTCAGGTGAGGAAGTAACAGGTACAGAGCTAGACATGATAACAAAACAAAGTAAATGCAAGTAACTATTTTTTTTGTGTTTTTGATATAGAGAACAAGACAGTAAATAAAGTAAAGCTAGCAACTAATTTTTTTGTGTTTTTGTTTTAGTGCAGCAAACAAAGTAGTAAATAAAATAAAGCAAGACAAAAACAAAGTAAAGAGATTGGAAGTGGAGACTCCCCTTGCAGCGTGTCTTGATCTCCCCGGCAACGGCGCCAGAAAACAGTCTTGATGCGCGTGAGACACACGTCCGTTGGGAACCCCAAGAGGAAGGTGTGATGTGCACAGTAGTAAGTTTTCCCTCAGAAAGAAACCAAGGTTTATCGAACCAAGAGGAGCCAAGAAGCACGTTGAAGGTTGGCGCGGAGTGTAGTGCGCGCAACACCAGGGATTCCGGCGCTAAAGTGGAACCCGCACAACACAACACGTACTTTGCCCCAACGTAACAGTGAGGTTGTCAATCTCACCGGCTTGCTGTAAACAAAGGATTAGATGTATAGTGTGGATGATGATGATTGTTTGTGAAGAACAGTAAAGAACAATTGCAGTAGATTGTATTTCCGATGTAAAGAATAGGACCGGGGTCCACAGTTCACTAGTGGTGTCTCTCCCATAAGATAAACAGATGTTGGGTGAACAAATTACAGTTGGGCAATTGACAAATAAAGAAGGCATAACAATGCACATACATATATCATGATGAGTACTATGAGATTTAATCAGGCATTACGACAAAGTACATAGACCGCTATCCAACATGCATCTATGCCTAAAAAGTCCACTTTCGGGTTATCATCCGAACCCCTTCCGTATTAAGTTGCAAGCAATAGACAATTGCATTAAGTATGGTGCGTAATGTAATCAACACAAATATCCTTAGACAAAGCATCGATGTTTTATCCCTAGTGGCAACAACACATCCACAACCTTAGAACTTTCTCTCACTGTCCCAGATTTAATGGAGGCATGAACCCACTATCGAGCATAAATACCCCTCTTGGAGTCACAAGTATCAACTTGGCCAGAGCCTCTACTAGCAACGGAGAGCATGCAAGAACATAAACAACACATATATGATAGATTGATAATCAACTTGACATAGTATTCAATATTCATCGGATCCCAACAAACACAACATGTAGCATTACAAATAGATGATCTTGATCATGATAGGCAGCTCACAAGATCTAACATGATAGCACAATGAGGAGAAGACAACCATCTAGCTACTGCTATGGACCCATAGTCCAGGGTGGACTACTCACACATCGATCCGGAGGCGATCATGGCGATGAAGAGACCTCCGGGAGATGATTCCCCTCTCCGCAGGGTGCCGGAGGCGATCTCCCGAATCCCCCGAGATGGGATTGGCGGCGCCGTCTCGGGAAGGTTTTCCGTATCGTGGGTCTCGGTACTGGGGGTTTCGCGACGAAGACTATATGTAGGCGGAAGGGTAGGTCAAGGCCACGAGGGGCCCAGGCACAGGCCGGCGCGGCCAGGGCTTGGCCGCGCTCTGTTGTGTGGCCACCTCGTGGCCCCACTTCGTCTTTCGGACTTCTGGAAGCTTCGTGGAAAATAGGCCCCCGGGCGTTGATTTCGTCCAATTCCGAGAATATTTCCTTACTAGGATTTTGAAACCAAAAATAGCAAAACAGGAACTGGCTCTTCGGCATCTCGTCAATAGGTTAGTGCCGGAAAATGCATAATAATGACATATAATGTATAAAACATATGAGTATCATCATAAAAGTAGCATGGAACATAAGAAATTATAGATACGTTTGACGTATCAGTGCATAATAGACAAGAGTAACATCTACATATTCATATAGATCACACCATGGGAGAGAGATGAACCACATAGCTACCGGTAGAGCCCTCAGCCTCGGGGAGAACTACTCCCTCCTCATCATGGGAGACAACAACGGCGATGAAGATGGCGGTGGTGTTGATGGAGATGGCTTCCGGGGCACTTCCCGTCCTGGGCTGCGTGTCGAACAGAGACTTCTGTCCCCCCGAACTTGGCTTCATGATGGCGGGAGGCTTCGAACTTTTTCGTATCGTGGCTTATTTTTTAGGTTTTCTAGGGAGAGACTTTATGCGGAAGGGCAGCCTCGGAGAGCCGGGGTGGCCCCCACAGGCCGGCGCCCCTGGCCGCGCCGCCATGTGGGTGGGGCCCCCAGGGCTCCCCTCTGGTCCCTCTCTGGCTCTCTGGAAGCTTCCGTGGAAAATAAGATCGTGGGCGTTAATTTCGTCTGACGTGGGCATTACCCTTCGTGTAACCAATGTTGCTCTACCCTATACGGTCCAGCTGGAGGCCCATGAAGGTACCCGATGGCAAGATGGGCCACCAGGACGGTGCGGCGGAAGATTACTTGAAGTACAAGACACGGAAGAAGCCGAACAAGGAAAGATTAGAGATAGATCTATTGTAAACCTACTCGTACTCGATTAGACCTCTCGAGACCTGGCCACCTATATAAAGGCCGGAGAGGGGCTATCGGGGGACACAATCACCTTAGCAATATTAGCTCAGGAAGCTTAGAACTAGGTTACCCTAGCAACTAGCATCTCGACGAGATCACAGCCGAACTATTCGGCACCCCATTGTAACCCGTGATCATCATAATCAAGAACAGATAGGCAAGACGTAAGGGTTTTACCTCATCGAGGGCCCCGAACCTGGGTAAATCGCTCCCCGCTTGTCTGTGAACCGATGTCTCGTGTCAGCTTGCATGATTCCATCAACCCTAAGCCCCTATCGGAGGGCATTGCCGAGGAGCACCCTCGACAATTGGTGCCGTCTGTGGGAACCCTGTCGGCACAAGGCAGGGCATCGGTGATCCAATCATGACATCGCCAACTCTCATCAAGCAATCCTCACGACACCATCATCACCAATCCTGGGAAGCCCGATTCATTCGGCTCCTATGAGTTTACTCACACGATTCCTCCCGCTCGAACTTTTCAGATCTACAAGGGAACATGGAGATGACCTTCGGCAGCGTCCACTACAACGTCAACGCAGAAGGAATCCTTCGATTGCTGGAATCCCCCACTTCCGGATCGACGAGTTCAAGCGCGTCATCGTCACTCGACCTATCGGCTGGTCTGACGGGATCGACGTGCTCACCCGTGCCCTCGACTCCCCGCTCGGTGTCCTCCATGTCGGTAGGGTCTGATGATCCCACATCTTCGGAATTAACTTCGTACTACTGCATGAACTGCGACACCAGGCACGGGCTGGGATCGAGCGACACGCCGTTCATCTGCAACGCCCAGTATTCATCGGGAGAGGACAGTATCGACAGCATCATCCAGGGAACCACCCGAAGAATGGCACACCATCAGGTTTATGTCGCCAACACGGGAAACACAAGGCGCAGAGGAGACGAGGACCATACTCCCCGCTCCCAGAAGGGCAAGATTTGAAAACAAGGCCAAGAACCGCGATAGCGACTACACCATCGCGATGAGGAGTGGGCAGCAGCCAGGGCAGCAGTACTCAACAACACACCGCCTCCCCGCAGAACTTCGGTTGGAACCCCATGCTTATCGCTCTATACTAGAGAAAAAGAACCTGTCGAAAGAGCAAGCCACCCTTGAGAGACGCCTATCTGCGGCAGATCGATCCAGTGAAAGGCGAAGGGGCTCGCAAGGGAGTGCCTCCCGAAACACTCAGGGAACAGGCAAGCACCGGTCAAGATTATCCAGGCTTTCGGAAGATGACGCCAGAGAGATAACGTCGAATCTGACTAAATCCTTTATGACTACGGATACCGCGGGCATGCCACGGGCCAAACCGTTGCAGGAGCAACGGCCAACCCGCCGCATACCTCATCAAACCAGCGCCCCGAAGGATCCATGGCTCAAGCTCATCGAGGTGCCCTGGAGAGTCTAGGAAACAACCTAGTCCCGCAAAAGGAAAAGACCACGGTGCAAGGCAGTGGTTCAAAACATCATGCGAGAGATGCTCGGGACGAAATCACCCAGAGCAAGATCGACAAAGCAAGGCGATGAAGATCAGAATACGACGACGAGCCAGTGGGAGCCGACTGTTTAAGCTACAAGATCGTGAGACAATGCCGCCCAAAAAGTTCAAACCTACCCCTACCGACGCTGCCAAGTACGATGGGCAGCAAGAACCAAGATCCTGGATAGATGACTACCTGCATCGTGATCCCGCACAAAGGAAACCGTATAGCAGCAATGTAATGCTTACAGCTCTACTTGAAGGATTCAGCGCGAGCCTGGCTAAGGGGTCTGCCGAAAGGCTCCGTTAAATCATGGGACGACCTAGTAGATGCCTTCGTTGCCAACTTCCAAGCAACATACAAGAGGCCCGTCGGGATCGAAGAGCTGCGGAATTGCCGCCAGAAGCAGAGGGAATCGATGCGTTCGTACATCGGGAGATTCACAAAACTCCTAACGCTGCCGAAGACGTATCTGTCGACAGAGCAATCGACGCTTTCAGCGACGGCGTTCAGCGGGAAAGCTACATAGAAGAACTTGGGCGCAAAAAGCCAAAAACCATAACCAAATTAATGGAAATCGCCAACAGTTGGGCTGATGGTGAGGACAATGTACGAAGGCCACGACAGCGCAGTGATGACGAAGACGACGACCAGCCGAAGCACGACTCGGGTGGCCGAAGGGATCGTCACAAGAGAAGGAAGAACCGCAACTACGATGATAACAATCTGGTAGCCGCAGGGTATTCCGATCGACAGGACGATCGAGACGATCGGCACGACGGTAACCGGAACAACTCTGGGAACCGTGGCAACTATAAACCACGACAGCAGAGGACTCCTGAGCTACCCTACGCCGAGCAGATCAACGCCCCCTGTTACCTGCATTCGTATGTCGATTCCAAGGACGGCAAAACGAAGTCGAGTCACCTGCTCAGGGACTGTCGGCAGTTCCTTGACATGCACAAACTCATCCAGCAGTCAGGCCAGCAACAGCTACCACCACCACCCCCACCTCCACCGCAGCATCAAGTCCAGCAGGCTCAACCCCATCAACCCAACGAGGCGTTCCCACCACCACGTGGGCAGATGAGCATGATCCATAGGACAGGTGTTTCGAAAAGGGAGATGAAGAAGCTCACCCGAGAGATCAACCTGGCAGAAAGCATCATGGCAAACATCCCCGAGTACGTCGAATGGTCTTCTCAGAACATTACGTTCAGTCGAGCAGATCACCCGATGACCATACCAAAACCAGGACACGCCTGCCTTGGTAGTCGAAGCACAAATTGGGGGTTCAAGATGAGCAAAGTCTTCATGGATGGCGGAAGCGGGCTAAACCTGATATTCGTCGACACAATCAGAAGTATGGGGATCACCATGAGGATGCTGGAAGAAACAGACACCTGCTTCCATGGGATCCTTCCAACCGCACCGGGCCACTCTCTTGGCAAAGTCTACCTGAATGTTATCTTGCAGAGCCGACAATTTCAGGAAGGAAAAGATCGAGTTTGAAGTGGTGAACTGGGAGTCACAGTATCACGCTATACTCGGGAGACCAGCTTATGCCAAGTTCATGGCCGTGCCGCACTATGCATATCTCAAGCTGAAAATGCCTGGGAGCAACGGGACAAACATCACAGTCTATGGAAGTTTTTCACGCTCGGACAATTGTGATCGCGACTTTCAGAGGATCGCTCGCAAAGTCACAGCAAGAAATCGTCGACCCTCCGCCCAAGCTGTCATTACGAGAAATCAAGGAAGAAAAAGATGGCAGGGAAACCAAGAAGAAGCCAGCCGCTCTCGCCCTTAAAGCTTCGGCAGCAGAAGCTTCGGCAGCAGAAGCCTCGGCAGCAAAGGGTTCGGCAGTTGATGGCACAGAAGGCTTAGGAGATAGCAAGACGATGGCAACCACCGCTCAAACCCCTGATGAAACCAGCAACGCTGCAGCAACCACTAACGCGGTGAAGAAGCCAGAAGAAGAGAAGAACCCCTTCCTTGCTTAAGCAATTTACTAGCCTTTATTTTCTTTTTTCCTTTATTTTAAACGGCCTTCCTTTTTTCGCCTCTAGCATCGTGCTTACCTTATTAATAAGAACTTAGCTTCGATTCTTGTTAAGCATTGCAGTAACTACAAACTTCTAAGCCCCATCACTATGCAAACATAGTACGAGGCAGAAGATCGCGCTTCAAAAAAGCCTCTACGAGTGCTAAAAGACGTTCACCTTTCCCTCCGCTATAGATGCCTCTACGAGTGCCGTAAATAGCAAGAGTTTGGAAATACATATAAACAACAACCCACGTTCGATATTTTACTTATGGAAATATCAAGGAACAACGGGCTCATCGGCAGAACCACTACACCCGAAATATTCGGGAGTGCCTGTCGAAATTTAAAACGGTTGAAAGCAAAGTTGCGCATACAACAGGTTTAGCAAGACCTGCAACACGAGCTGATCACTCAAATGATTTGCTAACCAACCAATATACATACATTTAAACGAGCAACTAAGATTCGCTCAAAACTTGCCAACGGCAATAACATGGTAAAAGTACATATGCATGTATCTACCGAATGAGAAGGCATCATTACATAATCCAAACACTTGGATAAAGTAGCCAAATTATCTATTTACAAAACGGACATTAAATCCCTGAAATCAGGAGTTCCTCTTTCTTCAGGTACCTTTGAGTCCTCCTCGAGTCTGTCGACAATTATGTTGGCAGGCAACAATACCTTCGGATACAGTGCCTCCAAGTCTCCAGTCGCGCGTTGGCAATCGACAGCAAACCTGCCGAAGGATAACGGGCAAGTACAAGGGCAAGTGTAAACCTGGCCCCTGCAAAAACTTGCGCGTACCAAGTCTCGAATCTTCTTGGCATTACCAAATTCAGACATCAAAGCAAGGAGCGTCGGGGGAACTGCGTTCAAAGGGAACATTGTCTTCCAAACCACCCTCATAGCCTTGTAGCACTTGTCAAAAAAGTGGTGGACCTGCTGAACCCGATCCTGAAATTGCGCGACAGCCGAAGCCTTCGAGTGCTCCCGCCAGAAAATCTCTTCGGCTGAGGACAGCTGAGTTAATGCATTCACACGCTCGTGAATCCGTTTGTTCTCTTCTGCGCGGTTCAAAGCCTGGCACAGAAGTAAACAAAGGATCAGATAAAACGCTATCGACCAAAGGGTGCAGAGATCAAAGGACTCACAGTTCAAGCTCTCGGTAGCTTTATGCAGCTCAGTAAGAGCGTACCGCTCTACGTCAGCTGCAATCTCGCTCTTCTTGTTGACAATCGCGGCCAAGGCGTAGGTGCTGCGCAGGTCCTTCTCCATCTGGGTGATCCGATCCTTCATCCGTTGGACCCGATCACCTTCGGGAAGAACGCCCGAAGAGTCATCAACAAACAAGGGCACCGGGAAAACCTGCAGGCAACAACGTCAAAAGGATGATGGTTATGGACAAATCAAGCATCCAACGTAACTCCCATCGGGAGAAGTACAAGAAATTCCTATCAGGAGAAGTACAAATGAAGATATTATGACAAAAGTGTGTTGGCAACATTGCCAGCACAGTGTTCATTACAAACTTAAGTTCTCGCAACAGAATAATGTTTCATACTAGCCCAAGGATAAAATTGTTACAACAGTCAAGGAGCCTGAGTCTGAGTCGACAGGCTGGGGCCAGCCGATGTCTTTCCTGATGAAACTAGTTCAAGGAGTCGCGAGCACAAGTAATGGGTAGACACCGAAAGGCGCTAAGTCAACAAATCGCCCATCTTTCTCTTTCGGCAGCTCCTTGGTCATTTCTTCGATGTCAGCCTTAAAGTCGTAACCCATCATAAGTTGGAAGGCAAGGAGGGCACCATAGGTACGCGAGGTACGCTTGAATACCTCAATAACTTCCTGGTGGTCAACCGCGAAGGCATCAATCAGCTGCCCCAGAGTCTTCTCCTGCTTGACCTTGGGGAATATCATCGAATGCATCCGCGCCAGAGCACCCTTTCCCTTGTCAAGAAGCTCCCGGGTAAGTTGGTGGGTGGCGAGAACCATCGACACACCATTTGCCGGGGAATTGCTCGGAATTTTGTCCAAGGCAGTAGCAGGGATGCTGGCGGCTTCTGCAAGAAATTAAAGGAAATCGGGAAATCATTGACAAAGAAGCAGATCCATAAAAAAGTAATAATCTACATGGGACGTAGGAACTTACCAAGCAAGGCCAAGGCAGATTGGCGGAGGAGTTCATCTTTTTCTGCCGTCCGAGCTTCCTCCTCCTTCAGCCGCTCCTTTAGCTTGTTCAGCTCTTCTTTCAGGGAGTCGACCTCCTGGCAAGCTATGGCGGCCTTTTTGATGGCGCCATCTAACTTTGAAGAGGAAGACTTAGCCTCCTCCTGCAGCCGAATTTGTCCGCTTCCAGAGAGGTAAATTGAGAGGCGAAGGCTTCTAAAGAGGATATCACACCTCGTAGATCCTTGAAGAAAGGGAATGTTTTACAAAGATCATTAGGCAAGACACATTCCAAAAGATTCCCGTTATACCGAGAAGGATGCATGTGGGAGGAGCTGCAGCAGCAGCAGGAGCATCTTTCCCTTTGGAAGGAGGAGGCCGATGCTTGAGCTGCGGGAGCCGCTTTAGGAGCCGAAGCTTCGGAAGCTGCGGCAGCCGGAGAAACAGCATCGGATCTGACCCTCTTAGGCGGAGGTTCAACGAAAGCTTCGTCACTACAAGAAGGATTTGATCAACCAAAGTTATGAGAAAAATGCGAGAAAACAAAGGAGCAGAATATAGTAAAAAGGAGGAAAACACTTACATGTCAAGGAGATCATCTTCATCGGCAAAGCCGCCGATTGATCTCTTCATGAGCGGAGCCCTGGTTTCCTCCGCAACTGCATTAACAAAGGCATCATGATCACCGTCATCATCGTGCACCGATCCCTCCGTGTCGCAAGTGTCATCGGCTGATGGAGGGAGATTGGTATGAGCGGTTTCAGAATCTATCGGGTCATCGTGATCGCTTGTTGGACTTGTATGTTCGATAGTATGAAAGTCGCATTGTGTTCGAAGAGCCTCTTCCCCTCGAAATATTTGGCGAAGTTATGCAAGTCCCTGGGAGGCTACGAGGGTCTCACGAAGAAAAGACAAATACGCAGAACAACAAGAATTATGTCGACTAGAAAATAGTAGCAATAACAAGAATTTGAGAAGGGAAGCTACTCTCCTGAGGTGGATCATCTACATCAAAGGGAGTATGCAAGGAGACATCAGTGGGATCAGGTCTTCTTGGCTAAAGAAAGTGAGGCGACGAACTTCGTCGAGCAGTTCCTTTTCCGACAGTTCGGCAGCGTTAATTCTGGTCTCATCTTTCGGACCTGAATACAACCACATTGGACGAACTCTAGCCATGACTGGTTGGACTCGACGTTTCAGAAACACTGCCGCTACCTCGGTGCCGACCATGGTTTGTCCGTCAGCCTCCTTGATCCGAAGAAATCTGGCAAATAATTCATCGGCTGCTACTTTTTCGTCGGGAGAGAGAATATTCTTCCAGGAATTCTTAGGCTTGGCTTCAAGGACATCGACAAAGCGAGGAAGCTGAGATTCGGGTGACAAGGAGTCCTTGGCGTAAAACCACTTCAATCTCCACCCTTGCACGGACTCTCTCATTGGGAAATTGAAGTAGTTGACATCCGAACGAGCTACAAATCCCACTCCTCCGGTGACAAAGGATCCATTACTACTGTTGTATCTCTTCACATAGAAGATCTTTTTCCACAACCCAAAATGAGGCTCAACGCCCAGATATGCTTCGCAGAGGGTGATAAACACAACAACGTGGAGGATTGAGTTGGGAGTGAGTTGCCATAGTTGGATTTCGTAAGTTCGCAAGAGATGGAGGAGGAATTCGTGAACGGGAAGCGAAAGACCTCGATATAAGAACGATAAGAACATCACGGTAAAACCAGCAGGGGGGTCGAGAAATCGCACCTGGAAAGATCACATTCCCCTCATCAGAGGAGATCAATCCTAGGCTTCGGGATCTCTTCTCATCACGCCCGTGACGGGCCGGGCTATCCAATCTCCTGTGCCTGCCATCGAAAGCCCGTGCGCCGACGGCGCCTGAGTCGTGAGGAGCGTCAGTACCTTTTCCTGAGGGAATCAAGGAAGATTTACAAGGCGCTCCGCCATAGAGTCAAGGGCGCGGCGCTTAGGGTTCTTCTTCTTCACCATCGCAAGATCCGGGAAAAGCTAGGAAGCAGTGGCGGCGGCGCGAGCAGTTGTGAACGGGAGAAGAGGAAGAACAACGAAGGGATGAATGAAGGAAAAGATTAGGGATTTCTATCTCTTGGGAACTTAAGGAAGGCCTCAGATCAAGCAGCGGGCTCTTCCGCTTAATGGTTATGAAACGAGGAGGTGCTTCGTTGACTGTGGGGAAGAGGAGCAGGAGTTGCTCGAAAGGGTTGCCGAGACGCGCCTTATCAATCGAATCGAGGTGTCGAAAATGCCATCACGACGCCATGAGGAATGATTGCATACGAAGAGATAAGAAGCTATCGGGTGATCGCTTGAGTCTATGTTCGTATTGCAAAGCATCTCGCACTTAGACTCAAGCACCTGATCGGGGAGCGCCGGATGCGCACCCGGCGAATGAGGACTCGAAGGAAAAATTCTAACCCAAAGTCCTGCACCCGATGGCAAGCATCCGTACCTAGACTCTGGGGCTACTCCCATCGGGAGCGCCGAACGCGCACCCATCGAACTTTTTCGCACTCCGTGATCATGCCCGGGGGACTGATTCCGTGTAGGTAACGCTTGCTCTGCCATCGCGCTAACCAACAAAAGTTGGGCAATGCTATTCGTTATCCCGTACAAAGAAATATATCGGATGGCCTACAAAGACTTCAGAGACTCCCGTAAGAAGATGTTCTAGGTGAGACAACTTGAGTCTACTCACTCTGATTGCAAGCATCCGTACCTAGACTCGGGAGCTGGAGCGCTGGACGCGCACCCGATAGAAGATAGAAGGAAAGCAAGAATGATCAAGGAGAAGGACTTCAGAAGACATGCTTCAGTCTCTACCCGAACTATGTTCGGCTAGACACTCGGGGGCTACTGACGGCATTACCCTTCGGGTAACCAATGTTGCCCTACCCTATATTTCCTAGTTGGAGGCCCATGAAGGTACCCGATACAAGATGTGCCTAGGACGGTGCGGCGGAAGATTACTTGAAGTACAAGACACGGAAGAAGCCGAACAAGGAAAGATTAGAGATAGATCTATTGTAAACCTACTCGTACTCGATTAGACCTCTCGGGACCTGGCCACCTATATAAAGGCCAGGAGAGGGGCTATCGAGGGACACAATCAACCTTAGCAATATTAGCCAGCAGAAGCTTAGAACTAGGTTACCCTAGCAACTCCATCTCGACGAGATCTCAACCGAACTATTCGGCACCCCATTGTAACCCGTTTTCATCATAATCAACAAGCAAGACGTAAGGGTTTTACCTCACCGAGGGCCCCGAACCTGGGTAAATCGCTTCTCCCCGCTTGTCCGTGAACCGATGTCTCGTGTCACTTTGCAGGATTCCATCAACCCTAAGCCCCTATCAGAGGGCATTGCCGAGGAGCACCCTGCATCGTCCACTCGAGAATATTTCCCGTGTAAGATTTCTCGAAACCAAAACAAGCAGAAACAGAACCGGCATCTCTGATCTGTTAATAGGTTAGTCTTAAAATGCATAAAAATGATATAAAGTGAACAAAACATGTAGGTATTGTCATAAAACTATCATGGAACATCGTAAATTGTAGATACGTTGACACGTACTGTTGAGGACACTTTTAACTGGATTGTCATTGGTGGAGACACCGTATAATGGATGCCTCTTTGTGGCTACCCGTCCGTAAGACACCATGGTCTCCCGCCATGGCATGAGTCACGCCTAAAGTGAGGTGAGCTGCCATGGTTTGCCGGGGAGGTACATACTCCATAGGGTAGGTTCCCATGTTAAGGGAGATAAGCGAAAGGTTATGTCCGAGTTTTTGTCATGGCATAGTTGATATGCGGGGAAGTTGCCCATGTAAACTCATGATCTTGTGGGGAAAGCAAAAACTCGCAGTAGTCAAATCTCATCTTAACAGCGTGTCCACATTAAGGACAAATTGGAATGGTCGTTTTCTAGCTCGATGGGTTTTGTTTTAGAAAGTGTTTAACAAAGGAAAGAAAGGAACTTGTTTTCGGAGTACCGGAAGGGTACGGGAATGGTTTGGTTGACCACATGGAGATGGCCGGGAAGGGAAAATCAAGGTGGTTACCCATCCTAGTGTTTTATGTCGTAGTACTCTCTGAAGTATCTTCTTCAACAAAGATATAGAGATATCGTATATATAACTCTTTTGAAGTATCTTCTTCAACAAAGATATAGAGATGTCGCAGAATCCTTTTGAAGTATCTCTCATCAAAGATATAGAGATGTCGAGAAACTTTGGAAGTATCTTCAACAAAGATAGAGATGTCGTAGAAACTCTTTTGAAGTATCTTCTTCAAAAAAGATATGTAGATGTCGTAGACCTCTTTGAAGCATCTTCTTCAACAAAGATGTAGAGATCTGTGATGCTATATCCACAAGAGAAACTTCTTTCTCTTCTACATGCTATATCCACAAGAGAAACTGCTTCTTCTACATGCTATATCCACAAGAGTAACTAGTCATTTCCTTGTAATCTTAGTCAGGACTCTCATAGTCTTGCAGACTTGCAAAATACCTTCTTGATGGTTTGCGAGCATAATTCCAATGTACTCACGCTTGTCCCCTGCTATTAACTTGGCCAGACTATGAGGAGGATTTTGAAGATGATGGAGGTTACCATGACGACTATGCGCCTTAGACGATCTCCCGTCACTGCCTGTAGGGTTTAAGGCATGACTTGGGCCCGACGCCATTGATTTGTATCCGTCAAGTGTTTGTGTGAACTTGCCCATTGTGGCATTTATGTAAGACTTGGTCATGAGACCATTTGTAGACTTATTTATTCGGTACTATGTAATGGATGTTGTAAATCATATCATTGTCATGCTCACGGTACATTGATCA